>JAJJWX010000774.1:0-542308 GCA_023529315.1 Papaver bracteatum | reverse complement strand
CTGGTTCAAAACTCGTGCAACTTGACTACACACATCCTCATTCATCGGTTTTCGTATGTTATTATAAGCACGGGGAGTTTGCGTTACTGTGCTCTTTGCCTTTAAGCTAGTAGAAAATCGTGCAAGTTGACTACCGACATCCACATTCATCTGTTTTCGTAAGTTATTATAACTAAGGGGAGTTTGCATTACTGTGTTCTTTGACTTTAAGCTAGCACAAAATGTTGGTGACATGTATGATTTTGGTTCTTTCCCTCTTTTTTGGTGCGACTCCATGATCCCTCGCTCCGTCTTCTCCTTCCCCTTCTTTCTCTTTTTCCCTTCTGTAAACGATCAGAACAAAGATGTTATATTTGAAGTAGATGAAGTGAAGAATTATTACAGTATATAATTTGCAGCAACAAACTAAGAGCCAAGTGGCTGCATGCAATGACTAGGTGGATGTTTCCAGAAATGAATGAATCCACATACACAAAGAGTATACAGTGGATGATAATGCCACAAAAATATATGTCAAGAAAACGTACTTAGAAGACGCAAGTGAATTAATTATTCAAAATATCAAACTAAATGCCCATGGGTAACAAAAGGAAAGAAATCACTGTTATAAACATAGTGGTTGAAAGGACCGAGAGGAAATCAAAACTGTTAATAGAACAAAAACATAGTAAAATCTCTACCTAAAGGTAAGAACAATGTGTATCTAGCCATACAGAACAACAACACCAAAAAATACTCATTCACCAAACACATATTTACTAACCTCTCTACAAATTTCTGAACAACAAGAAAATCATGAGAAGTCTCTGTTTCATCCCAATTATATTTAGCAGGGAGGAAAAAAACATTCCTCTGCTCTATGTTCCAAAACCTTCCTAGTGTGCAAGGTGAACATAAAATTCAAACTAGTAATATTACATACTCAAACTCTGAACAGAGAAAATAACAAAATGAAACGTCGAAGACATGCCTCTGCTCTATGTTCCAAAAACTTCCTAGTGCACAAGGTGAACATAAAATTCAAAATACTTCATCTAAATACCCACAACAACACATTCTATATAAGTGACCAGAACTTAGAGCATTTACAGGGGATTCTTAGTTCTAGATGTATTTTCATCCTCTTTATCACTCACCGTACCTATAGCAAATGAGATGGCATTCCAGACTTCATACTGCATTTAGCACCAGCCAACTATTTGTATAAACATTCATTTCCAGAAAATGAGAACATGCAGGACAATAATCCAGCAACTTCCATTTATAACAATTGATTTTAATATTAGCAATAACAACTCTTCATATTAGTTTAACTTTATAGCAAGCAAACGTTGAGATTCTTTTCACAATAGAACTCCAAACAGTTAAGAGAATGGAGTCTATTCAGTTCGCTACCACAAGTTGTATAGAATCCGAAGAATATATATGCAGAAAAGATAAAACTAGCTCTAAGCAATGATAGTGCAGCAACTACGTATGCGATTTTTAAGAAATATACCCAAGCAATGATAGTCAATCCAAGTTTTAAGACAGAGGTTACATCTAAGAAGCACACGGCATCATACATATTCAAAAAAATTAAGATAGAAATGGACGCCAAAGCCTTCCTCTAACAGAAGTCTTTAAAAAAATCTTGCATTGATTTTACATATTTCTGAACAACGAGAAAATCATGAAAAAAACATGCCTCTGCTCTATGTTCCAAAAACTTCCTAGTGTACAAGGTGAACATAAAATTCAAACTAGTAACATTACATACTCAAACTCTGAACAGAGAAAATAACAAAATGAAACTTCGAAGACAAATGTAAGATGTGCATCACTGAAACTGATCAATCTCACTTTTCAATTCCGACAATAAAATCTACTACCTCCGTCCAAGGAAATGTGATACTTTACCTGCAAATAAGAAGCAACCTCGGATCCGAGACTCCAAATTGTAAAATCGAAACCCAACCTCACCCTAGATTTCAAACATGAGACACAAAAACACATAAATAAAATCCCAAGTGCAATAAAAATGTAAAACCATTATAAGTACTAATATGATGAAAGCTTAACCTAAAATAAGATTTCCCTATATGTTTTTTAGTATCACTTGCAACTTTGAAACAAATCTCACTAAAATCCTAGACGAGAGAGTACTACCATTGAGTTTTCATCACCAAAATCCCCTGAGAAAAATTAAACCCTAAGATTTTCTAATTTCTTAATTTGATTTTTAATTTCCTCTACAATATCAAAACCTTAGGACACGCCATAATTACAAACCCTAATCGCAGTGATATCAAAACTCAAATCAAACCTTATTTCCGATTGTTTACAAGCATTCAAACATTCAAATCAAGAAAACCCCAAAATAGCCGATCGAAAAAAGAAAAAGAAAAAAAACCCCAAAATCAAATTTGGTATAATAAGCCCTAAAAAAGCTTAATCAATTAGAAACAGTATGCTACTCAATATCTCTACCATTCATCTTCGTAATAGCTGAAAAACCCAGAAGTAAAAGAAGGAAAAATGAAGTACCTATTGAGTGTAATAATTGTAATTGCTTAATCTGATGTTGAAATTGTAATTGCTTAATCTCCAAACGTTGGAAGTCTTGAATTGAAAAAAAAAAACCCAGAAAAATCTAAACTGCGCTGATGAACTCGTAGAAACGGGTGATGTTGAAGAGCAAGCAGATACGTGCTTATGCCCTGACTGGGGGGTTTAAGTCTAATGTTGTAAATGTGATTAGAACTCTGAATAAAAACTATATCTTTACTCCAATCAAATGGTATCTAGATATTACCATTAATTTAGCAAAAACTATTGACTCACCTCAACTTAATGCCAAAATGCTTCGAATCTGGAGATGGGCAGTATGTGTGATGGTCAAGTTTCTTATATGGCTTCCACGATAACCTGCATCAAGTTTCTTATATGGCTTCCACGATAACCTGCACAAATTGAGGTATTAATGTAGTAATTTCAATCCTAGTTTAGCATGCCAGAAGAACAACGCATTTAGGAGAGCTTTTCCAACAAATAACTTTTGCTATACAGATTTTTCCCAAACTAAAGAAGATATATTATGGCGAATCTCAAACCTCATCCTGGTCAATATCAAACCTCCTCATTGTTCTCTACTCTCTAGTCTTGAACAAATACTGCAATGAAATATTTTCAAATTAGTTTAATCCCCTAGAAATCAAACGATAAGATCATTAGTATCAGTATGGCAAAGGCTTAAGGGTCAGTTATTTCTGTTTTATTTCATTTCTTGTCAATTAGGGACAATTGAAATCATATCAGCAAGGTAGGCCGGTATTGGCAGTGGACATTTAGCTTGGATTACCCTACATTACTGCACATTGTTCAATTTTGTTGGCTCATACAATAAATGGTGTACTCGCAGATCATTATTTGAAGGAGATGTAATTGGTAACTAAAGATCTATAATGCTTAACTCTCTATTTTGATTTTTTTAATCTTTTTGAGCAGTTGTAGTTATATGCTAACTTTCTTTTGTGTAATACAGTTTGTAAGTATCCTGAGGGGGCACACAACACCGTTCACGTAAGTAAAACTGGATACAAAAGTTGCAAGGCTACTGATAGGGAATTTTCTAAGGCAATGTGGACAGGAAATGATAAATCAGTCAGTTCTTTTTTAATTTTGGTGGTCATGTGCACCACCAAAATTCCCTGTCAGGTGCACTTGAAAGGGAATTTGTTTTTGCAATTGCAGTTCTTTTTTTATTTTATGAGTATCAACTTATTGAATCCTAGTTTCCTAAACCCAGAACTCAGATCAAGATTATAAATTGAACATAGTTTTCCTCTAAAGCATTTTTACAAACAGATAGAGTTCAAGAATATAAGTTTAACCAACATCAGCTGAATAAATCCTCTACTAATTAAATTGGTATCCAATTGGTACTGTACCAATTGAAATCGAAACACATAGTAATGTAACAATCGAAATTAAGAAAATCATAATTCGAATTCAAAATTGGGAAAATCAAAATTCTAATTTGAAGAAAATTGGGAAAATCGGAAGTTGAAGCAGAAATAGGAGAAAAACATTTACCTCAGATAATGATTAGGGTAGAGATGAACGACAGTAGGTGCTGGCGGAGGTTGATGATGCTAGTTCCGGTGGTGGTGATGGTGTTGGTGGTGAAGGAACGATTACTGGAATCTAAGCAAGAGAGTGGGGATTTTGATTGAGAATAACGTTATTTGGTGGCACTGCTAGTTATGATGGTTGGTGCTGCTTCTACGGTGATATTCGGTGCCGCTGCTAGCCTGCTACGGTGGTGCTGGCTCCGATGATGATGGCGCTGGTGGAGTATAAGGAAGAGAGTTTGGTTGTTAGGTTAGAGAGAGTTTCGTTGTTGTTAGGTTAGAGTTTCAGCGAAATTATACGGACAGGAGAGAGATATGTGAAATAAGTAGGGGTATTTTGGACTTAATAGGTGCATATGATCTCTAAAAGGACCCCTTTTCTATATTATAGGGACGAAACCCCTAATAGTCAGGGCATTAGACTTATCACATTCACAAATGTATTCTTCTTCTTCAAAAATCAGAAATCAAAATAATATGGATCGGGATTTTTTAACAAAGTGGTTTGACAAACCCCTTTAACAAATCTCCTATACCGGTGGATGAAAACAATCTAATGGCCCATAATTTCCATGGCGTGGCGACATAACCAACAGTTTTCTATTCGGCTCAGTTAGCCGAGCCAAGAAAATTCCCTTTTTTTTCCCTTAAAAGTAGAATCATGTTACAGGGCCTATGACCCGTTGGATGTGCGGCCCAATAACATAGTTAGGGTTTTCCCTTTGAATGTATTTAAAGGACAAATATACTATGTAATAAGGTTGATCAACTAATGAGAGGTCATGCCATTTCTCCTTCTTCTTTGTCTCTTCTATTATTTCCTGCAAAACGTTATCAATCACGATGCTTTAACCGAGCAGTTGATTCTTTTTTTTTTCTTGATCAACTGCGCTCCTGGGTAGCACGAACTCAGCCGTCGCAAAGAGATTTTTTTTTGCTTTTGATTATCATTGCTTCCGTGAATACCACTTCGGGAAGTTTTGTTGGAGTTGGTCTCAATACCTACTTTCCTCTTTTATTTTTCTCAACCATACGATTTGTATGTTTGAAGTATATCCAAAACCCTCTTTATATTTGTCTTTTCTGTTCGTAGCACATGATTTGGTGAAAGCTGTTTGCCATAGATATTTCCTATATTAGTGATTTCCTTTTACTCGATTCCGTGATTTTATGATGCCTATGGCTTTCATAGATTTGCTATTTTCTTTTATTTTGGTTGGTTTGTTCTATCCGTGATCGATACACATACCTATATGCTATAATCATCATCAAATGTCAGATCTATATTTTACAGACAACATTATGTCAGTTTTTTTGTTCCAATTTCTTTTGAATACATTACTCTGGTTTATTAAAAATTAAAATCTAATAATAATAAATAAAATACGTTACTATGATATGTGGTCCCATAAAAAAAATGATTGCTTATAGCCTGTTTGGATGTAGAAGTAGAAGTCAGAAGTGCTTCTCCAGAAGCAGAAGTCAGAAGTCCAGATTTTTTGCTTCACAAAAAATCGACTTTTATGCTTCTGGAAGTCATTCTGAAAGGCAGTGACTAAATGTAACCCACACTATGACTAAATGTTACCCATCTAAAATAAAATTAACCTCCTTGAAGTGGGTAAATAAAACTTCGTCATCTTCCCTCAAAAACCAATACACGTGAATAATCAAAAATCAGTTTCAAATAAAGGATGGGTAGGAAACAATTATTCTTTTTCTTCTGATTTTAGATCTCAAATCAATTTTTTGAACAGACCAAATAATTATTGATCCTACTCCTTCTTAACCAAGAACAAGCTCTTAATTTTTGTCAGTTTTGTTTAAAGCTTTAATTGAAAATACTAATAACTTTCTTAGAAAATATAAACTTGAATCAAATTCTAGGATCAAAAAATGGAGTTTTAGGTTTTTGAGATCAATTTTTTTTTCCTTACGAATAGGGATCCATATGCATATTGAAGATGGAAAGAAGAAAATTCATGTATAACTTTATCTGTTGGATGACAAAAACTTTCGATTACATTTCATCTTCCCATGTTAATCTCTTCTACCATAAGTGATCTGCCCGACTTTTCTCCCTAATGTTTATTTTTGGATTGGACTAACGAAGATGAATACGTAAGTTATGTTCGCTCACGGTAATAAGTTTCATAGTGTTTTGAAAGGATTGTATTTAATTTTGTGAGGGTTGTATTTAGTCACCGTCTTCTGAAATTCTACACCCAAACTGACTTCTTGCTTTTTTATTTCTAGAAGTCAAAAAGTTACTTTTGGATGTGTATCCAAACGCGCTATTAATTTGAACATGATTCGACTGTTTTGCTTATTGGTACTTGGTAAAGACATGTTTATGTGTATTCTTTATCCATCGATTTATTTATCTACTTGATGAACCATTACACCTGCATTGCATAGTTTGTGCTACACATCTATATATTAGTAATTATTATGAAATTCATCACAAATTTTATGTTTTTATAAAACTTTATGGAATATGATATGCCTTATTATTTTATTTATTTAAATTTTATCATCATATATTTGTGGTCTCTTTTACACTGATGAGATTTGGTGTCATGAGTTGGTGATTGATTTAATAAGCATATATAAAAGAAAATTTTATATCTTAACCATCTTTCATGGACAGTTTTGAGTGGATATTTAGTTTTTGTCTGTTATGGGTATATTTAGAATCCTCATGTATGTTATTAGATCGACCATGTTGATTTGGTTTTAATTCCCCTTGGACTAACTGATGGTCGGTGATTTTTCTTATGTTGCACCGCGGAGGGGGTGATGTTGATTGCTGGCCTGTGAAGCCTAAGAGTCGTGCATATACAGAAAATGTCGGGTCCGGACGGGTTCTGTTCCGATCCGTCAATCCGATGGTGTCCTGTTCCGATCCCCTGTTTTAGCTATTTTATTCCATACTGTTCGTGACCAAGACTGTTCCAATTCTGTGTATATACATATACACCGGGAACCAACCAATATACGAGGTATGTCACTAATGTAATGTGGATTTTTACATTGAATACCTGCTGGGCTTATTTGTTTATTTTAGAACATGCCTAGTTCTGATTTTTTTTTTCTTAACATAAGTCCATAAACGGTCAATTTAAATTATGAGTGTTGATCCCGATCATTAAGTATGTTGGTCTAAATATTATTTTGTTCTCTTGAATATGATATTGGCTATGGTTGAATGATGTTTATCTTTTGTTCAATTGGTTGTACCAACTCGATTCCAATGTATGTATTCATTTGGGGTTTAGAAGTACTTGGACCATTATTGCGTACTTGATATTTTCTTCCCATAATTTGAATGTTCTGTGGAATGTAATCCATTTGCTCGACTATTAATTTGTCATTAGTTTCAAAAATATGTTCATATAAAATCACATGTATTCAATATTTGTGGAAGAACTCACAAAATATGATATGAGTCAGAAAATTTCCATTTCTATGCTTCATCCATGATACTAACGAACCAGTATATGTTGAAGTATGACAACAAGAGAGCTATCTTTGGTAATATATTCAACCTAACGTAAGTGGCTGACATGTATAGTGAGATTCTCTTGGCATGTTGAGATAAAGAAATTTCTCAAATTAAGTTAAATGTAGCAAAATTAAAAATGGAAAGAACCCCGAAGTAATAAGGGTTAGATATAATGACTCATATAAAGCATGTAAAAAGGGACATATATATCATGAGACGGAAATGTATTTTTTCCCAGTAGTAATGACACTAAAGTACCGGTATCAGCTGAATATATGATGAAACTAAGATGTAATTCTAGCTCCCATCATAAATGAAAGAGTTGGAAATGCACCTGGCCATAGGTGTTGATATATACAATGTAAACTGTAATGTGTGTATCATAGTAGCAACCAATTTTCACATCAACTTTAATGGCAACAAGAACTTTGCCTGGCCAATTGACTATTTAATTGAACTAGATCATATGTCTGCTCTTATAGTGAGAATGGATTTGATTGCATCTATAAATTATTTCTAATAAATGTGGAAGGAAGCATATTCTTAGAAAATTACTATGTCAATCTAGTGAATTGTAGATCACTAGAACTTGAATTACTGAATCCTTATTAACCCCAATAATGAAATGATTGAGATTGATTCATAAAGACGTTGACGTAACCATAAGGCACATTGGTTGTGACACGATGTTCCGTTTGGAAAGTACGAACACGAGCATCACTTCATTTGAGTGTGTAATAAAATGAACTAATAGAATGCGAAGTTACGACATCTATCAAAATCAGTGATTTCTAACGTTACTAGATTTGCACTACCTCTCCCCATTATGCTTTAGAGTAAGAAAGTGCATCACTCATCTTACAAAGTCTCTCTTTAGTGAAACATGATTGGGACCATCCTGTTTTACTTAGATGCAAATACTAAATACCTCATTCTCTAAAGAAATAAAGTGTTGTTAGTGAACATATATCCATCCAGAATGCGGACCATTCAAGTGATTTATGGATCTGGTGGACAATTCGACGCATTGAATCAGTTATTGTTCATAACAAAACGATGCGTTTAATTTTTGTAGAATTCCTAGCACATATTACACAAAGCAAAGGGCAAAGGCTCACCACCCTTGTTAATGCTAGAGAATTTACATGAAAAGGACTTGATGAATATTGCATGTTTAATAAGATCAATATAGAGTATCTTATACCCAATGGTCTCGCAGAGGCTACCATCAAAGTTCATAGATGGTGCCTAAGAAATAGGTTATGCATACTAACCTACCTTTTATTGCAATATTACACACATCTTAATTTGTTTTTATAACCCAATATTAGTTAACCTTTTCTGCGTACCAGTTGGTAACTGGATTTAAGCCTGACATTCGTGTTTTTACGCATTTTTTGTTGCACTATATATGTGCCATTACGACTCCACATCGTACTATGATGGGTCTTCAAAACTGTTAAGTAGTTATGTTGGAAATGAGTTCCCAACAGTTATCCGTATTTTTGAAACCTTTGGCAGGAGATCTCTTACCGCTAGATTTGTCGGTTGTCATTTTAATGAGACATTCTTCCCGTCGTTAGGGGAAGATAAGGAAAAGTATTTTCTAATGGAACGACATGAATTGTCGTGGTGTGTTCCCACTATGTCTCATGTTCATTCTTGTACTCCATAAATGTAAATGTGAAGTGACAGAGAATAATCAATTTTCAGAATGTACACTGATGTCGCTAAAGTGACAAGATCACACATACCAACTGCAAATATTCCTGCAAGGTTATAAATCCTCAGTATGGGGTACACCATAGACTAAGGTGTTGCAACTACACTTGGTGGAAGTGTAGTTAAGGCTGTGGCTCCATAAAGAAAGATGGAGACGCCACTAAGTTCGATCAATGCTCACCTAGAAAGGAATTAGATGAGTAAGGCACAACCTAATCTGTATCATCAATGAAATCATCTCATTTATTTTCTCTGACTATGTCTATGAATCAATACTGGAAGACGCTCCGAAGTTTTAAATGATTCTAGAGAACAATGAAATCCTGACGGATTATGAGAATGCACATGAGTCAATAGAAGGATCATGCGTGCACAGTGATGATATAATCCATAAATAGTTGCTCCAGAAGTAGAGCACAATGATATTGAACCATGCTTTATTTTGATTAATTTCAAATAAATAACATATTTGGCCTACACAATCCAGGTAGAACTTAGTTCTTTGATAAATATACGGGTATTTGGTGTGGTAGTGCTAACCAACCAAGTGTAAAGCCTATTGGACATACATAATTAATTTTTCATAAAGCATAGTGAGAAGAAAGTAGTCTTAAAGTACAAAGACTGGCCTTGTGGCGCGAGGTTTCTCACAAAGCCCTGGAATTGTTCTCTTGTAATGAACGTTATACAGTTTCGTTACTTAGTCAGCTTGGTAATTTTCAAAAGGACTTGAAATGCAGCATATGTATGTGGTTGTTACATATCTATGAAAGAATCAAGAGATAGAAGATATTTATAAAAGTGCTTGATAGACTTTTGTTTCCCAAATCAAGTAACTCTAAACCATAGAGTGTGTTTACAATTAGATAGAACGTTCACTTATAGATTGAAGCAATCTGGCGAAAATGGTATACCCGTCTAAGTTGCTATTTGATTTGGAGGGGATAGACAAGTAAGTTATTATTCCTTGCGTGTTCATAAGAAAGTTCCTGATTTGGAATTGTAGTTATTTATGTTGATGTTACAGACATGATGTGTACTCTTGATGTAATAAGAGACCTTAAAAGTTATTTAAAATCTGAATTTGAGATGAAAAATCTAGGGAAAGCTCAATCGAATACTAAGCTTGTGGTATATTATTCCACCAGTTTTCATTTGTCTAAAGTTGTCAGGCAATTTAACAAAGACATGCATCCTGATAGCACTCCCATGATTAATCGAGGTTCAAATGTAAGTAAGTGACCATTTCGTATAAAATAAGATGACGAAGATGTGTTGGGAGATGAAATTCACATATCTAAGTACAATAGACGCATTGTTGTGCTTAGTATAATAATGTACTCGATAAAATTTTGCATCCTCAAGGAACTTGTTAGCTGGATATACGAAACCAGGAAATGAAACTTGTGAATCTGAAACACTTAGACACACCAACAAGAAGTTCCAGTACAATTATATGCTTCTGCAAATACAAGTCATTTAAGTCAGAAATACTGAACACTCAAATGCGTTCAATAGTTTACCTTGATCTTAATATATGCATTAAGCCTAACCTTGAATACCCATATGAACTATCTCGCAAACTAGATAGTTATGTCATTTCAAAGAGTAGTTGCGTTCTCATTGGTTGAACCTACACGGAAATAATAAGCATTCGTCATTTTAAATTTGAAACAATTTTCTATATTGTCATTTTTTACTTTGTTTCCCTCCCGAAAACATACCACATAAGCAGTTGTCACTTCCACAACGCCTCTCCGAGTTCTATTTGTTTATCGAACACGAATTGTAAAACTATTGCGCCGTCCATATTCAATATAATATTCCTTGGCTTCCTCATAACTGTTAAATTGCATCCCTTCATACGGTGCTTCTAGATTATTGTTTTTCTTAGTTGGAGTCGTAGTATCATGATTGGGTAAATCATCCATCGCTGCTGGAATCACAAAGATATTATCAGCATACTTCTTATACTGTAAACTGAAATAACTAAAATTCTGTTAAAAACTATTGTGCATAGTTAATCTTTAGAATTCAGTCCAAATAAACACATTGATTAGTACAGTAGTGGTGAAGGCAATACATGATAGTGCGATAATATCTCATTCCATAGCAACAATAGTATTAGAGGTGATAGGAGAAAGAAAGTACCTCCGTTTTTATAAAATGTGGATTATAGAATAATCACGAAGTAACCATTATTTACCTTTTTATAAGGAAGTTGAAGTGATAACCATATCTCTCTTTGATCGCATATGATCTTAAGAATCAACGAGAATGAGGAGAAAGCAAAGAAGAAGACAGACCTAGAAAAGAGGAAAAAAAAACTAATTGAGATCGTGTATTTTTTTTTTTAACGTGGAGGAAATATAGGCAAATCTTTTTTCTGATTTTTTTGCAGGGAAATAATAGAAGAGACAAAGAAGAAGGAGAAATGGCATGACCTCTCATTAGTTGATCAACCTTATTACATAGTATATTTGTCCTTTAAATACATTCAAAGGGAAAACCCTAACTATGTTATTGGGCCGCACATCCAACGGGCCGTAGGCCCCGTAACACTCCCCCTTGTGCGGTTCAATTACAAAACTTTATACATAGTGCTTCACATGTAGTTCTTCAAATGTCGGTCTCCTTGATGACTTGTGCCGAAATCAATTGCCTCATTAAAACTTGGACAAGGAAAAACCCAGTGGGATAAAACCTTGGTACAACTCTTCACATGTTTCCTCATATTTTACATGTAGTTCATCACATGTAATACGTGTCAAGTTTTAAGTTAGTTGTCTCGTTAAAACTTCAACAGGCTAACACATAGGGAAAATACCTGAACTAAAGAAAAATAATACAACATTAAGTAAATTTATAACATAGTTGGATGTGTATACGTGGCCTCGTTAAAAACTTGACAAGGAAAAACCCAGTGGGACAAAACCTTGACGAAGGGAAAAGAGTACAACGTGGAAGATGCAAGTAAAGGTGATTTGTTGCAGATAATCACTTTGCTTTGTTGAAGTTGCTTCATAACTCCTAAGGCAGAAAATCCTCATGGGAAAGACGATATCCTTAGCTGGGAAATTACATTCCCGGTATTTGTTGTTGTCTCATTAAAAACGTTACCGATCAACAAAACCCTGTGGGAAAAAGTAACCTCGGTGAAGGAAAAGAGTTCAATACACCATTAGATGCTCCCCCTGATGTCAGACAATTTTCATTAGTCTAATGTAGTCAAAAGGAGCTTATCACACATTACTTTGGTGATTTCATTTAAGACCGTGTTGCTGATTTTGGAAGTTACGTTTCTTAACAGATTATCGCGTTTCATTTCTTTGATTTAGATATTTTACAATAATATCAACGCGATATTTATTTCTTCAACGTTCAACATACTTGATGCTTTTAGTGTTGTCTCGCTAAAAACCTTGTCGAGTAACAAAACCCTTTGGGAAAAACTATTCTCGATCGAAGGGAAAAAGAGTACAACACATCTTAAATTTCGAATTAAAATTTGTCGACATCATATCCTTGGATCCTCCCCCTGATGTCGGAATCTCCCCCTGATTACTATCAGAGTTGTTCCAGATTGTTCCTTTAGTCATGTACTTTTCGAAACTGGATTTCGGTAATGACCTTGAAAATAATCTACCATATCTCCCCTGATAACTTTCGGTGGAGAAGAGATTATTTTTCCTTTATAATCAACAACCTTTGGGTTGCAGTTCCTTTAGCATTCTGTTTTATATCTTTGCAGGGATAAAATAAATTTATGTCAATGGTTACTTTTAAGTACATGATTACATTCACTATACCATTCCAATGACATTGCGTTGGCGCTGAGCTATGATTGTATCCAGGATGAACAAATAATCTAAAATGAGTATTATGACAGAATGCCATTGTGACAGACAGTTAATGTTCATCGTGGATACAATTAAGTCGATCCTTTGGTGATGATACAATTAAGTCAATCCTTTGGTGATGAATTGATCTTCTTTGGAGCATGGAATGTTTCAAACCAATCATGTGAGGAGTCACAAAGATGAAGTTTGTAAGATGGAGTTATTTGAAATGAAAAGGTTAAAAGTGAAGGATGAGTTTTGTTTGGGTTGACACAAGTAAAGATTATTGTAGTGAACTTCACTATAATTGCATGTTAATTGGTTTGTATGTGAAGTAAAACTCCAAAAATCATAAATTTCCTTGGAACTAATGTGTGGAAGCAAAATCCGACAAGTAAAAAAAATGTCACATATTCTTTCATGGTTCTTATTTTTTTAGTTACATATTAATTTAGTTTTGTGATTTCAGGTTATAAATTATGTTGTGAGTTGGAATTAAATTGGACTTGAATGTTGCTACTATGGACAACAAGGCTTCGCCTGCACCTTTCATAAAAAGGTCAAGAAGGTATTCATCCCTTCTGAGGTATTCCGCAATTTCTTTTAAGCGAATTACATGATTTAAATTGACTTCTTTTAAATTGTTGATACGTTTCGAATGTGTTTATAAGAAAGAAAACTAAAATATAAATCAAAGGTTTAGAATAATAGCCTCTTGAAATTGTAATGGTTTTGACTAATTGGGTTTTACTATATCATTTATCTAATACTCAAAATCTATAAACGTAGACTGATTTTTCTTTTGAATTTGATCTACAGGGATGTCTTGAAAGTAGATAAACTGTAGCTTAAATATTGACTTGGAGTAAGTTCAGCAACAGGTACCACTGAGAATCTTATCAGGTTATAATCCAGCTTTTTCTCTTATGAGAATTTGAAGTTTTGTATACATAATAGAAAATATTAGCTGTGTTCCTGTCTTACTGTTGTGCATCATATCTATCGTTTAAAAATATGCATGTCTCAATTTATCGTTGAAATAGGTACCCAGTTTTCCAGAATCCCATCTCAATGCTACGCATATTTTGCACTTTAACAGTTACCAGTATTCCGTCCTCCAGTTTATCTTGCATACAAACACAAATTGATCATTAGTATCAAACAGAAAAATATCTATTCCCTGTATTCACTTAATGGCTTTGGGAAACCGTACATTAATGAATATGAGTCTGCTGTGGCATAATGGTAGTGCGTCTGATACCAAGTCAGAAGGTTTTGTGTTCGATTCACACCAGATTCAGTCCTCTATGGTTACTGAAGGTATAATACAGACTATTATTGATATGAGCTATTTGGGAATGTTCCAAACTGGCACACACCAGTACTAACCATGACAGCTGGTGTATTCCTGGAAAAACATGAAAAATACATGGAATGGAGAATCAATGGTTATGTATCAAAGCCTTTTACTATGAGTTGGATACCTTCTGCCAATTAGTAAAAAAACTATCAAAACTATAATTATGATTTAGTTATAATTAGGGTTTAATTTATCATGCTCTTTCATTGGTATATTTAAGAATATTATCAAGCTATTTGTTTGGTTTCATATTGATCATAACAAATGAACATAGGTATGGATGTTTGGTTTTATATAACAACATATGAATTAGGAGGAGATATAGATTTGTTGGTAACTAAAATAGACAAAAACAAAGCATCTAATCCTAAAAAGCAGAAGACACATCCTTACCACTCTAAAAAGCTAAACAATCTTGGTTTGAAATCTGAGTTTTACTAAATAGAGGACAACCTTACTTACAAAGAGGTATAGTTTTTGGAATTCTAAAATTTCTCATACATATTTTTATTGGATGAACCAATAGCCAAGATAGGTGACATTCTTGCTGTTATATAACTGACCAATAACTACATCGCAGGAAAGAAATTAACCGGTGAAATTGTTTACATAGAAAGAAAAAAACTCTATATCGTAGGAAAGAAATTCAAATCGTGATGCACAGAAAGCAGTTTCCTATCAAAATTCAGTTTCCTAAACCTGGAAAATTCCAATTTGTGATGCACGGAAATTAGTTTCCGATCGAAATTCAGTTTCCTAAACCTGGAAAATACAAAAGTACATACAAAACTAGGTTTCTTAATATAAGATTATTTATGTCTATATAAGAGTGCATAACAGTCATAATATATGTGAAATTCGTAGAGCATCATAACAGAAGAATAACTTCATTGTCAATTTAGAATTTTTGGTCTAGCAAACATTAAGTTATTTGAAATACGATGAGGTTTGTCTTTGATTATGTAGCATTGAATTCTAACGTTTTTATTGACAAGTACGTTTAATGAATATATTTATGTATCAGTTCTTCAAAGCGACAGAAGAAAACATCATTGCAGGCTACTGAGGATGGACAACAAACCATTAATGTATGTTCTGAAATATAATTGTTTACATCGTTTGTCATAACAATGTGATATGGGACATATCCTGGGAATTCCGCTTGTGCCATATCACAATGTATTTGATTAATTTGCATCTTATGCGTATTGCAGGCAAGGTCTGTGGCTGCGAAGTTAAGGTGGGAGAAGCAAAGGAGTGACATGGAAAAAAAGGAGCAACAAGAGCGCGAAGCAAGGTTGAAGCTTGAACAACAACTTGAAATTGAACGACATGTACTTTATAAATATAGAATGGTTGTCATTAATATTCAATGAGATTTGATTTGTATTTACATTATTGTTAATTTTTTATAAACTTAATCATTACAGGCTATAGCAGAGCAGAATATTAGGCGAGAAAGATATCAACGGGAATACAACGAGCGTGTTTTAAAAGCACAATTAGCGCAGGAGCAGGTGAGGAACAATATTATTATTGTCAAAAAAAAAATATATATGTTGATGTGTTTGGTTATCTAAAATACATTGTTTTGTATTTACAATTTAATGCACGGCCAGAAAATCAGTATATAATAGAAAGGACAAAGGTGAGATTTCATTCTTTTAATTAACGTGTTTAAAGTGATTATTGTGTTTAAAAGTTGATTATATCTTGGCTGCGGTTCTCAGGCTCGGAGGGTCGAGGGTCAAAACCGGCGTCGTTTGAACAAAAAGGAACAAAAGCGTGAAAAAAAAAAACGAAAAGGATTATTAAATATTTGCAGTGAAGGGTCTGGGAAAGCAATAAAATAACAGGGGGGGTGACCATATCAGTAATACATTAGATGCTCAGGTTAGTACGTTATCTAATCACGAGTGACTTTTATATATATATATATATATATATATATATATACATTAATGTGTTTGATTATTTTTAATATGTTGTTTTGTTTTTACAGTTCATTTAAAATTAATGTGTGTGTTTATTTTGACTGCGGTTTACAGGCTAGGGAAGATGAGTGTATTAGGCTTGAAAAAGAATACAACGACACTTTTTTACAACAACAGTTGACGCAAAAATAGGTAAATAGGCTAAGTATCTTCACCTGAACAGTTAGCGTGTTTGATATACATCAACATGTATGATAATTTATGGGTATTGAGAATATTGTAAATTGTTCTAATCATATATTTTGTTAAATTATTTTGTTTTTTTAGCGTATTAATTCTATGTGGTGCTGAAATAGAAGTTGAATGCATGGTCCTTTTAAGATAATTGAAGAACGTGTAGGAAAAAAATTTTCTTAACTTGACGATATTGTGTTTCCAAATACAAATCTTACATTAATGTGGATTATAGATTACTTTTCTAATAGCTCCGTAAGAAAACAAGGATGAGAAAAGTTGCGGAGGATCCATTCGGTGGTCAATACGAGGGTGATGAAGCAGCATGTCGTGCACAATATATGGGTAGTGATGCCGCGTATGGTGACCAGGTAAATAAATGATATAGCTGAACTTTTGTTATCTAAGAAAATAGTATGATATTCTGATTTAGCTTAGATTTTTTTTTATGTGCAATTTTAATCGTAGTTATTGGTTCCGACGATGAATTTCTTATGCAGTTGGTTATGGAAAAAGGGGTTGTGAATATGCACGTGGGTTCAAAAAAAGACTCCCGAGAAAACGATAATGATATGTAATTATACTAATTCTCGCATTAATTTTACAACTCAATTTAACTTTTTAAAATTTTGATAGAAATTTAGCTATTTTTGATATGGCTATTATTTTGAACAGGTCTATTCTGCCCGCAGATACATCATCTGACGATTACAGTGACTACTACGCATCATATGATGACAAACTTCTAAAAGAGACTCCGGTGTTTTCAACCTCTGCTAAAAGAACTACCAAAAGACACACAGGGTTTGACGAGTTAGGCACGACATTATCTGGGGAAGATGGAACATAAGTGTAATTGGTGCGGCGCTTTACACTGGATAAAAGAGCGAAGGAGTGATTCCTCTATGAAAAATACAATTTTTACTAGATGCTGCCGCAGTGGAAAAGTTAGGTTGCCGGATCTTCGTGACCCTCCTCAACTAATAAGGGAACTGTTCGAAGGGGATGATAGTAGTAAAAGACTGTAAGAAGAAGAAGAAATACATCAGAACCACCAACAACTGTAAGGGGATGATAGTAGTAAATGGCTGGAAAAAAAAGAAGAAATACATCAGAACCACCAACAACTGTAAGAAGGAGTAAAAGACTTGCAGGAGGAGAAACAAGTGAATTAGTAGAATTTTCAAGGATGAGAACAAGAAGAAATAGAACAAGGAATGAAGGGGAAAATCCAATTCAACAGCCAAATCAACCAACACCAACAAAAAATATAGGTGTGGATTATGATAGGGTGAGTGTGCATACATGGAGATCGGATTCGATGGAAAAAGAAGAAAATCGATAATTAAGAGGTGAAAGCAGAGGAGGAAGAAATCAGGAGGTAGTAGAAGGGTTGATTCATCAAGATGAAGATGAAACAGCAGAGGAATTAATACAAAGAACACATGAAGAAAGAAGGTTAGAGGCAGAAGAACGTGCAAATTTAACAAGACCAAATCACGAGTTGAGAATGGAAAATTTGAGATTACAAAGTAGAAGATCAAGAAGTACTAGTCGATCAAGTTCAAGATAATTTAGAGAAATACAAAGGCAAAATTCCCTTATAAGAAATGTTAGAGAAAATGTACAAGAAGAAACGCAAAATCCAAATAGAGAGCAACGTCAGGGAGAAGAGAGAGTAATTGATGATCGTTATGATCCTCGTGGAGAAACTTTGAATGGAAGACGAAATAATGAAAATCAAAGAAATCAAGATAATCAAGATGGTGAAGAAAATCACGAAGAGGGAAGAAGAATATTACGTGGGCGAGAGAATGTCAGAAATCAAAGAATTATTGAGAATGAAATTGAGAGACATTATGCTGAACAGGCATGCCTAGATTGCGAGAGAGAAAGGTTAAGGGAAGAAGTGGAAGAGCAGGAATTTCAGGAGGCAATAAGGCAAAATAATCATGATAATCGAGAAAGAAGACGTACGCAAAATCGCGAAAACGATAATATTCGAGAAGAGTACGACAGAATACAAAGAAGAATAGAAAGACAACGAGGAGAAATGACGAGAAATGAAGAAATTGGTGGAGAGGAAATTGGAAGACATAATCAATTGCGAATCTTGGAAGGAAATGAAGATGTAAATCGCAGAAGAATGCGAAGTGATGATGAGGATGAAGATTCACAAACTCTCACAAGACAAGAAAGACAAGAATGCAGGAGAAGGGAAAGTGCGCTAAAAAGGACAATAGAACAAAACCCAGCTACAAATGAGCAAATTTTAAGAGAATTAGCAGAAATGAGAGGAATGATAAATAATAGAAGAGAGGAAGGAAGAAGACAACTTGATGAAGCTATTGAGGAAGCAGCTAGAAATCCCTTCACACAGGAAGTACAACTAAGAGGAATTCCTCAAAAATGCAACTTACCAGCATTAAACAGTATTTTTGATGGGACTACTTATGTTGTTCAACATGTTAAAGCTTATGTCAGATGTATGCTACAGTGGGAGAATCATGATGATGTTTTATGCAAATATTTTGCGTCTAGCTTAACTGGCGAGGCACTAAAATGGTTTGAGGGATTGCCGAAAAATACTATTACTTCTTTTGATCACTTAAAAGCTATATTTTTAGGGGCATACATAAGCAATACCTCTTCACGACCAGGTATCGAAGATGTGTTTGGATTAAAACAGAGAATTGGCGAGAGTCTAAAACATCTTACCATAAGATGGAAGACAATGTGCAGTGAAATGGCAGGAAGAGTAGATGAGAGATATCTTATCTTATCCTTCATTAATGCAATATTTGCGACCAATATGCTCTACATACAAATTTTCAGAATCAAAAACACCATCACGATTACTAAACTAAGAGAATTATAAGAAGAATACATTGCTTTGGAAGAAAAACAAAACGAAATGGAGTCATACCCAATCACAAACACCAGCTCCGTAGTGGCGAACAAAAGTTTTCTTCCTAAAATGATCAATAATGTGGCGAGCACCTCGCAAGTTCAACCAGAGAAGGTGGCAATTAATAACCAACAAAAGCTAGTGGCTATGGGAAGTCGCGATCAAGAAGAGTATGAAAGAGAGAAAAATTATTACAATCGTGGAGGAAATAATAAAATACAAAGGCTTGATCAACCCCAAGAGACTTATGGTGGGCAGAGGCAAAATAATTTCAGAAATCAGGGAAATATGAGAACAATATGGGATGAGATTAAGATGCCGCCTTTGAATGCTAGTGTAGAGAAAATCTGGGAAGCTATCATTTTGATGGAAGATATACCATCACCATGGAACATGGGGAAGGAACCGCATCCTAACAATAGCAATCAAGAGTTCTGTCCTTATCATCATTTCCATGGACATTCGATAAATGACTGCAGAAATGTGAAGAGAATAATCCTAAGAATGATTGATCAAGGAAAGCTAAATCATTTTCTAATAGGGCATCAACAATCGCAACAATTACCACCACCACCAGACAATTGAAGAGTAAATAATGTGAAGGGAGCAGAAAATTTTGTCATAGAGGTTGGAGCCAAAGCAAAGAATTTGTTTTGCAATTCTATTGTGCATTCTTTCAGAACCATCGAAGATTTTCACGATAATGTCCTAAGTAGAGTCTTCGCTAGAGACATGGATGGAAAAGAAATAATGAATATAGCGAGAGTCTCTCCATTAGAAGAGTGGCAGAAATAAATTCTTTCTTTTACAGCACAAGAGGTACCAGAGCCTAGCGAGTTTCATGATAACCCATTAGTAGTAAGGTTGGAAATAAAACCAAGACAAATAGAAGAAGAAGAAGATGAAGAAAACAACAATGAAGTGGAAGAATCTTGGGCCATTGATAGAGTCCTAATTGACACTGGAAGTTTTGTGGACATCTTATTTTATCATACCTATAAAACCATGGGTGGAAAAGATGAATATTTAATACCATCAACATATAAGATTTATGGTTTTAATGGTACTGCCAACAAACCTAAAGGGGAGATCACAGTGAGAATTCCATTAAAGGGGATGTTCTCCAAGATCTTATTCTGTGTTGTTGATATACAATCACCATATAATGCTTTGATTGGGCGGCCTTGGCTACATGGGATATTAGGTGTTGCATCTACGTTCCACCAGTGCATTAAATTCCCTCATCCTAAGGTGTGGGAGTAATTAAACGAGATTGGGGAGAAAGTAAGAAATGTTATGAGATTGATATCAAATCTTGTGACGAAAGAGCAGGGAAGAATAACAATTGGAAGTGCAGAAGTGAGCAGCAAAAGAGATGTGATAGATTGATGGTTGATTCAATAGAGAAGCAAGAAGACATGGATGGCGAGTGTCTCGCAAATGTCAAGCAAATAACAAAGCGCAGCAAAGCACAGATGTAAAGAGCATAAGAGGAGAAAATGGCGAGCAACTCGTGAGAAAGCAATAAGTAGAAGGACAAATGATGAGAAAGATGAAATTATGATAAGAAGAAGTACATAGCGAGCAGCTCGTAGAAAGGGAAAAGCCAACAAAACATGAAAGAAAAGAGGAATCAAAAAATAACAAGTAGAAAGGTAAAATTGTTTTCGAAAAATATTTTGTTTGAATGAAGGAGATGAAATTGAAAAGTTGTAAAAGAAAAGAAACTTTAATGGAACTATGGAACTCGCAATAAATTTTAAGAAACGCGAATAAAATTTCGCAGAGATTTAAAGAATGGGACAAACCTTTATGGCATGCACCCTAGTTCACGAATACAATTTCGTAAGAGGCAAATGTAAGACCTACAAGCACGTTATAAGGGGGGTATCTCTTTATATGAATCAGGGATAAGGTTATACCGCTACTGGAACATGAGTCATACAGATGTTGGGGTTAAAGAAAACCTATCCGGGAGAGAGATCTTGGATTTCCAGCTTTATAAGGTTATACCCTGGTTGGACGACTGAGAATCTCTTCCAAGAAGTGCAGAGTATGACCAAGGAGTCGAGGTACTCGGTTGAGCCAAGGGTGCCCGGGACGGACGAACCTACCCTGTCCATCTTTGGTAAGTCTTGGCTATGATGCACTTGGCCTGAAGAAAACCCCACTTAGGGTACAGTCTTGTAACTATAAGCCATATATGCATAAAGGATAAGAGGCTGCGAAAACAACTGGTTGTTGGTAAATCTGGATGGGAGGAGCTAGTATTGTATGGCTGATGTTCCCTCCTTGAAGGGGCAACCAGGGGGAGATAAGGGCGATACCCTCCATTAGGGAGCTGTGTATCAAAAATACGGCAATGTCACGGGTCTCTTTAGTATCTTAAAGAAAGAACAGCTAGGCTCGTCATATTGTCGCGTGACACAGACGACAATGTCATGGGACTTTATATTCGCAAGAATATTTAGGCCTGTCACATTGTCGCGTAACATGCCAAAAAGCCTTAAAAGAAATGTTGAGATGAGATCAATGGGTTTTTGCGTGAAAGCGCAAAGACGTCCTGCGATTTCATCGCGAAGACAACAATGTCATGGGACTTTATATTCACAAGAATATTTAGACCTATCATATTATTGCGTAACAGATATCCTAAAGAGGCTATAATACTAAGATAAGGCAAGATCAATGGGTCAATACATAAAAATGTAACGACGTCCTGCGATTTTGTCGCAGAAAGAGAAGTATGGCAAAGTAAGACCTTTAAGTAGGAAGGCATAATAAGACCATCAGATCGCAGAAAATAATAGCGAAAAAATAAAATCCCAAGATTTAATTTTTACGATATCATCACCAAAAATTTCATATTGCATTAACAGAGGCAACATATAATGTTTAAATTGTCATTAACTTTCTCATATTGCAGATAAATAACAGAGGCAAGTATGGGAATGCATAGAATGATGAAAATTGTTATTCATCAACAAATGAGAAATTTACATGAACATTATTTAGAGACATAGATAACTAGCAGATATAAATTATATTGATCAAACTATATTGCAGAAAAGGAGTGTTTTCTAATTCATACAGATGGAGGGGCAAAGAAATTTATACATTAAGTTGAAGCAAGTTGCAGCAAATTGAAGAAGCTCGCAACAATATTACATCAAGGAAAAAGAGAAAAAGCTACTTAGATACATTGTTTCATTTATCAACATTGTTATCTCCTTCTTCGTTAGATTCCTCTTCATATTTCTCCTCTCCATTATCTTCATCGGATTTTTCTTCATCGCCAGAATTTCTTCTTTCATCATTATCCTCCTCCTCACCATCGTCAGATTCTTCATCAATATCAGAGATAACAAGATCTGGAACCTATGATGGTATTTCCGTTGCGAGATCAGGATATAAATAATAAGAGGTTCCATGATCGTCACAAACTTCCTTAGTTGAATTATTGCGAGTAATGATGAGAGATCTATTAAAATTCGCAGAAGTAACTCCAAATTGAGCTTTCAATCGTGAATATTTCTTGTTGCGAGCAGCAAAATTGTTCGTGAGTTGATGGTTATTATCTTCAAGTTCTCTTATCCTTACATGACATCTTTCTTCAGATTCTACGAGAATAAAACAACATATTAGAAATTTTATAAGGAAGAATAATAAAAACAAGAAATCAACAGAGTAGAGTGATTAACAACCTTCTTTCTCAGAAATCAAGTCCCTAATTAAGGCTGATTGATCAGCATGAAGACTAACATTTACACCTAAATTATTTCTAGCATTATCAAGAACCATCGCAGCCCAAGAAAACTCGTCAAAACTAGTAATAAGAAGGCGAGAGCGAACTTGAGTTTCCCTCGCAAGAAGGTCTTTATTCTCACAGATGAGCCTATCTCTTTCCATCTGAACGTTAAGAAGAGTTTTGTGGAAATCTGCTAGAGCCTCGGCACCATTCCTAATTGCTTGATCTTTCTCGTCAATAAGATCACTATTTTTACTTCTTAATTCATTGATTACCTCTTTTGAATCATGATAAAGACGCTTAAATCTATTAGATAAGCCTAAATTGTGTCTATGTTCAATTTTTAGAAGATTAAGCTTGGATTTAAGTTCATCTACAGAGAGGGATCTAATTTGTTCATCTGAGAAATTACTTAAAGAGATATTAAGACGAGCAAGAAGGGTATTATCATCTACAGGTTCAGGAAAAGATTAAAGGAGTGTAGCCTCGTCAGTTAGACCATAAACATTTGCAAAACTGATTGCTTGAATAAGCTATGATAGGGAAAAAACAGAGTTAAAAGAAAGAAAAAATAAATCATACCATAAAGTTGTTCGTTGGCTTTATTAAGATCAGAGATATTCTGCTTATCAACTGAAGCTTCAGTCTCCAGCAACTTATTTTTCTCGCGAAGCTCGGAAATTTCAACCTCCAATTTTTCTTTATATTGGCGAAGGTTAACAGATTTCTTCTCATATGAAGCACGTTTATTATCCAAATCAGAAGCAGCGGTAAAAGAAGCTCTTCCAACCTGCGATAGAGTTTTATGAGTAAAATAAATTTGGAAAAAAATAAAAATGACAATAAAAAAATTAAGAGAAAACATACCAGGATACCAAGTGCATTTAAGAAGCTCGGAGTTAGCGATCCTGAAACTCCGCGAAGAGAATTATTATCAGCTAAAACTGGAGCATCGCAGACTTTGACGAGCGCTTAAGCTATCTCATTAAGAGTCTCGTCTCCATACTCATTTGTGATTCCCAGAGAAGGATCGCCAAAAAGCATGGACAGTTGGCCCATGGAAGAATCAGAAGAAGAAGAATTCTTTATGGAGGGAACTTCGTTAATATCATCAAATTCATTACCAACGTTTAAATCTTCTTGAATATGTTGAGAAGAAGAATGCTGAATTTTCTTCCTCTTCAAAGGAGGCTCTCTAGATTCTTCATCACGAGAGGCAGAAGGATTTTCTTTACTAGAAATATCAGATTTCCCTTTACGATCAGTTGAAGGATTCACCTTGGGTTTTGGCTCTAAGGGTACTAATTCTTTAATCACCTGTAAGCACAGATAAAGATAAGAAATAGGGGCAACAATATATTGTTAAGACTAAAAAAGAAATATTTCTTACTTCATCTATGAAGGATCTGAGAGCTAAAAGAGTGTTGGGTTTCCTGAAACTTTGGTAGTTCAGCTTCATTTTGTTAATCTGCGATACAACAAAGAAATTAACGAAAATATATAAATATGAGGAAGATAATGAATAATAACAATGCAAGAGGTTAATATAATATACATCTATAGATTTAGTAGGCCAGATGAAAACCCATGGTTCATACTGAGAGAGATTCGCAGGAAGTTGGGGAGAACCAGATATATAAGGACCTTCAAGGCATAGAGGAAAAATAAACCACTTATCATCGTTAGAATGGCGAGGGCCATGATTGGTTTTGGTATGAAAGTCGATATCCAGCATGAGAGCGTCCTTAACATCGAGTTTCTTTTTATGCAAGCGGACACCCCAACAGGTGTTATCCCTCTTCATAGGGAGTAACTGGTAATTACTGAAAAAGTTATCTACAGTATAATATGTAGGGATAATTGGAATATGTTTATATTTAAGACTTTTATCATCTTCAGAATATCACGATCCTTTACCAGCGCCACGAGAGGCATATTCAAGTAATAACCTAATACAATCTCCACCGAGTTGATATACTTCTCGTGAAAATCTCTCGTCAGAAATTATCTGGTAAAATAATGGAAGTTCTGGATCGTAGAGAGGAAGTGGAAGACCATCTTCAAGTTGGCCTAACGATACTATGATTTTTTGGCGAGAACATTGAAAATTGGAAAATAACTCAAGAGAAAGTTCATATTTAGGACTTTGACCTGAGATTAAAGATAAATTAAACCCTTTGCCTTTGAGTTTTTCTTGCATCTCGTTGAAGGCAATCAAGTTTTTAGAACCAACATCAACCATTTTTAGAGTATGGGAATGAAGGAAGATTGAAAAAGAAGGAAGAAATGGCGAAAATAACAGATGCGCAATTTGCGGAAGAACAGTAAAATCTGCAGAGAAGAAGAAAGAAAGAGAAAATAAAAAGAGAAAAAGAGAAGAATGAAAGAGGTATTTATAGGAGAAGAAGTTTCTCGAGAAAGTAAATGTAATTAATACAACGAAAGGACGTGAATGGTCAGATCATAGCGGTTTAAGTTGACGTGTCGAAAGATAGATGGAAGAAAAGATTATGTGGAGACAGCTGGTGAAAAGCATAGAAACGTGTCAGAACAAAGATTGAGATGAAAGGATAGGTGATTGTGGCAATTTATTCTCACGATCTTCTCTTCTTCGCAGAAAAGACATGAGAAGAGGCAAGATGTAGGACCAGAATATCGCAATAATGATATTCTTGCGATGAGAATGGCGATTTTACGAGAAGGTCGAATGTTCCTACAATATTAACGACATCTTTCACGAGAGCATCGTGAGATTCTCCAATGACATTTGGCGAGTGTCATGAGAAAACATCATAACAGCTGACAATTGAAGAACATTGATAAAAGCGTGTTGTTTCACGATGACTACAAAAGTTGGCAATAATTAACATTGTAACTACCGCGACGAGGTCGCAGAAAATATCCGAAAGAAGGGGAAATGTAGGAGCGGAATATCACAGCAAATGATAACTTACGAAATTGTGGAGAGAAAATACATTTTGCGAGTATAGAATATTTTGCGAAGATAAAGAAATCACGAAGAACGTTTTACGAGTAAAGGAAGTTCGTGAAGTAAATTTGCGAAGGTTCGTATGATGATTCTTTGATCCGAAATTAAGGGAAAGATTAGTTGTTATCCAATGTGTAAAATCATATAAATAGCCATTTAGGCATGAGAGGAAAAGGATAGACACATTTTGAGAGAGAGGATAATTTTAGGAGGAGAGAGAAAATGTTAGAAGAGATTTATTTTCTTTATCATCTTCTTCCCCAAGAAATTCTAAAGCTCCAAATATTCATTAATGGAGTCTCAATTGTAAAATCATGTAATTACATACAATCACTAGTGAAGAACCGTGGATGTAGATCACATTGATCGAACCACGTAAAAATCTTTGTGTCTCTTTATAATTTTAGTACCTTAATCTTCATCTTCACATCAAATAATTGAGATCATCATATCAAATTCATGGATTCTTATGAGGGTGTAGTTGTGAGATAATCCGCAACTACATAATTGGCGCTAGAAACAGGGAAAGATTAAATGGATTTATCCTTCCTGTAACTTGCTGGATCAATAATTTCGTTTAATAATTGGTCCTCTTATCTCTCTACTATTTTCTCCCCAAATTTCACTTTCTAGAAAATTCAATCTGAAACGGTAATGGCGTCTTCCAAAAGTAGAACCAATAATGGAGTAGAAAACGGATTTGAAGGTTTAATATCATCTTCAGGGAGATGTTACGGTTCAATCAACTAAGTCTGCATCTCAGCTAGTTTAGATCAACGAAGAAAAATGACGTTATGAAAAATTAAAAAGCTGCGAAGATGTAAAGTGTACAGCTGAGAAGAAGCAAATTATTGGAAGAAATTACTTCGTCACAAACATGGTAGCTCGTACCAGGTATTTTCTATGCGAAGTATGTATTAAGATTAACAACAAACTACTATGTAAAAGTTTACTTCGTCGAGCCAGCAATCCACCTGAAGCCTCCTCAAAGAATAGAACGGATCATACTCATCAAAGTATCTTGAAGGATTACATTCAGAAGGGCACGAGTGAAACGATCAGGAGGGAGAAGTCCTGAGAGGTTAACCTGAAGGAAAAAAACAATAGTAAAATATCAACGTCAATAGCTTCAGCAAAACTGTCCGCCTGCGAACTAACATTAATTTTTGCGAAGTTGTTATTTCTCCTCTAATTTGAAGATTTGTTCCTCGCAAATATTCAGTTTGCGAACGTTCGCAGAATCAACACTTCTACTTTTTACAGCTCGCAAATATTTATCTTGCGAACGTTCGCAAGACCAACATTTCTACTCTTTTACACTTCGCAAATGTTTACGGTGCGAACATTCGCAGCACCAACACTTCGCAAATGTTCGTTTACTTCGCAAAAGTCCGCAAAGCAGCAGAATTCTATTTCGCAAGAATGGGCTAGAATAATTGGTATGATGTGAGAACATGCAAGATGATGCTAGCTTCGCAAGAAAATCTCATACTTCGCAAGAGACAACAACGACTCACATAAAAGCTAAGTACCTCTTTCCTTAAACATTTTACTTACAAAAAAAAATAAAAGATTTTTAATTTGATTTATAAAGCGCGATACAATCGCAGAATTACAAAGATTTTACAATTACAAAAGAAATTACAAAGACCTCAAGATTTCACAATTACAAAAGAAACCGAGAAAAACATCTCGCACAAATCAATTTATATATTTCTCTTGAAAAATTTACTTTATTTCCAATGATATGATATTCGACATGGAGAGTAGTAGCTGGCAAACCTTTATGGCGTATACTCATAAAAGGAAAAGCACCTCAGTGCGTCATATGAGGGGGTACCTATTAGGATCATTTCCATGGAAAAATATTTGTCAAGAGAGATGAAATAGATAATACAAAGGAAATCAAAACAAACAAAAAGATTTTGAAGTAGCATATAAATAAAAAATAAGAAATTTTGATAAAAGAAATGTTGAATACTAATCTAAATTTTTATTTGCATTACATCATAGCATGAGGCAAAGAACATGGAGTGAGAGTTCGCATGATGGGTTCGCAATATTTCTTACATTTAGAGGATTAAGTACTTCTTAAGGATACTTCATACTTCTTATATATTTCGAGGATTAAGTACTTCTTCAAGGATACTTCATACTTCTTATACTTCAACGGTTTATACTTCTTATTTACTTCGCAACATTCCGGGACTTCGCAAAAGAATAGAGGCAAGTATATACTTTTCAAGACTAGTATTCTTTTGCTCGTTCCTTCATCAACAAAGATCAAAGATTACTACAACAACGGATTTTTTCTTAAAGATCGCTCTTCAAGAAATATTCAAGAAAAAAGAGGCAAGATGTAGGAGCGGAATATCACAGCAAATGATAACTTACGAAATTGTGGAGAGAAAATACATTTTGCGAGTATAGAATATTTTGCGAAGATAAAGAAATCACGAAGAACGTTTTACGAGTAAAGGAAGTTCGTGAAGTAAATTTGCGAAGGTTCGTATGATGATTCTTTGATCCGAAATTAAGGGAAAGATTATTTGTTATCCAATGTGTAAAATCATATAAATAGCCATTTAGGCATGAGAGGAAAAGGAGAGACACATTTTGAGAGAGAGGATAATTTTAGGAGGAGAGAGAAAATGTTAGGAGAGATTTATTTTCTTTATCATCTTCTTCCCCAAGAAATTCTAAAGCTCCAAATATTCATTAATGGAGTCTCAATTGTAAAATCATGTAATTACATACAATCACTAGTGAAGAACCGTGGATGTAGATCACATTGATCGAACCACGTAAAAATCTTTGTGTCTCTTTATAATTTTAGTACCTTAATCTTCATCTTCACATCAAATAATTGAGATCATCATATCAAATTCATGGATTCTTATGAGGGTGTAGTTGTGAGATAATCCGCAACTACAGGAAAACTTAGCTGTCGTCCACTGTGTAATTTCCTATATAAAGGGTTCAAGTAAGTCCAGAGGGGGGGATGTATTTTTTAGAGTTGAGAAAGTCTTGGGGAGAGAGAAACTCTAGAAAGAAAGTTGTATTTCTGAGTTTGAATATTTTCTGTAAACATTTCAGAGATCTAAATAATAAAGTGTCGTTTAATTCTTCAAATCTTCAACTAGTTTCTCATAGATTTCTGTAGAATCTTAACAGGGGCGTAGTGTGGGAAATCCTGCTACTACAGATATATGATTCCCGAGACAGGCATCACATGAAATTGGTGAGTTTTTTTATATAAGCTGTAACAATAGACCTCTCTACAAAGGTTATTGGTTTATTTACCTGCCCTGTGAATGCCCAGTCAATGACGAAACTTGATGGACAGGAATTCCTGATTCTCTCTTATTTTTAACAGGGTAAGGGTAAACTCTCACACTCTCATGTTTTTATAATTAGGGGTTTTCTTATTGCATTCCAAATTTTAAAATTTGACGGCCAGACGAAACATTGTTATTATTCCAGTTCAGATTTTTGTATATATAATGGTTAGGTTTATTCTAATTAATCATGACCCTGATCTAAATAACCAAGTTTGTTTCTATTTATTGTTTATATGTTGTCAAATTTACTATACTAAAATTTGTTGTAATCTGAAGAAAAAAAAAAAAAAAAAAAGAAGAAGCAAAGTTCATGACATTGGCTGCATTCATTTCCTTATGTTTTAATGATGATTCTAACTATCTCAATAACCATATAATCTTCTTGATTGTATCCAGGATGAACAAATAATCTAAAATGAGTATTATGACAGGATGCCATTGTGACAGACAGTTAATGTTCATCGTGGATACAATTAAGTCGATCCTTTGGTGATGATACAATTAAGTCAATCCTTTGGTGATGAATTGATCTACTTTAGAGTATGGAATGTTTCAAACCGATCATGTGAGGAGTCACAAAGCTGAAGTTTGTAAGATGGAGTTATTTGAAACGAAAAGGTTAAAAGTGAAGGATGAGTTTTGTTTAAATTGAGGCTATGAGATGTTTAATTGTGTTTGCTTTCTAACGTCTATCTCATGTGATTGCACCGACCTTGGTTGACACAAGTAAAGATTATTGTAGTCAACTTCACTATAATTGCATGTTTATTGGTTTGCATGTGAAGGAAAACTCCAAAAATCATAAATTTCCTTGGAACTAATGTGTGGAAGCAAAATCCGACAAGTAAAAAAAATGTCACATATTCTTTCATGGTTCTTCTTTTTGTAGTTACATATTAATTTAGTTTTGTGATTTCAGATTATAAATTATGTTGTGAGTTGGAATTCAATTGGACTTGAATGTTGCTACAATGGACAACAAGGCTTCGCCTGCACCTTTCATAAAAAGGTCAAGAAGGTATTCATCACTTCTGAGGTATTCCGCAATTTATTTTAAGCGAATTACATGATTTAAATTGACTTCTTTTAAATTGTTGATACGTTTCGAATGTGTTTAGAAGAAAGAAAACTAAAACATAAATCAAATGTTTAGAATAATAGCCTCTTGAAATTTTAATGGTTTTGACTAATTGGGTTTTACTATATCATTTATCTAATACTCAAAATCTATAAACGTAGACTGATTTTTATTTTGAATTTGATCTACAGGGATGTCTAGAAAGTACATAAACTGTAACTTAAATATTGACTAGGGGTAAGTTCGGTAACAGGTACCACTGAGAAGCTTATCAGGTTATAATCCAACTTTTTCTCTTATGAGAATTTGAAGTTTTGTATACATAATAGAAAATATTAGATGTGTTCCTGTCTTACTGTTGTGCATTATATCTACCGTTTAAAAATATGCATGTCTCAATTTATCGTTGAAATAGGTACCCAGTTTTCCAGAATCCCATCTCAATGCTACGCATATTGTGCACTTTAACAGTTACCAGTATTCCCTCCTCCAGTTTATCTTGCATACAAACACAAATTGATCATTAGTATCAAACATAAAAATATCTATTCCCTGCATTCACTTAATGGCTTTGGGAAACCGTACATTAATGAATATGAGTCTACTGTGGCACAATGGTAGTGCGTCTGATACCAATTCAGAAGGTTGTGCATTCGATTCACACCAGATTCAGTCCTCTATGGTTACTGAAGGTCCAATACAGACTATTATTGATATGAGCTGTTTAGGAATGTTCCAAACTGGCACACACCAGTACTAACCATGACAGCTGATGTATTCCAGGAAAAACATGAAAAATACATGGAATGGATAATCAATGGTTATGTATCAAAGCCTTTTACTATGAGTTGGATACATTCTGCCAATTAGTAAAAATTTTTATCAAAACTATAACTATGATTTAGTTATAATTAGGGTTTAATTTATCATGCTCTTTCATTGGTATATTTAAGCATATTATCAAGCAATTTGTTTGGTTTCATATTGATCATAACAGATGAACATAGGTATGGATGTTTGGTTTCATATAACAACATATGAATTAGGAGGAGATATAGATTTGTTGGTAACTAAAATAGACAAAAACAAAGCATCTAATCCTAAAAAGATGAAGACACATCCTTACCACCCTAAAAAGCTAAACAGTCTTGGTTTGAAATATGAGTTTTACCAAATAGAGGACAACTTTACCTACAAAGAGGTACAGTTTTTGGAATTCTAAAATTTCTCATACATATTTTTATTGGATGAACCAATAGCCAAGAGAGGTGACATTCTTGCTGTTATACAACTGACCAATAACTACATCGCAGGAAAGAAATTACATGGAACCGATGAAATTGTTTACATGGAAAGAAAAACACTCTACATCGCAGGAAGGAAATTCAGTTCGTGATGTACAGAAAGCATTTTCCTATCAAAATTTAGTTTCCTAAACCTGGAAAATTCCAATTTGTGATGCACGGAAAGCAGTTTCCTATCGAAATTCAGTTTCCTAAACCTGGAAAATACAAAAGTACATACAAAACTAGGTTTCTTAATATAAGCTTATTTATGTCTATATAAGAGTGCATAACAGTCATAATATATGTGAAATTCGTAGAGCATCACAACAGAAGAATAACTTCATTGTCAATTCAGAGTTTTTGGTCTAGCAAACATTAACTTATTTGAAATACGATGAGGTTTGTCTTTGATTATGTAGCATTGAATTCTAACGTTTTTATTGACAAGTACGTTTAATGAATATATTTATGTATCAGTTCTTCAAATCGGCAGAAGAAAACATCATCGCAGTCTACCGAGGATGGACAACAAACCATTAATGTATGTTCTGAAATATAATTGTTTACATCGTTTGTCATAACAATGTGATATGGGACATATCCTGGGAATTCCGCTTGTGTCATATCACAATGTATTTGATTGATTTGCATCTTATGCGTATTGCAGGCAAGGTCTGTGGATGCGAAGTTAAGGTGGGAGAAGCAAAGGAGTGGCATGGAAAAAAAGGAGCAACAAGAGTGCGAAGCAAGGTTGAAGCTTGATCAACAACTTGAAATTGAAAGACATGTACTTTATAAATATAGAATGGTTGTCATTAATATTCAATGAGATTTGATTTGTATTTACATTACTGTTAATTGTTTATAAACTTAATCATTACAGGCTATAGCAGAGCAGAATATTAGGCGAGAAAGATAACAACAGGAATACAATGAGCGTGTTTTAAAAGCACAGTTAGCGCATGAGCAGGTGAGGAACAATATTATTATTGTCAAAAAAAATTTATATAAGTTGATGTGTTTGGTTATCTAAAATACATTGTTTTGTATTTACAATTTAATGCACGGCCAGAAAATCAGTATATAATAGAAAGGACAAAGGTGAGATTTCATTCTTTTAATTAACGTGTTTAAAGTGATTATTGTGTTTAAAAGTTGATTATATCTTGGCTGCGGTTCTCAGGCTCGGAGGGTCGAGGGTCAAAACCGGCGTCGTTTGAACGAAAAGGAACAAGAGCGTGAAAAAAACCCGAAAAGTATTATTAAATATTCACAGTGAAGGGTCTGGGAAAGAAATAAAAGAACAGGGGGGTGACCATATCAGTAATACATTAGATGCTCAGGTTAGTACATTATCTAATCACGAGTGACTTTTTTATATATATATATATACATTAATGTGTTTGATTATTTTTAATATGTTTTTTTGTTTTTACAGTTCATTTAAAATAATGTGTGTGTTTATTTTGACTGTGGTTTACAGGCTAGGGAAGATGAGTGTATTAGGCTTGAAAAAGAATACAACGACACTGTTTTACAACAACAGTTGACGCAAAAATAGGTAAATAGGCTAAGTATCTTCACCTGAACAGTTAGCGTGTTTGATATACATCAACATGTATGATAATTTATGGGTATTGAGAATATTGTAAATTGTTCTAATCATATATTTTATTAAATTATTTTGTTTTTTTAGCGTATTAATTCTATGTGGTGCTGAAATAGAAGTTGAATGCCTGGTCCTTTTAAGATAATTGAAGAACTGGTAGGAAAAAAAAATTCTTAACTTGACGATATTGTGTTTCCAAATACAAATCTTACATTAATGTGGATTATGGATTACTTTTCTAATAGCTCCGTAAGAAAACAAGGATGAGAAAAGTTGCGGAGGATCCATTCGGTGGTCAATACGAGGGTGATGAAGCAGCATGTCGTGCACAATATATGGGTAGTGATGCCGCGTATGGTGACCAGGTAAATAAATGATATAGCTGAACTTTTGTTATCTAAGAAAATAGTCTGATATTCTGATTTAGCTTAGATTATTTTTTTTAGGTGCAATTTTAATCGTAGTTATTGGTTCCGACGATGAATTTCTTATGCAGTTGGGTATGGAAAAAGGGGTTGTGAATATGCACGTGGGTTCAAAAAAAGACTCCCGAGAAAACGATAATGATATGTAATTATACTAATTCTCACATTAATTTTACAACTCAATTTAACTTTTTAAAATTTTGATAGAAATTTAGCTATTTTTGATATGGCTATTCTTTTGAACAGGTCTATTCTGCCCGCAGATACATCATCTGACGATTACAGTGACTACTACGCATCAGGTGATGACAAACTTCTAAAAGAGACTCCGGTGCTTTCAACCTCTGCTAAAAGAACTACCAAAAGACACACAGGGTTTGACGAGTTAGGCCGACATTATCTGGGGAAGATGGAACATAAGTGTAATTGGTGTGGCGCTTTACACTGGATAGAAGAGCGAAGGAGTGATTCCTCTATGAAAAATCCAGTTTTTACTAGATTCTGCCGCAGTGGAAAAGTTAGGTTGCCGGATCTTCGTGAGCCTCCTCAACTAATAAGGGAACTGTTCGAAGGGGATGATAGTAGTTCAAAGTTGTTCAGGAAAAATTTAAGGAAAAATAATTCCACCAATGCCTTTACGAGTCTCGGGTGCCAGTAGGACACTAGATCTAAGAAAGGAGGCGGTCCTGAAATTTTTTCAATACATGGAGAGCTGCGGCATTATAGCGGTTTTTTGTACCTGATGATGAGAACAAGGCAAGCTATTCACAACTATTCTTTTATGATCTTGAGAAAGCGATGGAGATATGAAAACATAACAATCCCAATTTAGAATGTAAAGTGTTGCGTATTATACAAGATACGTTGAGAGCTAACAATAGACTCTATCCCAAGTACGTTCAGGATAAAGACATACTGGAGAGCATACCAGATGAACCTGGTAAAAAGGTAGAGGTATCTTTGCATTTTAATTCAGAATCCGACCAGCGAAGGTACAACGCCCCGGCTGTGGAGAAATTTTCGGTTATCGTACCTGAAAAAGAAAATGACATACAAAGGACTCGCGATATTATATTACACCTGATAGAGGGGGAAAGTTGGACCAGGATAACTGAATGACATCCTCTTTATCTGTCGTTGCATTATGTGCTGTTGTTTCCTTATGGTGAGCTGGGTTGGAGCTGCGAATTAAGACTATGGGAGGAAAGCATTAAATATTTTGGAAACAATAGTCTAACCCTGATGGATTTTTATAGTTATTATATTTTTCCCCGTGTGCTGGAATACTCTACTATTCCTAGGGGGTGCAAGCTTTTCCAGGAATTCGTGGTGGATGCATGGGATTCGACCGAATAGAACCGTTTAGGCTGGATAAGGTTCAATCAGGATAAGATGTGCGCGGATAGTTACAGTTCGGTAATCAAGTTTAAGAAGGATGGGATATCACCAGGTAAGGGGGTACACCGTGTGTTTTTCCGTCTACGCATGCCGGAGGACAAAGGCAGACGCATGAGATCTATCAGGACTCCATGGAAATAACGCGCTATAATCATCATCCGAATATATTTCTTACCATGACGGCGAATCCAAACTGGACAGAGATACAAGAAGCACTTTATCCTCACCAGATTGCATCTGACCGTCCAGATTTAGTTGCGCGAGTATTTGAGATGAAAAGAAAGGCGTTGCTGGATGAGATAGTCGAAAAGAAGGTGTTTGGGGATGTGGTAGGGTATGTGTGTACCATTGATTTTCAGAAGCGTGAATTTTCTCATATGCATTTATTTATATATCTTGAGAAGTCGCAGAAAATACAAACAGTTGACCATGTAGATAGATACGTGTCAGCTGAATTTCCCGACGAGAAGAGTGACCCGGTCCTTTTTGATACGGTTAGAAAATGCATGGTCCATGGACCCTGCGGTGACAGGAATAAAGAATCACCTTGCATGAAAAAAGGAAAATGCACCAAACATTATCCAAAGAGCCACAACGATACAACTTGCTTTGACGGAGGTGGGTATCCGGTTTATCGTCGCAGGAATAATGGTGTAGAGGTTGTTGTTCGGGGTGAGCGTAAGGCAACCAACATTGATGTTGTACCTTACAATCCGCATCTGTTGTGGATGTTTAATTGCCATAAAAACGTCGAGGTATGTGCTGGGATAAGGGCATTCAAGTACATCAACAAGTACATATACAAGGGGTATGAAAAAACAACATTTGTAGTTGGATCGGCAGATAAAATACAGATATACATTTACGCAAGGTACATAGGTCGTCCAAAAGTTGTTTGGAATCTTTTTGGGTACCATATGCACAAGGAAAGGCCCCACGTGGAAAGGTTGGCAATACACCTTAAAGTTATGCAGAGAATCGTATACCCATCTGAAGCATCGACCGAGGGAGTGTCACAGATAGATGAGAATTATAAATATAAACTGATGTCATACTTTGAGTACTACTATGAGAATCCTGATTCCCCTGCATACACGTATCAAGAATTTTCATAGCATATGGTGTGGAAAACAGATGGGAAGGCAGGAAGCAGATGGGAAGTCAGGAAACAACAATTTTCGATTGCTAGGATGTACTTTGTCTCTCCGAGCGCCGGTGAATTGTTCTACTTGATATTGCTATTGATTGTTGTGGTAGGCGCCAGGTCGTTAGAACATCTGAGGACTATGAACGACGTGCTACATCCAACCTACAAAAAAGCATGAGTTGAGCTTGGGTTATTAGAGAGCGACGCCGAATTTGTAAATTGCTTGAGGGAAGCAGCGATTGTTCAGACAGGAAACCAGATGAGAAAACTCTTTAAGATAATCCTGGCAGATGGCAATCCAGCTGAGCCAGAATTATTATGGAGAGAATTCAAGGTGAATATCTGCGATGATTTACATCACGTTATTAAAACAAAGTATGGAATCATAGAACCAACGGATGAGGAGGTTGAAGACTATGAAATTTTTCTGATTGATAAATTGCTACGCAAGGGAGGGAAGGAAATGGCGCATAAGAAACTGCGGGCATAAATAGATAAGTAACAGCTTGAGAAGAATATCACAAACTTGAATGAGGAGCAGCTTGCGGCTTTCAAGGCGGTGACAGATTTCATGGAGCGAAAAGACGGGTCTAAATTTTTTCTGAATGGTAGTGCAGGGACAGGAAATACGTTTGTCTACAACGCCATTGCTGCGAGCTTCCATTTGAAGGGGGACATTGTCTTGACTGTTGCTTCGTCCGGTAAATATATCTCATTTCTAAATATTCTATATGTTTACAAATCATTTCTTATATTGATCTAATTTTGATAATTAAATTGCATTTGTTTTACATATACCAGGGATAGATTCTTTTCTTTTGGAGGGAGGTCGTACTGCACATTCAACATTCAGAATTCCGATAGAAATAACAAGCACCAGCGTTTGCTAAATACCTAAACAAAACAAAGAAGATGAATTTATAAAACATGCGACTTTGATTATATGGGATGATGTGCCGATGCAGCATATGCATTGTGTTGAGGCGGTAAACAGGTTGCTCCAGGATATTCATGAAAATAAGGAAGATGACTTCGGAGGTGTGACCGTCGTTATGGGAGGAGACTTCAGGCAGACTTTGCCAGTGATACCGAATGGAGGCCGGGCAGAAATAGTGGGGGCATGCATACGGAGATCTTATTTATGGGATAACATAAAGGTATTGACACTTACCAAGAATATGCGGCTGGATATGCAAGAACCGGAAAATCGGGCGTAAGCGGATTTCCTACTCAAGGTAATTATTTAACCATGATATATTATAGTTACACTTATGGTAAAACAAAATTAACATAAGATTTAGGATAACTAAATGTCAGAAAATGACATATTATAGCTCAATTAATCTTCCTTATTAATGTCAATGAACTGAATACTGATTTGGTTCGTCTTCATGATAAGCAGTAGTACGTCAGTTATTAGGGTAACAAAACATTGCATACACAATATAATAATTTGTATCGTAGATGTTAGTTTAGAAACATAGATAATATTTTATGTAATGTTGATATTATCTTCATGAGAATAGTAGGTATCACAGATCCGACATACAATAGTGACTACTGTGACATCATATACCCTCCCTACTCCAAATGGCAAATGCAATATTTCCCCAAAAAATAATATTCCTAACATTCCAACATCACTGGAAAAAAAACAGAGGGTTGAAATGTTCCACATAATGTATAGTTTTTATGTATTCATTGAAATAGAATGTATACTATATATCCATTGCTTATCTTATCATTACCAGTCATTCTCCACTTCATCGTTAATTACCAGTCATTCTCCACTTCAGTGTTAAAAGTTACGGTATGTGTTGTTAGTTTTCTACTTGGTAGATAAACATATATTATCTTATTTTACATTATGCAGGTCGGTTCCAAACCAGTTGACCGAGTTACTCTTCCATCGGATGTGAACATATGTAAAAATAGGATAAAACTAATAACAAAGCTCTATCCCTGCCTCACAAAAACACAAATCTGGAGAGGGGATGAGGCATGTTACGAACAAGTTTCAAAAGAGGAGCTAACTAACAGAATGATCCTTACGGCACGCAATGATGATGTTAATGAGATTAATGTCGAGGAACTTAATTTTTTTGGATGGAGATACACACACATATCTAGCAGCTGATAGGTTGACTCCAGACGAAAGTGGTAGCATACCTCCAATAAGCAATGAATTTATGCAAAATCTAAACCCTCAAGGAATGCCTTTATTTAAGCTACAACTCAAAGTTGGATTTCCGATAATTCTGATGAGAAATCTATCTCCCTCCGAAGGACTTTCCAATGGGACAAGATTGCTCTGCGGGAGGTTTATTATACAAGCAAAAATTTTGACGGGAAAGAAGAGAAAGATCGGAGAAGTAGTTATGCTGCCTAGAAAATCATTCCAGCCAAATTTTTTGGAGTTGAACATAAATATGTTGAGACGGCAGTTTCTGATTAGGTTGGCTTATGCAATGAAGATCAATAAATCTCAAGGATAATCGGTGCAACACGTTGGCATTGACTTGAAGACGCCTGTGTTTTGTCATGGCCAACTCTACGTTTCTTTGTCAAGGTGCACCACTACGAGAAGAATAATTGTGCTACCTGAAGATACATCAAACGCCTTAAAGGCAACTAATGTCGTCTTCCAGGATGTTTTATTATGTTTTATTAAACAATCTCACTGCAGTGTTAAGTCTGTGCATTAGAATGTCGAGTCTTTATAAATATGTTTTCTAATTACCGTATACTAATAATTGAGCTCCTTATTATTAATGGTGGACAAGTTGTGGTTGGACTTTGAGGAATCAATGTTTTTGTGATACTGTGATGCTATGTGATCCAAGTAATTAAAACGCTATTGTGATCCGACTAAATAACACACTATAATATGACACAACCAATTAAATGTTGGGACCGTTCTGCTATGACCATAAAATAAACTTTGCATATTGACTCTTTAAGTAAATTACTCCATATTATATTTTTCTATTAAGAATATATATAAATCATAAATCGACGAGAGGTTGAACTGCGGCCAGCGTGATACCTAGTCTCTTTATTAAGGAAAAGTGGTCCTTGTGTCCGGGACAAAGCTGTTCGCAGGATTCGACGATCATGCGGCAGGGAGTATGGGTTGGAGAGAGATACTTACGTTCGCACGATCTTGGCATATAATTCTAGGATATAGATCCGTCTGTCCGTTCCAATTCTTATAGTTTATAACACGGATAAGTCGACATCTATATTTCTTCTCTTTTCTTTTCTAACGAAGAACTTTTCTGTGGCTCCGGTGATTCTAATTAACTCAGGAACAATCAATCGCCACCATCAACAACAATCTAGGAATTGAAGTGGTTTTGATTGAATTAGGTTTGGTTTGTCTACAGTTCAGAGAAGATGATAATGGTAAAATTGGAGTTAGGGTTTGTGTTGGAATTATGTATGGATCGATTTACAGGGAAGATTGTGAGAGAAATTGGCAAGAAGGGTTTGAAGTTGATTAATGGTGGGAAAGTTGTGGTTGGACTTTGAGGAATCAATGATGTTGAAGTGTAGAGAAGGTTCTGGTGGTGGCATCATAGGTACTGGTGGTCTGTGCAGCTGAATTGAAGCAAGAGGCGTTGGTGCTGATGCGGAGAAACAAACCCTGATTTCATCAGATATTCTAGAGGAAAAATATTCTAGGTTCAAATATTTCTTTATTTTTTTCATATCAATTTCAATTGAATTTCGATTTCAGAATTACTTATACATTATTTAATCTTCTCTGTAATTCAATTCTGTAACATACTACTCAATATCGACACATTATTATCAACTTCTTCTTCTTCGTTATTAACTATCAAATTCTGAAAAACTAAATCTCAATCCGTGTGTTTATAATTGTATTTTTATTGTTTGATGAAGGTAATACTGTTAATAACAGGAAGTAAATCAATAGGTTCAATGTTGAGTGTATGAAGATCGCAATGAAAAACAACAAATCTGGGGTTGTGCTGTAATTGGGGATTTCTTGAGCTGTGCTGTAATTGTAGCTAGGATGGGTTAATGTTAGGAATGAATGTGGCAATTAACAACATCAAATCTTAAATCAGCAATCAACAAAGATGATTAAGTCTCAAATACATTTGGGTTTGATTGTTACAGGAAGCTGTTGACGAAAATTAAGGAAGAAATAAGATATTTGGGTGGGTGTTTACTTGAATTTTTTACATGAAGATGTTGCTTAAGAAGGTTTATAATAAGATATTTGTCTCATAAGATTGGTGTTTGCTGTTATGGTCGTAATTTCCGATGTTTCAAATTCAGTCTATTCAGTGTATGTTGACGGGATGAAGATGGCAGTTAACAACAATCTGGGACTCTTCTGGGTTCGTTGTTCTGCTGTAATTGGGGATTTCTTTGTTCTATTCGAATCAGTTCAGGTGCTATTAATCAATTATTGAATGGGTTTATGTTTATCGGAATGAGGATGGCAACTAACAAATCAGATGGTGATTGTTAGATATGGGTTTGACTGGGTTCAATTTGGGGTGGAAATTTGAGATGGTAGTGAACTGGTGATGAAGGTGAAGGAAGAAATTAAACCAAAACTAATACTTCTTTCTCTATCACCACTTCTGAATTCTCTCTCCTCAACTCCCGAATACGTTAAAAACTTGAGAGGTTCCGCCATTGAATCTGGTGTTTATAGGAAATGGAGAAGTGCTGAGATTAAACTCGGAAATCAGTTGGGGTTTTTTTGTATTACGCACTCAATGATGAAAATTCTCAAGGATTGTATAAAGTTATTGTTTTTCTTGACAACACAGGTAAATACCTATTGTTCATATTACTTTTGTTCTTTGTTGTTGAATATAATTTCTTCGGTAAGCTCATTCAATTTCTTTTTCTCAAAGGGTAAAGCTGACGAATGTACTGAGAAAATCAAAGAACTGATTTTATTGAAGATTTTTGTTAGGTTTGTGATTTTGTTGCTTAATAGTTGAATCTCTACAACTACAGGAGGAAGAATAAGCAGACGCATGGCGAAAAGATAAGATAACAAAATTTCAATCAATTTAGTAAAGCTTAAGCCAAAGAAATCATGAGCAATATATTAAAAACATTTATCTAGCTAAGTTAACTTTTAGGAACACAACAAATCAGTAATGTGTGAACCAAAATTTACAAACTATAACTCGTTTCTTACACCATGATATTTGGTTATTGGAACTTCGAGCAACTTTTCTGGATTTGATAGCGTGAGGAAAATCTAATGTTATATTCTTTCCTTTGCAATGGTATGGTAGACATCATGTTATTGGGTAGAAAATACTTATTAGTCCAGTCTCATTATTGTCTACGAATCACGAATGCTACCAGGATTAACTTTAATCTTGATCTTCCTGAACTTGGAAGAATATGTGAGAGGTATAATCCTGTGATGGATAAGTATTTTTAGTAGTAAAAGCCTTTTCTTTGTGAATTCTGTATTTTGTTTTTTGTTTTTTGAGTTCTACATAGTCCCTAATCTAAATGTATTGACTCAACTGGCCCTTAATGTTCTACAGATTTTTATCATCTGCCCTTAGTCTAATACGGCACGTTCTCGGCAGGCCTTGGCCAATGTATCTTCCATGCTTTGTTCAGGTGAGACCTGTAAATAGTTATTATGTGTATACAGGTTTAACAGCATAATCAGAAGGATTTGGTTTGATTGCTCATGTTTGTGCAGACTCTAAATGATTCCAATGTCGACCTGAGGAAATTATTACTTATAACGATAAGAAAACGAAAAGAAATGAATGAACTCTAGATGATGCCAGATACTCAGTCTTATCTGAGGTACTTTTTTTTAATTTCTCTTACAAGTATTATTTGTGACTACTGAGTATATTGTGCTTCTGGTGAGGAGAACCAACTGGAGCAATGGGAAAGGAATGAAGAAGTGAGAATGTTATTTTGATGAAGAAATAAATTGAAGCTGTTACACGCCGAGATGTTGTTCGAGACAAGGAAATTATTGTTGCAGCTTATGTTAAGAAGATGATATGATGATTCAATGGGGATTTGTTGTTTAAATTGCTTTTTATAAGACATGGATGGCAGTGATAACTAATAGTGTATAGCAATGTAAGTGAGTGATTGGTCCTGTGAAGATTATCTTCACTGAGTTGAGTATGAGTGCCAGGCGTGTGTGAGTTGTACTAGAGAGTGACAGGCTATGTGTGAGCTGGAATGCCAGCCTGTAAGCATGTAAGATAGAAAGAGAGAGTAGTATATAAACTCCTCTTGTCTGTAAACTGTTAAACCTTTGTTCAATCAATAAACACATTTCATTTCAACCATTTCATAATGTAGACATTGGGTTACTACTATGGTATCAGACCCTGGGAATTTCAATTCTCAGGGGGTAAGATTCTAAGGCCTAATTTTCTTCATCACCACCACCACCACCACTGTCTGATTCTCATCTTCATCAGCACCACCACCACCATCTTTCTCTTCATCAACATCACTTCATCATCGTCATCAAGAAATTAGGGTTTTCTGCTTTGCTTTGGTTCTACAACAACAACAACACATCTTACAGTGCGTTCACCTAGTTTTCAATTTCGTCTGCTGCAACAATCGATTTTCGTTATCTTTTCTGGTACGACTTTGATTTGATTTTTACATTCAGCTTTTAATTCTTGTCTGATTTCAGTTTCAATTTCATTTTCGATTTCAGTCTTTTCAATTCCAGTCAGATTTACCTTTCTGTTTTGTTTTTATTTCTTTTTCAATTTCATTTGGTAAGACTGATACAAGATCATCAACAATCTTTCATTTCAACATCATGTAAGACTAGTGCAAAGATCACTAGCATTCTTCAATTTGTTTTTTGATTTCAATCTTTCTTTTTTCAACACAATTTCTCTTCATTTATGCTCAACTCTACTTTGATTTGTCACTTCGCTCATCCATTCTCGTTTACTGTTGCTTTTTTATTCTTTGCATAATATCTCTGTGTTTGCTTAACTACACTGATTTCACTTCATTTTCCAACTTCCATGACTTTGTTTTTCATTCGTTTTCTTGATGTCCTGTGAAGAACACTTGCATTCTTGTGTTTCTTGAATGATTTTCTTTATATTTTCTTGGAGTTTCTTGGCTTCCTGTTTGTGTTTCTTGGCCGGCGAAAGAACTGCAGTGGATTTGATTTATCTAGGGCGAGTAGATTAAATCACTTTCTTCAGATCTGGTTGGTTTTTATCCAAGCAAGGAGTGTGTGTGTTCCTGGATCACCATGACTGTCTACTACAATCTTCTATTGGATGCAGTTAGTGAGTATGTCTCACTTAGCAAACTCTATGTTCTACTAGTATGAATAGTTCTTCCTACAAGTTGTGTAGATAAATAATTAGCATAGTGGATGCTGCTGCTTATTTTCCATTTCCTAGTACTGCTTTGCTAGTAGTTCTCTTGATGCTGTTATTTCAAGATGATAATAATGCATAAACACTGCACACAGAGAATAAAACACAGTGCATAAACACTGCACACAGTATTTCAGTTTATTTATAAAGAACTTCAACATTTGTGGATAGTTTCTGCTGAGGTACTTCAAGGCTGAATTTCATCATCAACTTACACGTATTTCAGTTGTATACTGGTTGCCAGAGCAATATATTTCTTTGTGGTGTGTAAGCGCAGTTTCTTTGTGGTATACATATTGCGTTTGGAATGGCTCTGTGCTTGCTGCAAGAGCTGTGGCTCATATGGTTTTGCACCTAGGTGTATTGCACCTGCTGAAGCAACCTGATGCTGTACTACAATGAAGAGTTTGAGATGGAGTCCTACTTTATCTACACTTGCTTCTGCTTATGTTGTGACAACTGCCACTATTTCTCCTACACCAGTTGACTCAATTTGCACTGTTGATCCTGCTCCAGCTCCTTCTGGCATGTATACAAGTACTCCTACATTAACTACTCTCTACACTATAATACTTACACCTGCCTACTGAGTCCTGATTGTGTAAAGTGTATGAGAGTTCGACTGTCCAATCTCCAGTGCGCTTTTCAATCCCTCTTGCGCTTGAGGGGGGATAATAGTGTATAGCAATGTAAGTGAGTGATTGGTCCTGTAAAGATTATCTTCACTGAGTTGAGTATGAGTGCCAGGCGTGTGTGAGTTGTACTAGAGAGTGACAGGCTGTGTGTGAGCTGGAATTCCAGCCTGTAAGCCTGTAAGAGAGGAAGAGAGAGTAGTATATAAACTCCTCTTGTCTGTAAACTGTTAACCCTTTGTTCAATCAATAAACACATTTCATTTCAACCATTTGACAATGTAGACATTGGGTTACTACTAATAACGAGTTTAATGAATGGGTTGGATATAAACCGAGAAATTGTGGTGCTTGGTACGAAATTAAGAAGGAAACTAATGTTCTCTATGTGGAGTTTATTGCAAAGTGATGTAGTGATGGTGGTGCTGCAATTAATGGTTCATATTTATAGCATTCCATTAATCATAAAATTATTAAAGTTGCTAGAAAATCCTAGATTAGATGCACACATCATTATTTTCTTCTAGGAGTTAATGAGCACAAACATATATGCCTCTAGATGCAAACCTGTTATGTTATTCTTAGACCTTCTAACGTCAAATTAGTTTACTTTATATATGTGGGATTGGTAGAATGCTAATTGATGAATACAATAGCCCTGGGATTTGTTGTTTGGTTCAACCTTTTTCTGATAAGTTGATTTTGTGACTTATGGGGCGAAGTTGAAGAAGCCGATGAAGAGGGAAGCAGAATAAAGGTACACATATAGAAAGTTAATCAGAAACCCTTATCCATGTTATTGATAAAACCACCAACTTAAGGGTGTTCAGATTCTTAGGTACATACAGAAAATATAATTCGCTGAAGAATAACGACGATGACAATTCAAATTTTGCTGATATGGTATTTGGTTTTGTATTGCTACATCAATTATTAGGGTTTCTTTACCTGACATGAATATTTAGTTGATTTGGTGTTCACACTTGGAACAAAATGCCAGTATTGGCTTTCCTTAACCTTTATGAGAATTTTTTAGTGATAAGCAGATACAATATTAAGAATTTTTTAACCATCCAATGGAAAGTATTAGTAGTATGAAAATTTCCTGTTTCATAAATTTTAATTGCTGAGCTATAATTCTTTCTTTGTTTCTTTATTTTTATAACCCGCCATCCCTTCGTAGTTTACCAAAGAAAAGGCTTATGAAAATTTTGTATTTAGAAGTTCATAAGGTTTAAACCAAAATCCTTTAATTGGTTTGTTAGGTTCCAGGTTGTGGACGTTGCAACTTCTGCAATGAATATATTTAGGCACATATTATTTTCTGCTCACTTATAGCCTTTGATGTCGTTCATAGATGTAGTTTGGGATTGAATAGCATAGAACCTCAACGCTGTCACACCACCATTGTTTAGATACTTGGGAGTGTAAAATTTTCATATTGGAAGATGCTAACCATGTTTCTAATTGTTTGCAGTGGAAACAGACTGATAATAACTGTTTGGTGACTGTTCTTTGCAGTTCGGTAGGAATGTCGCAGAACATTCAGCAGTGGTACATAGTGGCAATGTTCTCCACCTTCGTAAAGAAATACCAAGGTAACCAATGGATTTTAGTAGGTTAAAAAAATTCTAATCTGTGCCAGGTTGATAACGAGCAGATACAAATCTCGACAAAAAAAAAATGACAGAAAAGTACTGTCTCCCACTAATGCTACAAAGGTCTACCAGTGTACGTTAACCTTAACATACCTGCAGTTAGGATAATGACCCCAGGCCAGAAAAGAAAATCAAAATCATCTTTTTGCATTGTAGAAGGTGTTACTCAATAGGCCATCTCTGAGCTCCTGTGGTGTAAGAAACGGGTTATAGTTTGTAAATTTTGGTTCACACATTACTGATTTACTGTAAATTTTGGTTCACACATTAAACCGTGTTACTGAATTTAAAGGTATTTTATGGGTTTCGTAGATTTATGGTTTACTTCACGTAGGCTCCAGGAGCAGCTGGGTTGAGTAATATTAGGTCTCATGGTTTTTGATAGTGGGGGTATTTTTATTTGATCAAGGAAACAACCAAACCCCAAACTCTTTAGTTAAATGGACTATCATAGGATGGATGCTTTTACTGCAAACAACCAAATTGCAGGTAGTTTATGGTGTTAGACTTTTAGTGATTTTCCTTAACACGTTGTCGTTTCTTTTCTTATTCTTTTAGCATTGGTTACAACCAAAGAAGCAGTAGCCAGAAGGACTCACTTGATGTGGGCATTGATTTCAATAAGAGTTGTTTTCAGCTGAAAGAGGTTTACTTGATATGGTCATTGATTTTAAGGTATAATAGTTCACATACCTTCTTTTTATGTTGGTAAGGACAATCCTAAATTATTTCAATGGAAGATTATTAGTGATGACGATGCTTTTAGGAAAGTCTGTTGTTGTTGTGTTTTTAATTTTAAACATAAATCTGTACGTGATTATTATAGATTAAGAAATACTATTTGGCTAATAATGCTGGGGCATTGGATGCTCTTAACTATCCTGTACACAACAATATTGTATTTCGTTTATTTTTGTGGTCTTAGTTTTTGTTTCTTTGGTTATCAAAATGTAGGTCGAGTCAATCGACCGTTGGTGCTAACTGATTCCACTGATAAAATCAAGTGAACGAACTATTGAGTATTGTTTTGCTGCAATGCCATCCTGTAGAACTGTTTCGAACAAATATCTTGATACTAACCGCCTAAGCCAAAATCTTATTGGCACTAACCATTGATTGGACATGTTCACAAATTTTCATTAGAATAAATTCGGGTCTGTTAATTTGGTTAACGTACATAAGTATATTATTATCCAGTATTTGCACTAACTTGAATGAATAATATTCATTTCTTTCTCAGGGTGGTGGTATCAAACAACTTAATCTGGTAATTCAATGTCATAAAATATTAAGGTTAATCTTCACACCTACTATTTCGTTGTACTAAAATTTTATCACCCTATATTAGCAACTTACGTTATTCATGTCCTATAGGTTTGATCAGGAAATTATTCTTTGTCTTGTAGCTTAGCAACCTTGCCATTGCTAAGGTGCTTCACATAAAAGAAATGTACAATTACCATGTATAATTTTATCCTTAAGAGTTTTTCTTTGCTTCTCTTTTTTTGATCTGACTCATAGCCATGTTTGTTTATATTTTGCAGTTATCAACACCATAATCCAAAGAGTATTCATCGTAAAATAAAATAAAATCACATCTCCTTAAATGGTTATTCTCTTTTTCTGTAATTTCAGGTGATAAATTTTGTCGAATATCGCTACCATGGCCAACAAGGTATTCTTCCCTTCGACATGTTCCATAATAATTTCATAGAGAAATCCGAACGTCTATTCAGTTTCTTAATTAAAAACGTTGAGATTTTATTATTCGGCCAAAATTATGCTGCCTTTAAAACGGTAAATATGGTTCATTGTATAACTAAATTTCCGTTCTCCCCACAATGCCCCTCTTTCACACAAAACCTAGATTTTTGTTTTTCGTTGGCTGCTCTTAAGGTAAACATTATGATCTGGGATGCAATGCATAATAGTACGATGCTACAGGCTCAAGGCATTCCCACCTTAGTAAATTCTGTAGCAGGGAGGTGAAACTCTTTCACTACAGCTGCAGATTTAGCTCTCGGAAGTATTTGAGATGTAATGGTGCTTTTCTGTGACTCTGCAAGCAAATCTTTATGGCCTGAATACTCATTAAGTTGAATGAGAGAACAGATGTAAGGAGACTTGGTGTATTCTTCCTCATGCTATATGATGGTTTTATGGAAATAGTTGGAATGTAAATTTGTGAGGTGGAGACCTAGATATGCCGGTGAAGGAAATAAAATTGCATTATATGTAGAAAAGAGTAGTCAGTTCTTTATTTTTATATATTTTTTAAAAGGTACACTAAAAAAAATTCGAAGTAGAAACAACATATAATCAACATAAAAATTATGCATATTTGCGTCTTAGTGCAGATATTCAAGAAATTAAGTAACGTTCTTTCAGGATAGTTTAGACCCTAGACTTACATATTGGCGATGAATTGGCAACGACTCAATAAAAAGATGTCATCTCCAATGAGATCCTCCAATATAATATGATATGACCAACTAAAAATTGGGATCGTTCTGCTATGACCCGACTAACTAAATATGCTCCTGACTATTATAGATAGAACCAACTAACTAAATATGCTCCCAACTATTATAGATTGGACCAACTAACACAATAATTTAATTTTGGGCACTACATCTGCTTTTAAATTTTCTCGAAGGTCCCGGCCCCATCCGGCTACTATGATCCAACTAATTAAACACGCTACAGTGACCCGACTAACTAAATATGCTCCCGACTATTATAGACAAGAACATCTAACACACTAATTTAATTTTGGGCATTACATCTGCCTTAAAAATTTCTCGACCTCCGGGGCCGTAGGACCCGGCCCCCTCCGGCTATTATGATCCAACTAATTAAACACGCTACAGTATCCGGACTAACCAACCCACTAATAATATGACACGACCAACTAAATATTGAGACGGTTTTGCTATGACCCGACAAACTAAATATGAAACTGACTATTATAGAAGGACCAACTAACTAAATATGCTCCCGACTATTATATACAAGACAAACTAACACACTAATTTAATTATTGGCACTACACCTGTCTTTAAATTTTCTCGACGGGCGGAGCCGTAGGACCCGGCCTCCTCCGGCTATTATGATCCAACTAATTAAATACACTATAATGTCCAACACATTATACACGACCAACCAAATATTGGGACCATTCTGTTATGACCCGACTAACTAAATATGTTCCTAGCTATTATAGATAGGATCAATTAACACACTAATTTAAATGTGGGCATTACATCTTCCTTTAAATTTTCTCGACTGCCGGGTCCGTAGGACCCGGCCCCCTCCGGCTATTATGATCCATATAATTAAACACGCTACAATGTCCCAACTAACCAACACACTATAATATGACACGACCAACTAAAAATTGAGACCGTTCTGCTATGACCCGACTAACTAAATATGCTCCTGACTATTAAAGACATGACCAACTAACTAAATATTCTCCCAACTATTATAGACATGACCAACTAACACACTAATTTAATTGTGGGCACTACATCTGCATTTAAATTTTTTTGACTGCCAGGGCCGTTGGACCCGGAGCCCTCCAGCTATTATGATCCAACAAATTAAATACACTCTAGTGTCCAACACACTATAATATGACACGACCAACTAAATATTCAGACCGTTCTGCTATGACCCGACTAACTAAAAATGCTCCTGGCTATTATAGACAGGACCAACTATTGCACTGATTAAAAAGTGGGCACTACATTTGCCTTTGAATTTTCTCGACCGCCGGGGCCGTAGGACCCGGACGCCTCCGGCTACTATGATCCATCTAATTAAACACGCTACAGTGTCTCGACTAACTAATACACTATAATATGACATGACAAATTTAATATTGGAACTGTTCTACTATGACCAGATTAACTAAATATGCTCCCGACTATTATAGACAGGATCAACTAACGCACTAATTTAAATGTGGGCATTACTTATGCCTTTAAATTTTCCCGACCGCCGGGACCGTAGGACCCGGACCCCTCCTGCTATTATGATCCAATTAATTAAACACGCTACAGTGTCCCGACTAACCAACAAACTATATATAATATGACACAACCAATTAAATATTGGAACCGTTCTGCTACGACCCGGCTAACTAACTAAATATGCTCATGTTAAGACAACTTTTTGAAAATCTCCAAGAGGTTGAGCGCCGGCTTGCGGCCGGCGTGATACCTAGTACATGATATATATATATATATACATGATTTAAGAAGATGTTGTCTTTGTCTCGAGGTCATTCGTGTTCGTAGGATCGAGGATCGTGTGGCCTGGAAAGGTTGGGCGGGGGAGGAAATAAGGGTGAATCGCGGCCGTCCAGATTCGATCTTGCTTAAATCCCTGATTTATTTTATTTTAGCTTAATATTATTTGGATCGGGATCTTTTAACAAAGGGGTTTGACAAACCCCTTTAACAAATCTCCTATACCGATGGATGAAAACAATCTGATGGCCCTTAATTTTCACGACGTGGCGACATAACCAGCAGTTTTCTATTCGGCTCAGTTAGCCGAGCCAAAAAAATTCCCTTTTTTTTTTCCTAAAAATAAAATGAAAGCTAAGATTTTCCTATATTTCCTCCACGAAAAAAACACGATATCTGTTATCTTTTTTTAGTTTTATCGTCTTCTTCCTATATTCTCGTTTGGTTTTTTCAAAAACTATTATATTTTCGGACCTTTGTATCTACCTTTGTATATCCTAATTGTATGAATTTTCATTTCAAACTTAAGAGGATAAACTGTTCCTTGTACTCTGCAAATTATGATCAGCATAAGATTTCGAGCTATACACTGGTTATTAGAAGAGTATATGAAACCAGTTGAAGAAACTGCAAATGGAGGTGCTGTACTGGCTAACAATGGGGAGGTTTTAATGGGTTCTGGGTCCACCTTTAAGTTGGTATGAAGATAGTATCCACGAGCCTCCATTTGAGTATGGAGAGATATATAGAAAAGTGGTTGAATAAGTATTTTAAACAACTTGACATTCCTATAGAAAAGTGGTCATCATCTGTAGTTGGGGTCCGTGTTAATCCAAAGATGTTTCCCAATGAAAATTTCGTCAGTAGCTAACTACAATCGAAAATTAAGAATTGAACCAAAATAAACAGGAACAAGTGTTGTTTTTCCAAGTATTTTTCCTAAGCTTTCATCTGGGTACCCACTTCTTTGGAGAGGGCATGCACATCATCTCAGATCCTTGTACCATTCGTAATGCACTTTACTTGGGATATATACTTATACAAGGAAGTAAGATCTCCTTCACTGGCAACACAAGATATTCCTAAGTGAGAAGGCAGTTCTGAAATATCTTTTGCAGAAGCCAAGTTGCCGATCTAATTCATTGCTCACTGATGAATACTATTTGTACCTAAAATAAATTCTAGACACTAAACACGATAATTTGATGATGATTACGATGAATTAGGGTAAAATTAGGGTTAAACAAATTGGGGGAAACTAAAAGAGATAAAGGATTTAACGTGGTTCGGCAAGTGTTGCCTACATCCACGGAGGAATCCCATAGGGAGATATTGTATTGATGTGTGATTACAATAATTTGGTTAGCTAACCTAGAATTCCATATCCTATTAGGCTTTAGGATACATGTATTTATAGTGTTTATGTAACCCTAATTATGGTGTAAACTTAATGTGCAAGAAACTTGGGAAGCAAGTCTTCTGGACACTTCTGGAATCTTCACGGGTAGACGGGCTAAACGGGCTTGAATAACGGGATTTTCGTGTATTTTATACACGGTACAAACATCGCCCCCTCTTAACCTCCAACTTGTTGGGGGTTAAGAAATTCCTTTATCCTTTTGCGTCGACCGTTTGATGAGGTAACTCGCCCCCAAGCGTGAGTAGAGACCTTACGAAGACGCCCCCAACTGTAATTACCTGCGAAAAATTTTCTCACGTGCTAGGCGATACTTTTTTCCACGTGGTGGAATTGTGATGCTCGATATATAGTCGAGTCTTGAGGAGAATGTTGTGTGTTCTTGCGGCTGGGGAAAGGCTTTTTTCTCGCATCGTAATAAGGCTAGCGCTTGCTGCTCGGGGAGACTGGTTGTTGCTTGTGTTGAGTACGAGTCTTTGGACCAATATCGGGCATTGGGCTCGTGGTTTGATGAGACTTTGGAGCAACATCGGGCGTTGGGCTCGTGGTTCAGACGAGACTTTGCGCTTGCCAAGGTGAAAGTCTTTCATACTCGCGTGCAAGACGATATTTTATGCTTGCGATAAGAGCAAGACTTATGTGCTCACGTGCAAGGTGAGGCTTTAGGTGCTTGCGAAGTGATGAAAGGCTAAATATTGAAGGGTCTAAGCAATCCTCATCTTGAGCTTGATCATGTCGCTATCCATGAACCTCGAACTCGATCATGTCGCTATCCACGAACCTCGAACTCGATCATGTTGCTGTCCCAAGTGCATATAAAAGTTTCTCTAACACTGGATTTTTTGCTTCCATGTTGTATGGAATTGAAAGAGGATTCCAATGAGCCAAAAATCACTCAATTCGGACTTATAACGAAGAAGTTATGGACAAAATAAGGTTTGAACGAAGTGTGCGTTTCTGTTGCATACGTGGCACTGATGACTGTGTAGAATCGTTGACATGTCACTTCTGACTGGGATGATATCGCTGACGTGGAAACAGCTGTTGATGATGTGGTGTTGATGACTGTATGATTGTTGCTGACGTGGCAGCTGATGTGTCGATGATGTGGCAGCTGACTGGATGAAGACGTGTCCGCTGACTGGACCCACGTGGCATTGACTGTGCGCTGACTTGTCTGCTTTTAAGAAGCACTAGATCGTTGGTGTACGGAGGCTTGACAGATCTAATGGTTTAGATTCGTCAGATCTGACAGATTAGATCTTCTGGATGATGAGGCGTATGCGTATCTGAGGATGGATCTTTGTAGATGTACATGATAGAAGATTTTCTGCAATATCTATAACTGTTACAGTTTTCTGGTTTCTGTAACACCTCTGCTATTGTTTTTCTCCACGCTATCTGCATCTGAATTGCAACGCTTTCTTATTCGCAACACTTATTCAAACCTTGGAGGTTACTGATCCCCAGAAAATGGAGGAATCAGTTAAAGACCAAGCACATTCAAACTTTGGAGGTTATTGATCCCCAAAAATGTTTCTGCAACAATCCTCGAGATTCATATATGAAGATGAGATTTCAACCTTTAGATGACTGAGCAGTATTCTTCGTGATACACTCTTGGTAGATGAAGAAGTTCAGCTACTTGTTGAATTAGCTCCTTATCTTCAATAATTGTTGGTAAGTGAAAGTGGGGAGTGCCTGCAAAGACACTCTGATGCCTCGATGAGTAAGAGCTCTAAGCAGGTTTTTATGAAGAGAGAAGGATTAGAAATGTGTACCTCTCTGGTTGAAATTCCTCTTCTATTTATAAGTAGTAGAGAAATTGTATCCAGTCCAGTTTTCGTCTAATACTTTGACTATGTTTCTGGACAAAATGCATCCCAGGTTCATCCTGGTCAAAACTGATTTCCTTATTTTTAGGATTTATAACCTCCAAGTTATACTTGGTCTTCTTCTGTTTCCCCCCTTTTTTTTTAAGGGTTCATAACTTCCAGAGTATGAATACACCTGGACTTTAACTGATTCCTCCTTTTCTGGGGATCAATAACCTCTAAAATTTGAATATACCTGGTCTTTAACTGATTCCTCCCTTTTCTGGGGATCAGTAACCTCCAAAGTTTGAATGTACTTGGTCTTTAACTGATTCCTCCATTTTCTGGGGATCAGTAACCTCCGAGGTTTGAATGTATACTTGGTCTTTAGAAGCTAACAAATCAGGTTAATAGCTTCCAATAGGCTTAGACATTCATGAACCAAATAAATGTCTTATTTGGGCTAAAGAGTTGTTAAGCCTACTCAATATGAATGAGTTGAAGAGTTGTTTAGCCCACTTAATGTAAATGGTCCAAACATCGCCCCCTCTTAATTCCCAACTTGTTGGTGGATTAAGAAAAATATCTTGGATTAGCTGCTTCATAGTTGTACTCTGACGCCCCCAAGTTACATGTTGAAATGATATGGTATTATGCTTGCGAACAAGGTTGCACTTGGTTTTGTTGGACGAGAGTTTTCTGTTAATTGGAGCACAACAACTTTTTCTTTTTTTATTCATTATAGCAGCCATTGCACTGAGTGTTATAAATGTTGTCACGTCTCTTGGATATTGTATCTCGTTTTTGAGACAAGAATTCGTGGTTGCACTGCCGCAAAACTTGGTGAGATTTTTTTTCTGCAATGAGTGAAAGACTCAAGTCTTCACTTGTGATTTGAGGTTGTAGATGCCAGCATGAAGGAATACTTTATGCTCGTACTGTAGTTGTTGTATAACTTCACAGTTGGGAAAAAACTGGTGTATTTCTTCTGTGGAGTATAGATCATTGTGCCCAGATCTCTATGATGATGTATAAATATACTCCAATTCATGTTCCAATGATGGTGATGTCGAATCATGATCTACACCTTTTAGCTGGTTGTAAAATATCACAACTGCTCATGCATTGAGAGCTTAGTAAGTGATGTTGTTCAAGTGATGCTTCACTGTATCTCAAACATAATGAGGGGAGCATTATGAGACTCATTCCTTTGAGATCTTCGTATTAAGTTGTTGATCTGTCTTTTTTTTATTTTGTTTTTATTTCCATCTTCGCTTGTGTGAGATCTCCTCACTCTTCCGCTCCATTTCTAGCAAGGCTTCTTCATTCAAATAATTTTATATTTTTCTTATTTCCCTCCAGCTCCAACATAGCTTCTTGATGAATATTCTGTACTTCGACTCCGTTAAATCTTTCATCGCAAAATTATTTGATTTCCCTTCGCTCCCGCTCCAATTTTTTTTTTTTTTTTTTTTTTTTTTGCGTTGTAACTCCTTCTCCAGCAATGCTTCCTTGTGTAATTTTTTCTACTTCGCTCTATAAAAGCTTCCTCGCAAAATGATTTTGGTTCGTTCCACCTTCGATAAATCTTATATGCAATTTTATATTCGTTATAATTTTTTTGTTTGTAGCTCTAGCTTATGATCCGGAAAAACTTCTTTATAAAATGTTTTTGTTTTTCATCGTATAATGAACTCTCATTACCCTGAGAATAGGATTCCATTGCCCATGGACAAGGTCCTTGTTATTCTTTAGCATGTGCTTAACCGGTTTAGGTTTAGCTTGCTCGCAAATTTGCGCAAGTATTGACTAAGACCGTGCAAGGAATATTATTTTAAATATTTCCTCTAATCAAAGCCAAGTTTGTTTGGTTCTCACTGCCCTGATATGAGGTCCCAATTCCCATGGAACAAGGTCCTTACTATTCTTGAGCCTGCGCTAAACCGGTTTAGCTTCCTCGCGAATTCGCGTAAGTATTGACTAAGACCGTGCAAGGAATATTTTTTATTACTCTAATAAAAGTCAAGTTGAGATCGGTGCTAGCCACGTGAGTGTTATTGTTTAACATCTCTGACTAGTATGCCCGAAGTTTGTGATCGATCCTAGCTATGCGAGAGTTATTGCTAAACATCTTTGGCTAGTATCGAGGTGTGTGGATTATGAATTTGTTTATGAATTGTGCATTGGTATGTAAATTATGCATTTGTTGTATGACAAGAAAATATGAATAATATAAGCAAATTTAGCAATCGTTTGGTCTTACCTTATGAGGTGCAAATGGTTCCAACATAGGAAATATGCATCCCGAAGTCAATTGTCAACTATTGATCAAAGTTGATGGAGTTCCAAGTTATGTCCTTCATTTTGCTGTTGCTCGCTTAATATAACTTCCCTCCTGTTAGCTTATCTATCAGGTACGGTGCTTCCCCAGACGCCCCCAGTTGTTCGAGTATTCTAAGTAAATTTTGCAATGGTGTGTAACTCATATTGTTTTTAACTCATGCAAGTTTGAACTTGGAACGATCCAAAAGAAGAGATTATTGGTTGGACTGCAAGATGGATCACTAGGTGTATCAATGAGGAATACTGGGTCCATGATTTGCATATTTGGGGAAGTCTTGAGTTTGATTGACTGACCAAGGGGGCGTCTAGGAAAACTCGATTACAAGGTGACCAAGTAACGCAAAAATTGGCCTAGTGATGTGTTGGTGATACTTTTCACTGATTTCGTACGAGTATACAACTTGAGCGATGAATATTTGTGATGCTAGGTTAAGATACCATGAATATGTTGATTGTACTGCAACTAACGCCTTGTGGAACCATTCTTAAGAAGAATTCCAATTCTTCCTTTTCCCATAACTGGAATTGTAGAACTGTTTCCAAACTTCACTGTTGATCTGAAAGATTCATCTAGTTTATCAAACAAATCTTTTCTGCCACACATATAGTTGATGCAACCTGTATCTAAATACCACTTAATTTGTGGTTGTTCTTCTGTTGTATGACATGCTAGTAGCATGTTTTCAGTCTTCTACTCTTCTGCTTCTTCTTCTTGACTTTCAACAATATTAACCTTGAAATTTGCTTTGTAATTATTGCCAACAGTCTTTCTTGGTTGTGAGCACTCAGTAGCAATATGTCCAAAATCTCTACAATTATAATATTGTATTTTTGATCTATCAAATGGCTTTCTATAACTCCCATTATTTGATCTCCCTCCATTATTGTATCCTCTTTGAAAACCTCCAGCATTAGGTTTTCCTTGATTGTTTCTCCAGCTAACTTGACTTTGAAGAGCTTCTTTAACTTGTTTTCCAGCAACTGTCTTCTCCAACAACCTTTGTTCATAAGCTTGTAATGAACCCAACAACTCATTAAGAGTCATTATTGCAACTGTGTTGCATTCTTCTATGGCAGTAACTTTTGATTCAAATTTCTCAGGTAAGCTTCTTAATATCTTCTCAACAACTGTTGAATATTCTACAGTATCACCATTAGCTTTTATATCATAGACAAGATTCAAAGTCTTTGAGAAAAAATTTGATATTGTTTCAGTACTCCCCATCTGCAGTAATTCATACTTTCTCTTCAGGGTTTGCAACTTAACCTTCTTGACCTTGTCAGATCCTGTATAATAGCTAACTAAACCATCCCATGCGCTTTTAACTTCTTTTATGTAGATAACTCTATCCATGAGAGATTCATGAATACCCTGATGAAGAATATAAGTAGCTTTAGAATTATTCTTTCTGTTGTCATTTAATAGAGTTAGCGCAGCTCCTTCAACTACATCTCCTTCTGCTGGTTCTACATAACCATCTTTCACAATGTCCCATACCTCTTGGTATGTGAAAATATTCTCCATCTGCAACCTCCAGTGCTCAAAGTTTTTACCTTAGAAACTTAAACTTGTCATCAACTCAACAACTTATTCCCACAACCCTAGAACCTAATACCAGTGCTCTGATATCAGATGTAGAAAATATGATATCAAAGACTTAATGAAAAGAACACAGGACTAAAACTCAAACAAGCTTCAACAAGCTTCTCTTGATTGATGTAATTCAAACTCACGGCTTAATAGCCTTTTATATGTTTACACACTTGACTCTAAAGTAATAAACACTTTCCTAACTTAATAAAACTTTAACAAGAAACTTCTAGACAATTCTTACATAAACAAACTCTTAAAACTTAAAATAATTGTGACCCAAGTAAACTTCCATAAACCGTACCATGGATTAACAACTCTTGTTGATCCAACCACTTCATGTCAACTACACCAGTTGACTCGACCATACTGCATCAACTCTCTTTGTTGATCCACACTGCTTTCTCCATATTGGATCAACAACACATGTTGATCCCTCTTATCTTCTTTATAGTATCTTGGTTTATTTCTCAACAAGGTCCAATGAAAAATCTAACATATTTTGAGAACATGCCTCAATGAGTCTTTACCTCTGACCCCTATATGTAGATGGAGGAAGTTGTGAGATTCCCACTACTCCTATCTGCACTGGAGATCGAACTCTTACCTTCATTTTATTTACTTACTATCCAATTTAATTATTTAATGATGAAGGATCTTTTTTCATTATTGCACTGGAAATCTAATAGTTGACATCATTTTACTTTTTTTAGCTAATTTTGTTTTTATAATTTTGTGTTTACGTGTTGAATTAGGAGCAAGGAATATAAATTAGGAGCAAGGAAATTAGGAGCAAGGAAATTTGTGGTATTTGAATTGGGTCCTGTTGGATGTACACCAGCATTTGTGTTTCGTGCTACTCCAAAACCAATTACACCATGTATAGAAGATATTAACAATGTGGTTAAAATTTTCGTCTTTGGAGTTACCAAAATGACTCAAGAACTCACATCTACCTTGAAAGGTTCCACTTTATTTATGCTGATGTTTTCAAGAAAAGCCATCAACAGAACTTGCATCCTAATAGATATGGTGAATTTTCTATTTTCTTCTCATTTTATTTGTTTACTATCCAAGTATTCAAAAATGAAGATTTTTTTTTTTTTTTAAACTTTATTTCAGGGTTTACAGGAGGGAATACACCATGTTGTGCAGTAGGAGTATCTACGCTTTGTCTTCCGAATCAGACACCATGTGCAAACCGGAATGCTCATCTCTACTGGGACGCATTTCATCCAGTTCAGAGAGTTAACTATGAAGTTGCTAATGGATGTTTTAAAGGCTCGACGACTTGCTATCCTATTAATATTCGCCAATTAGCTTACCTTTAACTGAATGCACTCCATAACTTATCACATTTCGTCCGCAAATGATTTTTGTTTCTAAGTAAATCGCAATCCTTTGTAGAACAGTGTTTGTTTTTATCATTTCAAGCAGCCATTGTTATTTTACATGATTGGGAATCCATTTTTATTGATATCCATTCAAAAAATATTCATGACTTTTGCATTCAATGGTTAAATTGATTGGTACTTTGATTTCCCATCCTCAATCATAATCCCCATCCCACATTGTCTTGTACATACACAAGGAATGTGTTTGTTGCAAGAGTAATGAAGAAGGAAAAATCTGTGAAGGATCTTCAGCATTTTTAATATTTTGTTCCGCATAAGCATTGGTGTTTAAATACAAAATTATGGAAAAGATTTAAATACACAAGTAAGACCAGAACTGCTAATATAAGGATGTTCAATTCATAAGAAATGCCGGCATTGATGGACGACCAGCAAAGAAAACCCGCAGAGGGTGTCGACACGCTCGATAAAAAATTTATTCGCCGGAACCGTATAAAAATGTACTAGTTTTCTGTATACCTTTTAACCAATACCGGAATTGTGGAATTTGAATTCCACAATGCCGGCAGTGAAAAAATTAGGGGGATACAGTGCACCGGCATTGGGTTTTCCAGTTGCAGCCATGGTGAATCTAGATTTTTCAATGGGGAGGATTTAACATAAAATACTTGTTTGTTGCTGACAAGAAGACTTGGAGACGAATCTTTGGTCACTATGGTCACTCAATACAGTGCACCGGCATTGGGTTTTCCAGTTGCAGCCATGGTGAATCTAGATTTTTGAATGGGGAGGATTTAACACAAAATACTTGTTTGTTGCTGACAAGAAGACTTGGAGACGAATCTTTGGTCACTATGGTCACTCATAGTTACCAAAAATTTTGAACCCAACACTCATACTTCTAATCTCACCCAAATGATAATGATTTCTATAAATCGTTTCCAAACTAATTAACTAATTATGATTAGCCACTAAACCTAATTAGTGAGGGGTAGATTAGGAATTAGTTAAAATATATGAATAGGGGTGACCTTGATTTACTATTTCAATCTCATTTTTGGCTTTTAATGTATCCCCAATTTTCGGTTTACCGTGTAATCAATTTGACTTTGATCCTACCACGCATCATGTGATTGCCAGATCGGAGATCGATGGGTTTGAAATTTTATTTGGACATAAAAAATATAATTTATAAATCAATCCTGTGCACAATGCCATCACAATTGAGTATATACAAATTCATTTATATAACAAAAAATAGACTATTAATGCGTGCAGAATTGTAGCAAAAAAATATATCACTCCATCAAATTAACCAAGTCAGAATCCCAGATTGGATGTGGATGTGGATATCCTTGGTGAATTTCCCTCCATTGAATAAAATCAACTTTGAGCAATTCAAGAAATCCAACGAATTTCTTAAGATCGCAGTTCCGAAATAACTCCTCCAGTTTGTGACACCTCCATATGGTTAATTCCCGGAGACACGACCATAATCGTAAATCTGGTATAAATGTTAAAGCACCGCACTCTTTGAAAACGAGTGAACGAAGGGAACGGCTGCATACTAGTGCTTCATCACAATCTTCCGCATAAAAACCTTGAAAATACTGACAACCTTCGATATGTAGAGATTGGAGATTAGGAGTCTTGTACCGGAGTAGTTGGCCGAGTGGTGGCAAAAAAATGAGCCCTGTACAACTTTGAATACAAATGGATGTGAGACATGTCAGGTCTCCTTTACCTATGGTTAACATCGAGTTTATTGCATATTCGTTGCTTCGGTACAGAGTCACTTTCTTAAGACAAGGAAATGAGTCTGGCATGCTTCTCAAACTAAAGCACTTGCTGATACCCAATTCCTCGAGGGAAGGGAAGGAAATATGATATGCAACCCATTCCTCTAGACCATTCATGCGACTGATATGCAAATCTACTAATGAAGGGAATAATGATGAAATTGTTGGAGCATTGTCTTCTTCTGTTTCTCCTCCTTGGTAATAAAACTCTTCACCTAAACACCTGACTGCATGCAATGATCTAATCTGAAGACGCCTAAGATTTGGGAGCATACCCAGAGCTGGAAGCTTCACACATCTATTGCAGAGAAACAAGCGTAGTTCCACCAGATTCGGAAGGGAAGCAGCTGACGATATCCACTTTGGAAACTTTAAACCACTGAATTCTTCAATTCCCAACTTTATCAAATTAGGGTGAGGTTGGAGACCCTCGAACACCATTTCACTGGCAGCATCAGCGGCATAATCTTCAACAATATCCTTGGAACGCCAGACTAGATGCAAATCGCGCAGGGTTTGGTTAACCTTTAATCCTGCACTCTCTGCATCTGCTCTACCTCTCACATTCTGAAGATTTGTAATCCATAACACCTGGAGTGATTTTAAGGCTGCCAATTCGACAATCCCACTACAACTATCACTGGTTCCTTCTTTCCTCACCGAATAGAAATCGAAGACTTCAAGGCAAGTTAGCTTTTCTATACCTCTAGGCATTTCATCACCTCTTTGATGTCTAAGTTTTTTCAATTTTGGCCAACTCTTAATTTCTCCAGGAAGCTCACATGCCCAACCTAGATTTAGTGTCTCCAAATTGTAGAGATTGCTAATGCATGATTCAGGTAGTAGTTTGATCGCAGTACCTTCTAAATCAAGGCACCTTAATCGTGTCAGCGATCCAAAGTCTTTAGGTAATAATTCTAATTTTTTACTATGCATAACATTAAACTCTAAAAGATCTTTCAGATACCCAATATTTACAGGTAAGACTGCAAGATTCGAGCAGCTACATAAATTTAAGGTCTGCATATTTGTGAGCCTAAAAAGAGAATCGGGTATACTTACAATGTCCGACCGTGAGAGATCTAGGTGCCTTAAAAAATTCAAAGAAGCCATCTCTCTGAGAATGTTTTCGACATTTTGGCATCCATGAAGTACTAGTGTCTGAAGATTGTAAAGCTGATTGAAGGACATACCCTGTCCTTCCTCAAACACAGAATAAGACAGGTCAAGGTACCTAAGATGTCTCAACTTAAATATCGAAGATTGAATGTGCATATGACAGTATTGAAAAGAGTAAAATACCCGAAGATGATTGCCACTAAGCAAATTTGGAACTCTGGAATAATAATATTTTCTCAGGTAAAATGCGGTTCGTAATTTGTTTGCCTTTAAAATTGTTTTTAATGTGTTTTCGTCTAAAACTGACTGTAAACGACGAACTTTAGAAGAAATTTCCGTTTCACTTCCGCTCACAATCTTGATATCATGAACGCCATTGACACTCAATGCAAGATCATGAACTAAGTCATGCATCTTGCACGTTTTGATGTCGCCTAACTCATCTTTTTCGGTATCCTGAAAGAATGAACTAGACAACAAACTAGAGAAATAATCATTACCAATATCCTCCAGTGGTATTTGATTTCTTCTGTGAGATGGTTGAAGGAATCCTTCAGCCATCCATAGTCGAATCAAGGTTTCTCTATTAATCTTCCAATCCTTTGGAAACAAAGAGCAGTACGAGAAACATAGTTTTAAATGCGAGGGCAATTTATCATAGCTGAATTTTAATATCGATATGATTTTGGTTTTTGTTTCAGTCATATTCAAACTATCATGGTCTCGGATTGACAACCAATCACTCTCGTTATTATGCACCCGCATAAGATTCCCGAGAACGGTTGCGGCAAGTGGTAAACCACCACACTTTCTCGCTATTTCCTCTCCTATTACTATCATTTTTTGAGTCTCAAGTGCTCCTCCAGGAGAAAATGCTTTGTTTCTTATAATGGACCAGCATTCATTTTTAGACAATTTTTTTAAATTATATGGTGAAATTATACAGGTAACCATAGATGAAACTTGATCTATCCGTGTAGTCACTAAGATTCTGCTCCCCCTTTCCCCAACCATTAGCATATCCCTAAGTTTCTCCCAGTCCTCAGCATTCTCGTTCCACAGATCGTCGAGTACTAATAAATATTTTTTATCACTCAACTTCTCCTGAACTTTACTAACTAAGACAGACACATTTGATATGTCATCACACTTTTTATTGGTTATGGACTCGATTATATTCGTTAAGATCTTTTTTATATCAAAATCATCAGAAACACAGACCCAAATTCTTGGTTCAAAGTTTCTCACTATGGAGTCCTCTTTGTAGACCATTTGGGCTAGTGTGGTCTTTCCCACTCCCCCCATACCCACTATGGATACGGCGGAAACATTTTCAAGACGAGTAGACCTTTTAAATGATGATGATGATGATGATGGAAAATCTGATGTATCAACAGATGTCATTAACATATTAATTACGGCGTTTATATCATTCTCTCTTCCTACAATTTTTGATTCATCTACACAGTGAGAAGTTTGTAGATTACGTTGCTCACTGCATCGGTGATCGTCATTGCTACTACTAATACTAGTGGGTTGAAAACAAAATTTGGCCATGCTACTAGAAATTTCATCTAATCTTTTGTTAATATCTTTGATTTTGTTAGCCATTTTGAAACGAGATACTACAGGGTTGGAAGAAGAAACAAAATTGCGCACCTTATCTCTCTTGCGGTCATTCTTGGATCGGCGCATGGCTTCATAGGAGAAGTCATCCATAACGTCATCAGCGTCGTACGCAACATCTCTGAGCCTACTTAACCAGAGTCGAACAGCAGCATCATTCACTTGCTTCTGCTCAGCATCATATGTTACAGCTGCAATCATCTCTACCGTGTTTTTTAGTTTTTTCAGCTCGTCTTTAACTCCCCAAGCCGTACCAATCTGTTGTGCAATAACAGAACCCAAATTCTTTAGTAATCCTGTTACACCGGTAGAAATCATTCCTTCGACGGCCATAATAATAACCAATTAATGAAACTGCAATACGGATCGAAGAATTAATTCAGTAGGTAATATAGAGGAAAGACCAAAGCAGTATGATTTAGAATGATATCTCAAGTTTTGTATTGTTTCCAGTGGGTTTGCAGAGTTATGGGCAATTGGCAATATTTATAGTACAAAATTCAAGCTTATACTAATCAACAGTAATTAAACTACTCGCCTGAATCCAAGAATATTCGACTTTTAAGACGTCGAATCCGACCGTTTAAAGGGGCAGCGGACAGGGGCGCAACATGTTAACATTTCGATGAAAATAATTCAAAAAAATAAATAAAAGTTACCGTTAACACTAAGTTACTGTGAATTAGCAATTTTTTTATTAGGATAATATAATATATGAATCCACAACATAACCACTCAACAGCTTTTGAGATGAGTGCATGTGCAACTTGGTACGAATCAAAAAATTGAATATCCGACAACTTTTCTGTCTCAAAAGAAGAAATAATTAACATCATCTGATTAAGCGAATTTGTAAACCCCATTCTACTCGTATAAATTGCTCTGCTTTGGTTTTCAGGTTACCTTTAGTTTGTCACACTCGCACGCGCATGTTTTCCTAATCGAGGTTTTGTTGGTTGGACCAACTAATTTGATGTTAGTGCCAAGAAATGCAACTATTTCTTTCATAGATTAGGAATAGCAATACAAAAAGGGGTTGGAGCCCAACTTATCGCTAGGTTGACAACTAGTTACCTGTAGTCCGTTTATTATGAGGATTGGGATTTTTAAATACATTAGTATTTAATGATTAAATTTATATATTATATAATCCACGTTAATTGGTGAATGTATTCATGCACAAGATAACACTCAATCATTATATTGAAAAAGTGTAAAAAACAATTAAAATAATAGGAGAAATGGTTTTCACTTGGATTGGAGAATGCAAATTAACATAAATTTAACAAACATGTATTTATTGGGTGTTTATTTTAACATTTTTCGATTGGCAGATGAGTGGCATGGTTTGCCGTTTGTTCCACCGTATCTAGGTTTGTCAAAAGTAAAAAGGAGCAAAGTAACAACATGTATAAACTATGCATCTAGAGCAGCTGGTATTCTTCGAGAGTCAGGAACCGCAACAGTAAGGACACTATAATTTCACTTATTTATTCTATTTCTATTCATAATAATCATAAGGGTATTCGGATACTGAAAGTTGTTTTTGGACTTAAACCAAATTTAAAGGAATAATAATATATATATTATTTTATTTTTTGTAATACCTTGACAACTAGTCTAGCATTAAATGTACTTTGCACTTTTAAGAAATAAGAAGTAAAGTTTTGTTGAGAATGAGCAGTGATACACCTGCGGATGTTTTATCCCGACTAAAATCCCGGACAGGGTGATCGTGTGATCCTAAGGATGCCGCTCTGCATTGGGATTATAAATGGTGTTATGATGGATCCCATTTCTTATTTCACGCGGGAGAAAATTCCGGAAATTGATTCGGCCAATCTATCATTTCCGGTTGAGAATTGGTTTATTTTTTTTATTTTTGACTCAAAAGGGCACAATAAATTAAAATCAATTCATGACCAACATGGTAAAAAATTGAGCAGATGCAGTACAAAGTACATCAGTAAGTACTCGAAAGTTGAAAAACAAACATAAACCAAAATTCAGAAAACAAAAAAAAAATAGCTCAAACTAACTCATTACAGCCTCCCGGTTATATAAAACCATTTAAATAGACACTCCTAGGAAAATCCTTATACATGTACACCAATTATAGATAAGCATCTTCACACTGTTATTTATCTCTTCCAAAGTTTTATATTTTCCATTAAAGAACCTTGCATTTCTCTCTGTCCACATAACCCACCAGATTGCAAATGGGATGATGTCCCAAATTGTCAACCTAATGTTGTTACTAGATGTTTTTTTCGTGTTCCACTCCCAAATGGTTTGTCTCACTGTTCTTGAAAAACCCAATTAAGGTTATAGCTCTTCAAGAAACACATTCAAACTTCTCTTATAGTCAATACACCAAAATCAGGATTTTATCACAGTGGAACTTGTCATAGTTTATTTTTCAGTCATTGATACACCTGTAATAAGTCATATAACAATTACAACTGTTAAGAAATTTTTATTTGTGATAATAATTAAGAATATTAAAAAAAAAATATTAGTAACAATAATATTTGTTGACAATTATCCGGACAATCACAATTATAATCTAAAATGATGTTTCCACCCAAAACTTTCACCATATCTAAAACAACCACAAATTAGTAACACTTAAGATTTTGCTTGTCACTACTTTCGCAACATTTATACAAAATAACAATTTTATTTAATTTCTAAATCAATATTGATTTTTTAATTTTTTTAATTTCTTAATATTATAAAACAGGATCAAGACCAAGTCAACAAGTAATGACTCTGTAGGAAATTTGACTTGGACAAATATCAACCATTTCTCTCGATTTAGTCGACAAAACACAAAAATATATGCTTCTTCCGAAGACTGTGAAAATGACCTGACTACCCTTATCGGAATAAGTGCAATAAAATTTTTGAATACTCTGAAAATGACCATATTACTCATATTTGAGATAAGGGCAATAAATATTATGGGGACTGTGAAAATGACCAGAATACTCTTATTGAGAATAAGTAAAATAAATATTACGACTGTGAATTTATTAACCTTATTGGAAATAAGTGCAATAAATATTATTGAGACTGTGAAAATGACCAGACTACCCTTATCGAAAATAAGTAAAGTAAATATTACACACCTTGAAAATGACCATATTACCCTTACTGGAAATAAGTGCAATAAATATTATGGAGACTGCGAAAATGACCGGACTACCCTTATGAAAATAAGTAAAGTAAATACTTTGAAAATGATGACCATATTAACCTTATTGGAAATAAGTGCAATAAATATTATGGAGAGAGTGAAAATGACCAGACTACCCTTATCAGAAATAAGTAAAGTAAATATTACGGACTGTGAAAATGACCAGACTACCCATATCGGAAGAAGTGCATTAAAAATTCCGAAGACTGTGAAAATGACCATATTACCTTCATTGGAAATAAGTGCAATAAGTATTATGGAGATTGTGAAAATGACCAGACTACCCTTATCGGAAATAAGTAAAGTAAATATTACGGACGGTGAAAATGACATTACTGGAAATAAGTGCAATAAATATTATGGAGACTGTGAAAATGACCAGACTACCCATATCGAAAATAAATAAAGTAATATTATACACTTTGAAATGACTGTATTACCCTTACTGGAAATATATGCAATAAATATTATGCAGACTATGAAAATGACCAGACTACTCTTATTGGAAATAAGTAAAGTAAATATTACAGACTGTGAAAATAACCATATTACCCTCACCGGAAATAAATATAATAAATATTCTGGAGACTATGAAAATGACCAGACTATCCTTATCAGAAATAAATAAAGTAGATATTACAAACTGTAAAAATGACCATATTACCGTTACTAGAAATAAATGCAATAAATTATTATGGAGACTGTGAAAATAGCCAGACTACCTGGCTATTTTCACAGTTTCCATAATATTTATTCCACTTATTTCCAACAAGGGTAATATGGTCATTTTCACAATCAGTAATATTTACTTTATAGTCTGGTCATTTTGACAGTCTCCATAATATTTATGGCAATTATTTCCAGTAAGGGTAATATGGTCCTTTTAAAGTCTGCAATATTTACTTTGCTTATTTCCGATAAGGGTAGTCTGGTCATTTTCACAGACTGTGTAATATTTATTGTACTTATTTCCAAAAAGGGTAATATGGTCATTTTCACAATCTGTAATATTTACTTTACTTAATTCCGATAAGGGTAGTCTAGTCATATTCGCAGTCTGCATAATATTTATTGCACTAATTTCCAGTAAGGGTAATATGGTCATTTTCACAGTTTGTAATATTTACTCTACCTATTTCCGATAAGGGTAGTCTGGTCATTTTCATAGTCTCCATAATATTAATTCCAAGGGTAATATGGTCATTTTCACAATCGGTAATGTTTACTTTACTTATTTTTGATAAGGGTAGTCTGGTCATTTTCACAGTCCCCATAATATTTTTTCCACTTATTTCTAACAAGGGCAATATGGTCATTTTCACAATCAATAACATTTACTTAACTTATTTCTGATAAGGGTAGTATGGTCATTTTCAAAGTCTCTATAATATTTATTACTTATTTCCAATAAGGGTAATATGGTCATTTTCACAATCGGTGACATTTATTTTACTTATTTCCGATAAGGGTAGTATGGTCATTTTCACAGTCGATAATATTTGAACCTGTGATGTTCAATTATGATATATTGATGTATTGTAGAAAGTGATAGTGAAAGGTTCTTTTGAAACTTGTGAAGGCAAAGGAATTTAGATTTAATTAAACTTAAAAGTAAAGGAAACTTAGATCAAAATTTGATTTCAAGATAAGAGAGAATAACCAAGACACTGATTCCACTATTACACATGAATAAATTATGGTTAACAACCCAAAACTCTATTTATCTTTTAAATCCCTTGTTTCTTAATTCACAAATAATCAGGCAAATTCTCAACAATTAATTGTATCCCTTAAGCATAGATTATCTTAATACAAAGCATAACCTATCTAATTGAATCACAACTAATGACAAAAATTACGCAAACAATTAAAAACTCCGCAAAAGCAGTGATTGAGTGAATTATAAAATATAAATTAGAGAAAATAAATTAATTACCAATCATTCATGCGTAAATAGCTTCCTCATTGCCTTGGTTGTGGGAGAATTAGCCGCCCATCATGTTGGAAACACACTCAAAATTCATTATTATTGCTCAAAAATGGTTTACAAATGATGAAAATGGTGAAAATGGTGAAAACCGGGTGTTTGCAACGCTTATAAATGTTGCAAACACTGTTACAAAGAACGAAAACTGTTGCTGTTTCTGTAACTGTGCGACCCACGCTCCTGTGTCGTAGAACTGCTGCAGAAAAAAACGACTGCTGTGAAGAGTCTGTTCTTCACGTTTTCAGGAGGCAGCAGCAGCAGAACTGGAATTTTTCGCGGCTTGATTTCTCGACTTTCTAATGCTCTATTCTTCCTCCCCAACTCTCTATCCCCATCTCTGAGTCCCCAACGCACTATATATACTCAGTAGGATCAAAATATCTCGTAGTAAATGCGAATAATACTCCCAAATCTTCTCACATCAATGTATTAACTCGAGAACATTTTCTTTCTTCTTTTTCTGTTTCCACGCGTTTTGCAGCTGCTAAACATCCTTATTTTGAATTCCTCACGCTTCTGCATCTAGTTGGCATGATCTAAACATTCATAAACACACGAAATACTTCAACCAATCTCGGGGAATTATGATGAAATCCCGAGTATAACTCCACGTCGGTTATTTTCTCCACGTCATCGTATTCTTCCTTTCCAAATTTGTTACCATTCCTGTTTTGGTGAAACAGGATAACCGCAAACCAAGCCTCCGGAAATATCTCAACGAATCCCATCAAAATTAATCACAAAACTTTCTGCAGGCGCGTGCAAAATTTTCCCGCCAAGAATCGATTTCAAAAGGTCAGGATGGAGTGCCCCTATCATGTTCTGGGGTGCGAATAGCAGTTGGTGGTGGATAGTGATCTGGGTGCCCCTTAGTAATTGAGGTACCCCTTATCCGAAGTGGGAGTCTGAATAGCAGATATCCTCTGGGGGTGTCCCGAGCAACTTTTCGAGAATTTTCCAACAATCTTTATTTCCAAAAAATACCTACAAACACACAAAACACCATTATAAGGACAAAAACGAGTGCTAACAATACGAAACATTGAGGACAAATTAGACACATAAATGCGTCTATCAAATACCCCCAAACTTATTATTTGCTAGTCCCGAGCAAATCTAATCTAGAAAATAAAAAGTCTACACTTAGCATGTGCATCAAGCCGTTAAACCGCTAGGTGACCCTAGTGGCGGAGTGTCGTCTCCGGAGGGTTTACCAGAGGTGTACCCACAAAACCTTTACTCCAGACCCTAGCTATCTACACAGAACCTTGGAAGGCACTAAAGAATCTCCTTGGTTGGCATACTTATTGACTACAGGAGGTACCCTGATGCGAAATTCCAATTGATGTACACGAGTTTGCACTCAAGCATACTAAAATTCATATAAAGTGACAGAGCTCTACTCAGATAGTTTCTGGACATCATAAACCGGAGTCAACCAATCACAAAGATTAAGAAGAGAAAAAAACGTGGATGATGTTGTCTAGGGTGAACCTATCCTAACGGACTGAGATACTGGTCTTGGACTAATATCAACACACTGGCATATACAAGGGGACCAGTGGTCGATAATCCTAACTCTAGGTCAACTCACCGGCATATACAAGGGTACCAAAGTGGTCGACTTTATTGTATTTATTCCGTTTGGTCTAGTGGTCTGGTCTCAATTTTTTTTTTTTTTTTTTTTTTTTGTATCTCAGCCACTCTATTCCACCCTAGCAATGGTAAAAAGAAAAAAAAAGTGATCAGGATTCTTCCATCACGAGGATATGGCGAAACTATCATGTTTTCTAACACCTGAGCTCTGTGCTTTTATGAATAGACTCTTTAGATGTTTCCATCTAATCAGATTGGTTCCTCAACTCCTACAACCAAAATGCTTCCATCCACTTAGATTGGTTAGTGCCATCCTTAATAAACATAAATTTCTAGGCTCTGGAGTTTATTTATTGCAAATAAAAGCTAACAAAAAGTTTCTTCCCCACCCCCAAACTTAAATCTAACATTGTCCTCAATGTTTCTAATGAAAGAGCAATACCAAAAAGTAAAGTAACATGAGGAATCAGCAAAGAGAGAAGTTGGAAAGATAGTACCTGGGTGAAGAGAGAAATCAAAAACTAATATACAACATACAATCGCCTCGATGGTCAATCAAGGGTAAACAGGGTCCTCCATAGGGACCTCCTCAACATCACCTGTAGGATAGGGCTCTAAAAAGGGTTTCAATCTCTGACCGTTAACCTTCGAAGAACTACTACCATCCGGTGTCTCGATCTCAACAGCTCCATGAGGAAAAACAGTACGAACAATAAAAGGACCCGTCCACCGAGAAAAGATGCAAGCGGGTATCATACAGAAGAAATTTTTGACCTGGAGAAAATGACTTCCGTAAAATATTTCTATCATGCACAAGTTTCATTTTGTTCTTATACTCCTTCGCACTATCGTAAGCATCTATACGAATCTCGTCCAACTCATTGAGCTGGAGTTTCCTATGGGCTCCTGCCTTGTCAAGTGAAAAATTTAGCTGCTTAATAGCCCAATAAGCTCTATGTTCTAACTCAATAGGTAAATGACATGCCTTGCCATAAACAAGCCGATAAGGCGACATTCCAATGGGGGTCTTAAACGCAGTACGGTAAGCCCATAAGGCATCAGTAAGCCTAGACGACCAGTCTTTCCGATTAGGATTAACTGTTTTCTCTAATATACGTTTTATCTCCCTATTGGAAACCTCTACCTGACCACTAGTTTGTGGATGATACGGGGTGGCTACCTTATGTGTAATACCATATTTCTTCATCAAAAGCTTAAAAGGTCCATTACAAAAGTGCGACCCTCCATCACTAATAATAGCTCGCGGTGTACCAAAACGTGTAAGTATATTATTTTTCAAGAACTCAAGCACAACCCTATGGTCATTGGTTTTACACGCAACCGCCTCAATCCACTTAGAGACGTAGTCTACGGCGACAAGGATGTATAGGTTACCAAAAGAATTAGGAAACGGACCCATAAAGTCAATACCCCACACATCAAAGACCTCAACAACTAAAATAGGGTTCAAGGGCATCATGTTCCTACGGGAAATGGTTCCTAATTTCTGGCAACGCTCACAAGTAACACAAAGAATCGGTGAGAGTCTTTAAACAACGAAGGCCAATAGAATCCACACTGCAATATCTTAGCAGCAGTCTTCTTAGCACTAAAGTGACCCCCACAAGCATGATCATGACAAAAGGAAATAATACTGGACTGGTCACTCTCAGGTATACATCTCCTAATAATCTGGTCTGGACAATACTTAAATAAATAAGGATCATCCCAAAAGAAGTGCTTAACCTCAGCTAAAAACCTAAAAAGATCTTGTTTACTCCAATGTTGGGGCATTCGACCAGTAACAAGATAGTTCACTATATTCGCATACCAAGGTGATTGGGAAACAGAGAACAATTGTTCATCAGGAAAGCTGTCCCTTATATGAAGGGAATCATCAGGGGAACTCACAATTAGCCTAGACAAGTGGTCTGCTACTACATTTTCTGCACCCTTTTTGTCTCTAATGTCTGGGCAAAATTCTTGTAATAAAAGGATCCACCTAATCAATCTAGGTTTGGTATCCTTCTTAGACAAAAGGTATTTCAAAGCAGCATGATCAGTATAGATTACGATCTTAGAACCTAAGAGGTAGGATCTAAACTTGTCTAAGGCAAACACAATGACCAACAGTTCCTTCTCGGTAGTGGTATAGTTCATCTGGGCTTCATTCAGAGTTTTGCTAGCATAGTAAATCACATGAAGTAACTTATTTTTTCGCTGACCTAGCATAACACCAATAGCATAATCTGAAGCATCACACATGATCTCAAAGGGTAAGTTCCAGTTGGGTGCCTGGACTATGGGGGCGGTAGTGAGTAAAGTCTTAAGCTTCTCAAAAGCATCATCAAAGACAAACTTAGCATCTTTTGCAAGTAAATTGCAAAGAGGTCTAGAAATAAAGCTAAAATCCTTAATGAATCGACGATAAAAACCTGCATGCCCTAAGAATGACCTAATATCTTTTACGGTTTTTGGGACCGGTAAGGTTTTAATAAGGTCAACCTTGGCTCTATCTACCTCTATACCCTTTGAAGATATGATATGCCCTAGAACGATTCCTGAACGAACCATGAAATGACATTTTTCCCAATTCAGCACTAAATTCTTTTCCTTACACCTAGTCAAAACTAATGACAAATGATGCAAGCACTCATCGAAAGACGAACCAAACACTGAAAAATCATCCATAAAGACCTCTAAGAACCGTTCTACCATGTCAGAAAATATGCTCAACATACAACGCTGAAAGGTCGCAGGGGCATTACATAGCCCGAAAGGCATGCGTCTATACGCAAAGGTACCAAAGGGACATGTAAAAGTGGTTTTCTCTTGGTCTTCTGGGGCAATAGGAATCTGATTATAGCCGCAAAATCCATCTAAAAAGCATAAATGGCTACGGCCAGCTAATCTTTCGAGCATTTGGTCAATGAAGGGAAGGGGAAAGTGGTCCTTCCTAGTGACCTTGTTCAATTTTCTATAGTCAATACAGACACGCCAACCCGTGGTCATTCGGGTTGGGATTAACTCATTTTTTTCATTCTGGACTAAAGTAATACCAGATTTCTTGGGAACAACCTGAACGGGGCTGACCCACTTACTGTCTGAAATAGGGTAGATAATGCCCGCATCTAACAGCTTCAGAACCTTGGTTCGAACTACTTCTTTCATATGAGGGTTCAGTCGACGTTGCATCTCCCTAGAAGGTTTAGTATCTTCCTCTAAATAAATCTGATGCATACAAACAGTAGGACTTATACCCTTAATGTCTGCTATGGTCCACCCTAAAGCTTCCTTGTTATTCTGAAGGACGGTTACTAGCCTACTTTCCTGATCACTATCCAAGTCGGATGCTATAATCACAGGTAAAGTTTCAGATGGGCCTAAAAACACATACTTCAAGGTATCTGGTAGTGGTTTGAGGTCCAATTTAGGAGGCTTTTCCAACGAAGGAACTGGGGTAGACTCAGAAATGGGTATAGGTTCGAACTTAGGTTTCCATCCACTACTAGTGTCTATCAAAGGGGTTGAATCTAACAAAGCATTTACCTCATTAATCACATCATCATCATCAAAATCAATCCCAAAGTGAGCTAGGCATTTCTCTAATGGATCTTCCATCAAAGTGTTTGGTAATGACTCCTCTACTAATGTTCCTATCATGTTCACCTCTTCTATGCCTGAGTCATCTAGTTCAGAGGGTAGCTTACTAAAATGAAAGACGTTCATCTCAATAGTCATATTACCAAAAGACAAATTCATAATACCAGTTCGACAGTTAATGATCGCATTGGATGTAGCTAAAAACGGGCGACCTAAAATTACCGGTATCTGGTTCTCTGGGTCAGGGACAGGTTGGGTATCTAGGATAACAAAATCCACCGGATAAATAAACTTGTCTACCTCTATGAGAACATCCTCGATCACACCCCGAGGAATTTTTACGGACCTATCAGCTAACTGAAGAGTCATCTGGGTAGGTTTCATCTCACCAAGTCCTAGCTTAAGGTACACATGGTATGACAGTAAGTTCACACTGGCTCCTAAGTCAAGCAACTCTTTCTCAACACGATATTTACCTATTGTGCAAGCAATGGTAGGGGACCCTGGGTCTTTGTACTTAGGAGTAGTGGTATTCTGAATAATAGAACTCACATGACTAGCTAGGAAGGCTTTCTTTTGAACACTAAGCTTACGCTTTCGTGTACACAAGTCCTTAAGAAACTTGGCATAAGCGGGAATCTGTTTAATCGCATCCAACAATGGGAGGTTGATAGTAACCTGCTTAAAAACCTCCAAAATATCTTTATAGTTGGACTCGCTCTTAGTTGGAACTAGCATCTTGGGGAACGGGGCTCTAGGAACAAAGCCGGACTCAACGGGACCCTCATTGGTCTCATTAGAGACTCTATCAGTCTCCTCATCATTTTCTGGCTCAGCAGGGTGAACTAAAGCATGTTCACTATCAGGCATGGTTACCTTGTTGTCTACCATTCGACCACTCCTAAGGGTTTTAATGGCATTCACATGTTCTGATGATCTTCCACCTACTTCATGAACTCCTCTAGGATTGGGTTGAGTTTGACTAGGAAACTTACCTTTTTCCCTCAAAGACTCATTTATATGACTAACTTGGGTTTTCAACTCGGAAATAGCCTGAGAGTTAGCATAACCTATACTCTTACTTTCTTTTATCCCTTGTGCAACCATTTGGTTAATATTTTCAGAGCTTTTAATAAACGAGGCGAGAGTCTCTTCTAAACTTGTGATCTTTTTATCCGAATGGTTCTGGAACTGGGGTTGACTTGAAGAGTTCCTAGCATAACCAAAACCTGGGGGAGGCTGAGAATTACTAGACTGTCCTTGATTCTGGCCCTTAGACCAAGAAAAATTAGGATGGTTTCTCCAACCAGGGTTAAAGGTCTCTGAGTATGGGTCAAACTTCTAACGGTTCTCAAACCTAGCGTTGTTATAGACAGCATGGGCTTGTTCTTCACTAACATGTCCTTCCCAAAATGAGTTATCGGGCTCTATTCCACAACTAGAGACTAGAGAGGCTCTATTAGGTTCAACAAGGGACCTATTTTTAGACTGACCCATTTCCAAAGCTTCTAACCTTTTAGACAAAGCAACAAACTTAGCATCTGACTCGAAGCTTGTATCTACCATATTGGTGCTACTTCTATTGACCAAGAGTCTTTTAGGAGGTCCAACACAAGGCTCCCACTGTTGGGATTTTTCAGCGATAGTTCCTAAGAAGGTGAAAGCATCCTCAGCAGTTTTATTAGTGAACTCACCAACGCACATAGACTCGACCATGGATTTGGTCGAATAGTCTAAACCATTATAAATAATCTCTACAAGTTTCATCTTATCAAACCCATGGTGAGGACACTGGGATAGGAGATCATTGAATCTCTCTAAAAACCTATAAAGAGACTCTCCCTCTTGTTGCACACTAGCACTAATTTTCTGCCTAACAACTGCAGTTTTATGCTTAGGGTAGAATTTCATATAGAAGGCAGCGATAAGATCTTTCCATGTTTCAATGGATTCAGAAGGTAGGTTGTTCAGCCAGGTCTTGGCTTTATCTCTCAAGGAGAAGGGAAACATCTTAAGTTTCAAGACTTCATCAGTAAGGTCTTTTATTCTAACTGTCCCACAAATTTCTTCAAAGTCCTAATATGAAAATAAGGGTTCTCATCATCTTTTCCTAAGAATATAGGGATCATCTGAAGAATACTAGGTTTTATCTCGAAATTAGCCGTATTGGCTGGCAATTTAATGCACGAAGCTCGGTTGTCCCTAGTTGGGAACATGTAATCTTTCAAAGTAGTCATTGCTGGCACAGCTGACGTACTAGGGGTACTTCCCTCACAAAGAGACAGATTCTCAAAACTGAAGTTTCCAAAAACTGGGCTCTCAAAAGAAGAGTCTTCGAGCTCCCCGCCTTCACAAGAAGAACTACTAGGTTTGTCACTAATCAAACGACCTAGTGTGTTTCTTTTCCAAGCCCGTTCTCTAATGACCTCGGGCATACACTAGAAAAACAAAAGAAAAAGAAAAATCCTAAAAGGAAGGGAGGTTCTAAGCAAACACAAAGCAGGCTCACTCCACCAAAGCAAACCTAAAATTTTCTAGCAAACAAAAAGCATGATGGCTCCACTTAGATTGTTTTCTAGACCAGCTTCTAATCCTTCGAAAGGGAATTCTTTACAATCTGAGCAAACCCCTCTGGAATCAATCCGGGTTTAAGTAAGTTGAATAGAGACGAGGGAAGCTGCTGGAGATTTGATACCCAAGGCCTCACCGCATTACAGGGCGGCGCAGTCACGCATTCCACTCACAGAAACTTTCATGAACTTCGAAGAATGCTCAAAAGAGTAACCAATATCTTTCGAAAGACTTTCCTACTAAGCTCGTTACCCTATAGGTCTCGTTCTATTCCAAATTTTAAAGCTTAGGTTCGCGTTAAGTTTCGTTTTCCTAAGGCGGGCAAGAAGGGAACGGTGATGAAATCCGAACCCTTATCTTATATGGCCAGTCCTTGCCCTTTACTAGGAATTTAAAATAGCCGTTTTCAGTTCCTCGACATATAGGCAAACGAAGGAATACAGTAACTCGCTAGCAGGGGATTCGCGAGTGTTTCGACAAACTTACCTCCCGTACCAGACGGGGGATGAACCGCTGAAGTCGACTCGGGCCACGACTCCTATGTCATGTGCGAACCCGAGGGGCCGAGGTGATATCGTAATCACCGTCCTTCTCTGCAAACAGTTTAATATTTAACTACCCTTCCGTAGGGTTTACAAAAAAAAAAAAAAAAATGTCCAAGTCCAAAGTCCAAAAAGATAAAGTGCAAAAGAAAAAAAAATTTACAAGAATAAATAAACTCTAATACAATCAAAAAAAAAAAAACTAAACTCTCTCTTTTTTTTCTCTTTTTATAATAATAAAAAAAAATTCTTCTTTCGCTTCGCCTTTTACTTCGTCTTTAACTCCAAATCTCTAAATATTCACCAAAAGTTTTGGCAAAATTTTCTTTCGCTCCAAATTCCAAATCTGTAGTAAAAAGACAAAAACAAAAACGTAAAGAAGAACAAATAAAAACCTAAAAAAAAAAAGAATAAAAATCTAAAAACTAGCCTAAAGACAAGCTCCCCGGAAACGGCGCCAAAAATTGATGTATTGTAGAAAGTGATAGTGAAAGGTTCTTTTGAAACTTGTGAAGGCAAAGGAATTTAGATTTAATTAAACTTAAAAGTAAAGGAAACTTAGATCAAAATTTGATTTCAAGATAAGAGAGAATAACCAAGACACTGATTCCACTATTACACATGAATAAATTATGGTTAACAACCCAAAACTCTATTTATCTTTTAAATCCCTTGTTTCTTAATTCACAAATAATCAGGCAAATTCTCAACAATTAATTGTATCCCTTAAGCATAGATTATCTTAATACAAAGCATAACCAATCTAATTGAATCACAACTAATGACAAAAATTATGCAAACAATTAAAAACTCCGCAAAAGCAGTGATTGAGTGAATTATAAAATATAAATTAGAGAAAATAAATTAATTACCAATCATTCATGCGTAAATAGCTTCCTCATTGCCTTGGCTGTGGGAGAATTAGCCGCCCATCATGTTGGAAACACACTCAAAATTCATTATTATTGCTCAAAAATGGTTTACAAATGATGAAATGGTGAAAATGGTGAAAACCGGGTGTTTGCAACGCTTATAAATGTTGCAAACACTGTTACAAAGAACGAAAACTGTTGCTGTTGCTGTAACTGTGCGACCCACGATCCTGTGTCGTAGAACTGCTGCAGAAAAAACGACTGCTGTGAAGAGTCTGTTCTTCACGTTTTCAGGAGGCAGCAGCAGCAGAACTGGAATTTTTCGCGGCTTGATTTCTCGACTTTCTAATGCTCTATTCTTCCTCCCCAACTCTCTATCCCCATCTCTGAGTCCCCAACGCACTATATATACTCAGTAGGATCAAAATATCTCGTAGTAAATGCGAATAATACTCCCAAATCTTCTCACATCAATGTATTAACTCGAGAACATTTTCTTTCTTCTTTTTCTGTTTCCACGCGTTTTGCAGCTGCTAAACATCCTTATTTTGAATTCCTAACGCTTTTGCATCTAGTTGGCATGATCTAAACATTCATAAACACACGAAATACTTCAACCAATCTCGGGGAATTATGATGAAATCCCGAGTATAACTCCACGTCGGTTATTTTCTCCACGTACTGTATTCTTCCTTTCCAAATTTGTTACCATTCCTGTTTTGGTGAAACAGGATAACCGCAAACCAAGCCTCCGGAAATATCTCAACGAATCCTATCAAAATTAATCACAAAACTTTCTGCAGGCGCGTGCAAAATTTTCCCGCCAAGAATCGATTTCAAAAGGTAAGGATGGAGTGCCCCTATCATGTTCTGGGGTGCGAATAGCAGTTGGTGGTGGAGAGTGATCTGGGTGCCCCTTAGTAATTTAGGTACCCCTTATCCGAAGTGGGAGTCTGAATAGCAGATATCCTCTGGGGTGTCCCGAGCAACTTTTCGAGCCGAATTTTCCAACAATCTTTATTTCCAAAAAATACCTACAAACACACAAAACACCATAATAAGGACAAAAATGAGTGCTAACAATACGAAACATTGAGGACAAATTAGACACATAAATGCGTCTATCATATATGTCGCTTCACTTCTTCCGAACGAGAAACTCAGGTCCAACTTTAGTAATTTTTGAACGTGTGATGTTCAATTTTGATATATTTCGTCTTCAGTTAATCCGAACGAGAAACTCAGGTCTAACTCTAGTAATATTTGAACCTATGATGTTCAATTCTGGTATATTTCGTCTTCAGTTCATCCGAACAAGAAACTCAGGTCTAACTCTAGTATTCTTTGAACATGTGTTGTTCAATTCTGATATATTTCATCTGCAGTTCATCCGAACGAGAAACTCAGGTCTAACTCTAATAATCTTTGAACTTGTGATGTTCAATTCTGATATATTTCGTCTCCAGTTCATCCGAATGAGAAACCTAGGTATATCTCTAGTAATCTTTGAAGTAATATGATTTTTCAGTTCGTTTTCATTATTCGGATTCATAATATTTCTTGTATAATATTTGAATTTGGTGTGATATACGCATCAAAATATACGTAGACTTCTAGTTTTTTCTTCCCAAAGTTACGGACCCCTACGTTACGATGTCACATGCATGGTTTGGTAAGTGATAAAATGCACCACCAAATTTAAAACAATGATAGCCATCCACTTAATTTGTATGTGACACGTGGTAAGAAATCAACCATTTGATCATCTTGAGCCAATCAGATGGGTGTCAAAGACACTAGTCGTCCAGCTCTGCTACACAGTAAAAAGGGATTTATTCATATAGTTATTACAAGATAGAGAAAATCAAAATGAAAAACCTAAATCTAAATCCTTCTCCGCTTCCCTCACCCCATCTTATTCTCCTTCGATTGAAACCCTAATACACTCACCCCTAAGTCAAAACTACAGCCTCCTGAATCCTTTTTTTTTTATCTCTATTTCTTTCTATTCGTTGAATTAGTAGATGTATTTCACCAAAGAAAATTGAATTTGAGGAGCGATTCATAATATTTTTCCTTTTGATGCTCCGATCTAAGATGAGTTTCTTTCCCTTATCTCTGTAGATCTCTATCGCGTTTCGTTGAATCTTAGTGTTTTAACATAAATAGAGAAATCTGATTATTTGTTTTGGATGATTGAAACAGGTTATTGAAAAGAGGGAGAAAGTTGTGCATCCAACTGATATCAATTTTATGGGATAAAGTTGAAAAACCCTCGATCCCGAAGACCCATTTTTGTATTTTAATTTCCCTGATCTAATATGGTTTATCTCGATATTATATGATTTCTATGTTTTTTTTGAATTCCTTAATCTCGAATTCTTTCTCTCAGTATTCTCTTCCCCTTGGATTTGATTATTTTGTTCTTCAATAATTCTAATGTTTGTTTGTTAATAGAGAATGAAAAGTGGTTTTTTCAATTTTCCTTTCTAAATGTTCTGAATTGGGTTTTATTTTATTTTTTTTGCTATTTCAAATTAGGTTCTGAAATTAGTATGTTGATTTTTTTGTTCTGTTTGCTATTTCAAAAGTGTCTGAGAATTAATTTGATTTTTGGTTCATCAACTGTGATGGTGATTCCTGAGTTGCAATTTTTGTTTTTGTATTAATTTTGGTAAAGTTTTCAGTCATTCTTTGGGTTTAAATCGTAATTATTTATGGAAGTGATTGTTAGGGTTTACTATGATAGATGACTACACCAGCAAAATTTGGTGCTTTTATTCTCTAACTTATTGGTGATTTTCTTTACAAGAAACTATTATGAATTTTTAACATATCTGAATTTCAACAATTTTGAGTTGCTCATATGTATTTTCACTTGCATGTTTTATGTTTCCCTTCTTCAAAATTTTTGTGACTTCAATTGTTACCTTGAAGAAATATTAATTAATTGCACTAGATACCTTTTATAATCTCGGTGGCTCAATTCTTGCGATTGAGAAAATATTTGGAGCATAAATCTTCAAACAATAGATGGATTTTTGATTATTTTAGTTTTAATCAAAATTTATGGTTGATTGCCGATGATAATTAAATATAGACCTATAATGATAGAGGAGATGACCGCAAAATTATAACATCCAAGGGGCTGAGGCATATTGAATTCATTTGTTTGATTTTGTGTTATTTACTTCATCTGTTCTATGAATATTGTTATAGCTAGTTTAATCAATTCTAGTGGCAAACGTTCTGGTTGATTGCCGATGATGATTAAACATAGACCTGTAATGATAGCGGAGATGACCGCAAAATTATAACATCTAAGGGGCTGAGGCATATTGAATTGATTTGTTTGATTTTGTGTTATCTGATTCATCTGTTTTATGAACATTATTAAGTTGTAGCTAGGTTAATCAATTCTAGTGGCATATTTTTGTGGTGAAGCGATAAAATTTTGTTGTCCTCGCTATCTGGTGCTTCTTGTTATGTTGCATTTGATTGTCTGTTTATTATGATTTAGTAATAGTTCTGCAAGGATGATTTATGAAATTTTCACATGTCAGACTTCATAGGTTTTGGATACAATATCTATAAAAAGACATTTCATTATTCTGAGCAGGCACTAATCTTTTGGAATACATTTTTAAAGGAACCTATGTATGTATTCTGGTTAATTAAGAAGTTTTACTTCTGATTACCCTGCTTTTGGTTTTGTAATAGTGTTTCATTCCAAATGTCTTCTTTTAGGACTTCGAGGAGAATTGGAATTGTTCAGAATCTAGCTGCAAAGAAGAAACAAAGAACTTGCAGAACAAGTGAAGGATATTGCTAATAATTTCAAAGAGTCTGATAAGTATCGTTAAGTAATATTTTATGTTGGTAACTCTCTGTATATGAAACAATGGAGCTGATACATTATAATAAAATAGTTTAATAAATTAATTTATCTCCAAACATTACATGCAAGGTTGCCTTAATCACACTAGTGGAAAAAAGGGTATCTAGGACATTACGAAATGACACAGTACAGGAGTTGCGAAACTTCCACCTATCAAACACGTCGCTGACTAAAGTCAAGTTGTCGTTGTGGTTGGACTTTTTATAGTTTACTTCTACAGCGACAATATGGTATTTGTCTCTAACTAAAGTCAAACTTCTGTAGTGGTCATACTTTGGTTGATTTGTATAAGGACACTCAGAGCAGTATCAGTTCGCTGGATCAATCGTGTGGTTAGGTTTAGCTTATTTGTTGGAACGACTGAGATGAAGCAAGAGAACCTCATTATTATCGAGTAAAATATTTTTCTATTTATCTTTTAATTTCCATTCATCCTCGTTTCACTCATCTTTGTCTCTCTCCAACTCTCACCTAAGCACCACAATAGAGAAAAAAAAATCATAGAATGAACGATCTTTTCTGAAATCTTCATAATCAAAACCTTTTTCGCTGAAAACCCACTACCATCCAACTATTTTATCTGAAGTTCTTAAAAACCCACATCCTTTAAACCTTGAAGAGAAGAAAAAGGTAAAGTTAGGTTTGTAATTTCAAAGTTTGATAGTAACCACACAAATCACAGAAGGAAAAAAAAAGGCTTTTTTTTTCTTCTTATTCTTCTTCAATTCGTTCATAGAAGAAAGAAAGGGTTTTTTTTCTTCAGTTTGGGTGGTAATGAAAAGGTATTTGTTTCGAAATTCCATATTTATATGTTTTTCATATTTCGATTCTCAAGAAGGAAGAAGACCATTTGTGGAAAAATTTCTCTTTTAAACCCTAACCCACGTCTGATTTTGATTTTTTGATTTTTTAAAGTTTGATTTTGATTTTTGAAGTTGATTTAATATTTCGGTTTTTTTTGTTATTTGACTATTTCCTGGGCTATTCCACAGAAGACCAAGCGAGGCTGCTGCAGCTTCTTGAGTCGAGGCTTATGAGGGTATCCCAGCACCATATGACAAGATTAAGAGGATGGTTATCCCTGATGCTCTCAAGTAAGATCTAGTTCCTGATTTTCATATGAATTCAGTTTTTGTTTTGTTCTTTTTTTTTTTGATGGGTTACAGATGTGTATCTGAAAATTGTCTTTACATTTATGAGTATTTTCTCCTCCAGGAAGCTATATTTTGCACCCTGACAGCTATTCTGCATCTTGGCAATGTTGAATTTTCAGGGCTGGTAGAGCTCATACAGTGGTGGTGACTAATGATGGAAAGTCCTTTGCCTTTGGCTGAAATAAGCATGGACAACATGGAACAGGTTCGGGAAGGACTGGTAAGTGCAAGTTGTTTGATGGTTCGATGATGGTGTATTCTTTGACAGAATCCAAAGGTAGTTGCTATGGGGCTACAATCACTAGACCCACAATTATTGATTGTATTTATTGAGTCATAAACTGATTTTGATTTTTATGATTAACCTTAAATCTTAGAAATGGTTTCACTGTAGTTATTTATCTTTTTTTTTAGATTGCATATACATATAGTATTTGTCTTGAAAGTGTAGACTTGACAGAAAATTATCTCTGGTCCTTAACCTTACATGTGATCTGTTATCGTTATCTTGCAGAAAAGACAAGTCGAAATGTATTGATATTTATGGTCGAAATTAAGTAGTTGGAGCACTTGTTGTTCATGTTTTCAGTTTGTTTAATCTCATCTATTGTTTGCTTTGAGTAGCTAGACTGGGCTTGCAAAGGTCGTCTGACATGCTAGGGAACCAATGTTCAGGTAACTAAGATGTCAACTATTATGCTAAGAATTTTCCTTTCCACCAAATTCATTTCTTATTCACCTTTTGTTGGAGCTAGCTTCTACAAAATGATGTGTTCATCTTTGGTTGCAGGGTGAATAGATAATATAACGAGTATCCTATTTCAGGTTACTAAGATATCAACTCTTATGTTAAGAATTAGTCAGATGCAAGAGTTCATATAATCTGCACATCCTTAGGGTTCCATCTTCTGGTTATCGCGGCAAAGTGATTCTTACATTTGAAGAAAATGTATCTTCAAGATTGGAGTTAGGTAAGATGAATCAAAATTGGAAAAACGATGTTAGTTGGGCTGGTAATTTCCGAAACTAGTTAGCTTCTTACTCAAAATTTTATTTGATATTTTTTTTCATGAATTCTGAATCGATGTCTTTTAATGTCCTATATTTTGCAGCCGATGTGCTTCAATTAGACAGTTCAGCAAGCGATGACGTTGACGAACTTGCCATTAGTGAATAGTTTCAGGTGAATGCTTATCTATTCTCATTGGTGATCTTTATGTATTAACTACATTCGCTCCACCTCTCTTTCTCTCTCTCCCTGGAAACATCGGCTGGATCGTGATATTGAAACTCTGAAGATTAAGTCAAATGCTGCTAGACTGGACTGCATTTTAATTGACAATGGTGAGCTTGTCCTCCTTTGTTATGCCATAAACAAATGGTCTAATTTAGGCTGTATATGGAAAATTGTTTTGTTGTCGAATTAAAATGCATTAACAAGTCTTGTTTCGCATGTTAACGTCACCTTTGACTTCTCCTTGTGCATTTGTAAGATTCCGGTAGTTTTATGAGTAGTTGTAACCATGTTCCCATTTCTTATTTTGTCGCATTTTTATATGTAGAAATACATACCATGGTCAGGCTGTGGAGTTCGCGAGATATTCACTTTTTTTTTTCTTGTCGTAAAAATCTAACTGTGTTGACAGTCTTATCTTCTAGCTACAAGACTGGTTTAGATGTAATTTAATTGTGTTAATGTAATGTGCCTATCTAGATTTTAGCTATACAGCGAGAACCAAATTTTTTGGGTAGTTGTAGTTTTTGAGTCTGGTTAATTTTCGTGAAGCATTGCAGTGAGTTGTTGATGAGTTGAGTTATTTTTTTGAGATGACATAAACTGATGTGAATTGTATTGCTCTTTTATGGCAGGAATGGGAAAGTTTATACTTGCACGAAGACCTGACTAGTCTATGAGACCACCTCCATGTGTATTATGTTTGACTAGTCATGTAACCTAGCATATATGGTCTGACATTCTACTCGTATTCTGAATGTAGTTAAATATTTTCATGGACGCCATCAATCTCTTATAGATGGTCTCATGATGGTCACTGATGTCATGGTTGATGGTAAGATCGTTGTTACTACCGGATAAGGAAATAGAAAGGGTTGTGCTTTTGCGGTCCTTCTCTCAAACAAGCTGGTGCCAAGGTCATAATGATTGAAATTGTTGTTGAAATTTTTAGGACTTGTATCATTTCTCATTAAGAAACCAAGAACTTATTAATTAGCATCTGAATCAGGTTATATGTGAAATTTGAATATGAATTAGGTTTTATCAGTATTGACTAAATTTATGAGTACAATTCAACGTAATGGATCTATGAGTTTGTATTAGATGATTCAGGTTTTATATGATATTTGAATTTGGATTGTCATTTGAATTTCAACCTTAATTTGAATTTTAGTGACAATTTAAGTTTCAATTTAGTGTAATTTGAATTTGAATTTGAATATTAATTTTCATTTTCATTTTAGTGTAATTTGAGTTTCAATTTACTGTAATTTGAAATTGAGTCAGAATTATTTCAGCCCAATCAGAATGACAATAGCCATCCAGATCTAACATTTTTTAATATTAAAATAAATTAAATCTACGACGTGATACATGTGTCGTGCATAGCGGCACTTTAAAAACAACGTATTTTAGAGGCAAACTGAAAGTGTCGTTCCAGAAAAAGACACTAAATCTACGACACTTTGAGCAGCAGTTTGATAGTGTCTTATAACACGCTAAAACGACACTTTCTGGCTATCTTAAAACAGTTGTTTTCCACTAGTGTCATCTTGGTCAAGGAAAGGTTACCTGACATTTTATTACAGGAGTATCGAAATGTATCGGGCTCGCAAGAGCTGGAAAAATCCTTTAGACCTTGGCTCGTGAAGACTGAAGAATTAATTTTATATTAAGTATAGAATATAATTCTCTCTCTGTTTGCATATGTTTATCAGGAAAGTAATCGACCTTCATGAAAAATACATGCTCTATGTGACAACCTGCTTTGCTGGCCATTCTTTCCCACAAGGTCTATGGAGAATAGTTTCTTACTGGTTAAGTATTTCTTATCTCATGTTCCTCTAATCAACCGTCTTTTTGATTTCAGGAAGTCAAAGAGGCATTTTAGGTATTTTGCAACAAGGTTATTGCTGGAAGCTCAAGTTTAGAGTTGTTGTCTAATTTCAGCGACAATATTTTTAAGAAGGTTGGCAGTGAAAAACTGCATGATGATGTCATCGAGGAGACACTTGACAAGTTATACTTTTTCTTTTTTCACTAAATCTAGACCATGTTGACAAGGTACACTCATTGAGGTATAATTAACTCTTGTATATTTTTTTGGTTGGAAAAGTACTTGCTTGCATTAGCGACAAAAACTTTTTGACGAGTTCTATAGGCAATGACTCTCTTCGTTGATATGTTTATCTCCTTTGGAGTTTGGGTAAATGTATCATTAAACTTGAGTTGCTCGTTGTTGTTTTTGTTTGGAAGGAAAAAAGCTTGCTCATCGTCTTCTGTTCAGAACGAGCGCTAATGATGATCATGAGTATCTTGTGCAATATGGTGCTCAGTTTACCTCAAAAATGGAGCACATGGTCAGTTGCCTAATCATCATTATAAATTGTACTCTATTTATTAGCGTGTTTACTAGAAGTGGAAGTTCTAATCAGTATTTACATGGTTCATATAGGTGACGGATTTGCAACTAGAAAAAGATAAACCAATCAGAATTTGAGGAGTTCCAGAAAAGTAATGCTCTTGTTCATCCTGGGATTGACTTGACAGTTACTTTCCTTACCACTTCTATCATATAACTTGTATAGCTAAGTTTTTTTATTTTCCTTTCAGGAAGTATAGTGACAAACTTGAACATCCAATGTATTTTCCCAACTTCCCTGATATGAATTACGAGCTTCAAGCAAGTGACTACAGTTACAAATAGAGATGTAACTATTATGTGAATTAATAATGTAGGCATTTCAACTTACTTTTGTGAATGATGTCCAACTGTTTTGAAGGGAGTTTATGAGTGTATATTTGATGTTGAACTATAATTTACAATAGATACTGATATGAGCTTTTTGGATGGAGGTTTATAGTGAGCCACGGGGATTTGGATTTGTGAAGTTTCATGGCGCAGAAGATGCTGCTGAAGCGAAGGAACATTCTAGATCACCTTCGCCGGCCAGGCGCATTTCAAGGTATTCAAGATCTGCTTTACTAGGCACCCACAGTTCAAAGTATTCAAGATCACCTTCACCATCCAGGCACAATTCACCCTCTCACCTTCACCAGCCATGTGCATTTCAACGTATTCGATATCACTCTGTGAATTCGCCATCACCTTTACCAGCCAAGCATGATTCTAGGAATTCGACCTCGCCTTCACCATCCAAGGGATGACTCAAGGTATTCATGTTGGCCTTCACCGATCAAGCATGGATTGAGACGTTCACAACTGTCTTCACCAATCGGGTATTATTCAAACTCAAATTTACTCTAGAATTTAACTGTTTAACATGCACCATCTGATCTCTCTTTCTTTATTTCTGAATTAGTGAATCTTCCTTCATTGAAGCTAACTGATTTTTATTTCTTGTATCCGTCACAGGTTAGTGTTCAAGCACCGAAAATGCAAAATTAGTTTCTGCGGAGCATACAATGAAGATATTTCTTTGCTGGGAGACAATAATAAGATGATCACAGTTGTGTTCTGTATCTCAGAACTCCCACCAGGTTCCAGTCACCAATTTATACTTATTTTAATGTAACTAAAATTATCACGAAAATAACTGGATCAATTTTTGAAAACTGTGACTAAATAAAGACACGTGATTTCTTTAGAATTGTTGCAAAGATTGATTTAACAAATATAAACGTTGCATAAAGTGTGAGTTTTGTGACAAGTGGCATCTTAATAATTGTTGCAAACAAGAGTAACACTTTTAACCGTTACAGTAACTGTGGATACTGAGACAAGTGTCATACAAAGATTTGTTACAAGCAATAGGTAACACTTATAGGTGTTACTATAACCGTCACAAAAAGGGACACGTGTCCTCTACTGGATTGTTGCAAAATTCACTCACACCTAAAACTGTTGGAATTATTGTGACAAATTAGACATGTGTCTCCACCTTAAAATTAGGTCAATCATTGTTTTTTAATTCTGTAACGGTTATTAAGTGTGACTTTAATTAATAATTTTTACAGTAAAACTGTTACAAAAAACTATAACAATTTTAATCACAGCATTTCTGTAACGGCGTATATGTGTTACAAATTTAAAAAGTAATAGATATGCCCTATGACAAAATCCTGGTGTAAAAATATATGATTATTTGACTCACCTGCCTTTTTACAAAGCAAACACCCATTCACAAAAATTGAATTCATGTAAGTATCCAGAGTTGGAGCAGCATTATAATGCAAAGTCCAGACAAAAAAGATCACTTTATGTGGTATCTTTGGGTTCCGGAGACTCTTATATGGAAACAAGATTAAACCATCATCTTCCATAGTTTTGTAACAACCTGAAACAGAAAAATGTTTCCTTCCATGCTTCCAAACTCTATCATCCTCACTTGTACCAATAATGACATTAAAGATAAGATTAATAAGATGAGCATCATCTTCTACCTCCCTGTCTTTGAGTTGCCTCCAAAAAGCTAAATTCCAAATTACTCCATCTCCATTGCATAAACACTCTTGAATAGTGGCATATTGCAACCTACAAATCTTGAACAATGAAGGACACAAAGACTTTAAATCCCTTCCATTCGATAAAGAGTCCTTTTAGAAAAGTATTTTGTCTCCATAATTGACCAGCAAGGTAGTATTATGTCTCACTTCATCAGCGCACTTAAGAATTCCATCCCATAGACTCCTCCCAACAGATTTATTTGTAGGATTTGGGAAGAAAGCATCACAGTTACCCCAAACTTTGAGTGTACAATTGGTTTAGTTTTTTTATTCACAAAAATTTAACTTTTTCTTTTAAAAGTCATTATAAAGTGTGTTCCCTAACTAACTTTTGTCTTTTTGCTTCTATCGAGTTGAAAAATAACTTCTTAAATTGATTCTAAACAAATCGTGAACAAAATCTTTCTTTTAACTTCTGAAACCGACTTCTGCTTCATGCCCTTGTTATCTTTATCTTTTTGATACAAGGAGAAAACTTGAGCTTGGAAAAACAAGTCAATTACTTCAAAGATACAGTCCAATTTGACTTTCCTAAATCCTTAAAAACCCCAAAAAAGATATCAACGTACTTGGCCAAGTCCATAGTTGTTGTTGTAATAGGTAGGAATGACTACCTCAACAATTACATGCAACCAACAAGATACAATAGCAGCAAAATCTATACACCTCAACAATATAGTGCACTCTTGGTATCAGCACTCAAACAACATCTAAAGAATATGTACCGTATAGGTGCAAGGAAATTTCTAGTGTTTGAAATGGCACTACACCAAAACCAGGATTTTCTCACAGTGTAACCTGTCGCAGTTTATTTTTCAGTCACTGATACACCTGTGATAAGTCTTGCAACAATTATAATTGTTGCTAAATTTTATAATCGTGATAATTAATCTGAATATTTAACTTTTTTACTAGTCACAATTATATTTGTTGACAATTATCCAAACAATCACAATTATAATCTAAAATGATTTATCCACCCAAAAATTCCACCACATCTAAAACAACCCCGAATTAATCACTCTTAGAATTTTTGTTGTCACTACTTTCGCAACAGTTATACAAAATAACAATTTTATTTAATTTCTAAATACCAAAATTTATGCCCGACTTACTGATTTGATTGTTCAGGGTTCATAGAGAGACGCTCAGAGAGAGACGCTCTCAAACAGTAATTTTTTTTTTTTTTTTCAAACTTCAAACCCATTTTCAAATTAACAGATTAGATCAAGCTTCAAGTAGTAATGGGATTTCATCTCCAACAGGATTTCGGTGGATTCATCCGTTCAAACTTGGTTTACAGGTTTTATTTTTATTTATTTTTTTTCTTTTGATTCGTTTATTCATTACTTATTTTATTTTATTTTGATTTTTTTTTTCTAAGTAGCGTTTGGTCTTCAAGTTCTAATGTGTTTGCAGTGATGGAATATTTATTTATTTTTAAGATCCGTCTGGTTGTCATGCTCGTTTTTACTGTAGCATTTTTTTTGTGTGTGATCTGCATGGAAAGATCAACAGGAACCCCATGTAACCGGTTGTCTTCTTCACCTCCCCTATCCGTCTCTCCTTCACCTCCCACGGAAGATGTTACAGGTATTGATAATATCTTCCATTTCCCCTTCAAGGGAGTTCATGGGTGTTTGGATGGTACGAAATGCAAGGGATATGCTAAGGGGTCTATCATCAAGCATCTCCACGACAACCACTTTTCTTCTGAGAACAGCAAGGAACAATGCAGAGACTTAATGGCCAATTCACAGCACATTCGTCACGCTTGGGAGAAGCTTCTCAACTGCTTACGCATGTGGGTGTGTTGCAGATGTCTTCATCTTCACGCTTGGAGGATGTCTTGCAAAGGGAAGGAGGGATTGATTCATGGTGATGTAGTTGTTGGACCCTTCAATGGTGAAGGTGTTGATTTCCTCTTTCATGGGTTAGTTTTCTCTACCGAGAGCAGCAGCGCTGTTGTGGAGGGGGTTTCAGATGTCGCTGTAGGTGCTTCTGACGGGATTGACGATGGTGCTGAGTTTCCTTGCTCCCTTTCTACCGAGCTGCTTAATTCTGTACTCTTACGCCAGTTCCAGACCGTAACTTGTATCCCCCACAAGTGTCGTCTATCATTTTCGAGAGCCTTAAAATGTTGCCTTGATAAGGTGATAGCCAATCCAGTTAGCACGTCTGCCTGGATTCAGCTCATTTTGCTCCCTATTTGCACACTAACGCTTTACAGACCCAAGAACGCGGCTGAGGCGAGGTCCTGTAAGCATAAACGTCTTCAAGTGGCAGCTATAAATAATGCCTTATCTGTTTGGAGGGAGCCTGATGGGTGCCTCACTTTGGTGGACAAGTTATTACAGACTCCAGTCCGGCCTAGACAGAGTGATGTGAAGAAGCTGGAGTCTTCCAATTTAACGGCCTGTCGTCGAAAGATAAGTTGTGGTCATTTTGGAGCTGCCATCCGTGTAATTTCTTCAGGAGGTGTGGCGCCTTGCAATAAACAGACCTACTTGGAATTACAAGATAAACATCCGGTATCGCCTCCTCCAGCTGTTCCTTGCGAAGAGACTACTGCGGACTCAATCGTTGTTGATTGCAGAGCAATATTGGGGGATATTAAGAGTTTTCCCAAGGGTACATCTTGCGGTCAAGACGGGTTGAGGGCTCAGCACTTAGTCGATGCGATGAGTGGACCTGCTGCTGCTATCGCTGGCATCTTACTTTCTTCGATTACGGGGGTTGTCAACCTTTGGTTGGCTGGGAAATGCCCTGCGGAGTTGGGAGAGTTTGTTTCTAGCGCTCCTTTAACTCCGTTACTCAAGCCTGGAGATGGTCTTCGTCCTATTGCAGTTGGAACGGTTTGGCGTAGATTGGTTTCCCAGGTGGCTGCCTTTGTTGTTGGGAAGGATTTGGCTTCTTACTTAGGGGATTACCAATTTGGAGTTGGTGTTTCTGTTGGAGGTGAAAGTATTTTACACGCTGTGAATAGTCTCCTCGAGCTGAAAGGACACTCAGACAAGATGTCAATGCTGCTTATTGACTTCTCTATTGCGTTCAACATGGTGAGCAGGTCTCAACTCATCAAGGAGGTTCGTCCAGGTATTTCTCGATGGGTAGAATTATATTATATGCGGCCTGCGAAATTTTATTACGACCAATATATTTTGTCGTCTGCTCTTGGAGTACAGCAAGGTGATCCTCTCGGTCCCTTATTGTTTGCCTTGACTCTTCACCCTCTTGTGAAGAATGTTTCTTCTAGCTGTAAACTCGATTTACATGCTTGGTACCTTGATGATGGTACAATCATTGGTGATACGCTTGAAGTGTCCAAAGCTCTGCGTATTATTGAAAATGAAGGCCCAGGTAGAGGTTTGCATCTCAATGTTAAGAAAACAGAAGTATTTTGGCCTTCCGTCGATCCCAGAAGTGTGGATGATGGTGTTTTCCCTCCTGAGATTGGTAGACCGTATAATGGTGTTAAACTTTTGGGAGGTCCTGTGAGTTTGGACTTGAACTTTATTAGTGATATGATGCTGAGTCGAGTGGACAAGACTCTTCAACTTATGACTGCCATCAAAAAGCTCAAGGACCCCCAAAGTGAGATGCTATTACTTCATAATTGTACGGGTGTTTCTAGATTATATTTTGCATTATGTACTACCAATCCTGCTTCCCTTCAGCAAGCTACTGAGATCTTTGACGAGCATTTGTTCAAGTATTTGAGGCTCCTTATCACCGGTGATGGCCCTGGATTTGGGCCTTTACAGCAGAGATTATCTACTTTGCCTATCAAGGATGGTGGCTTCGGCATATACACCATGGCAGACACCCGAGCCTACTGTTATATCGCATCTCAATGTCAGACCGCTTCTGTGCAAAAGGCGATCCTTGGTGACCTTTTCCATACCAACAAAGGTAATGTTTATCGGTTGGCTCTGCAGAATTTTATTCAGGTATGTGGATTGCCTTCTTCTTATTGCGTTGATGATACTGCCCCCTCCTCCATGCATTCCTTGGCAGTTACTTACTTTGATGCAATTAAGAAGAAGATCCCAGACCAGTTTTCTATGTCTGCTAGAGATTCCATTTTATGGCAGTCTAACCAAGTTAAGCATGCTCAAGATTATTTATTGGCGATTCCTATCAGCGGGCTTAACCAATGCCTTGGGCCGAGGCAGTTTAGAGCTGTCCTTTGCTACCGATTGGGTATCCCTTTGTTTGTTGATAATGGGTCATGCTCTAGCTGTAAAACGCATATGGATATTTATGGAGATCATGCACTCCACTGTGCTAAAGATGTTGGGTATAAGTTCATACATGACTTTGTGCGTGATATAGTTGCTGACATTTGCTACAAAGCTAATGTACCTGCGCACAAGGAAGTTTCTCTTGGGCTTCAGACGGATGACGGCAAAGATCTAAGACCAGCTGATATCCTCGTTCGTAACTGGGAAAATGGTAAGGATGTTTGCATGGATGTTACAGGGGTTTCTCCATTCGCAGGTGATGGCATTCGCTCTTTTGCTCCTGGCAAAGCCATTTCTAATGCTGTTGATCGAAAACACACTAAGTATTTGGATAAGTGTGTTTCACTTGGTTATGGTCTGGGTGTTTTAGCTTTCTCTACCTTAGGAGAACTAGGTGAGGATACTTTATGTTTTTTTAACGTCTGAAGAACTGCTTAGTTAATAATGACGCTAGTAGTGGTGTTGGTAGCTTTATTTTCCATAGATTAGGTATCGTTATTCAAAAAGGTGTTGGGTCCCAGCTTGTCGCTAGGTTGCCAACCAAAAGTATGTAATTTTCTCTCATAAATAAAATTATAAGAGAATTTAATTTCTAAATACCAATTTTTTTTTTATTTTTTTTTCTTTTCTCTCTCATGTTCTCAGACCGGCGACTCGTTCCGGTGATTGGGAAATCATCCCAATCTCGGTTTTCATCATGAAATCGACCATTTTTAAACTTGGTTTTGTTTTCCAATCCTTTTCCTTTAATCCTTTTCCTAATCGACTTCCAGTTTTGATTTGTTTTCGTTTTTCATCTTTGCCTTTTTCCTTTGTTCACTATCTAGGGTTTTCTGTGGTTTTCTTTTGGGGTTTTTCTTTTTTTTCTCTGGTTTTGCTTTCCACGATTTCTTTCTCAGCACCAATGCCCAGGGTTACTCGTTCTTCACAGGTGACACAGCAATACCCCTCCTCACAGCTATCTTTCCCGTCAACAGTCGCTCACGAGAATGTATTCCATTGTCCCTTCAAGAACGTACACAATTGTGGTGATGGAGTTCATGGCAGAGGGTATGTTAAAGGTTCAATCGTGAAGCATCTTCATGACAAACACTTTTTTTCGGCTGATAGCAAGGATACTGTTCGAAACTTGTTGGGAGGAGATGTATCGGTGTATCTCGGAATAGAGAAAGTTCTTGGGAGTTTGCATATGTGGTTGTGTACCAAGTGTCTCTACCTGAATGCTTGGTCCAAACCCTGTAAGGGGAGTGAAGGATCTTGGAACGACTTCATCCCAAGTCCTCTCAATGGGGGTGAAGCTGAACTCTTGATTCATGGTTTGCCTAAGCCTGCTGTTTTACGTTCTGTAGATTTGGAGGATATTGCTTCGGCTGGAGAGAGTAACGGCAGTGCGGCTGTAACTCTGGAAGGTGTTTCGGCTGGCAACGACGATGTAGATAGCATGTTTACTGGACTTCTCAACAATGTCCTCCAATGAAATTTTCCCACGATGAGTAGCATTCCTACCAAATGCCGGCTTGCTTTTTCAAGGGCTCTTAAAGTTTTCCTTGATCGAGTTCTTGCTGCCCCTTCCAATTTGACGGTTTGGATTCGACTCTTGCTTCTACCTATTTAGACACTATCCATGTACCAGCCTAAGAATTCTGCTGAGCGTAAATATTGTAGCCGTAAGAGACTGCATGTATCTGCAATTATCCAAGCTCTAAACGTCTGGCGAGATCCAAATAGCTGTTCCATTTTGGCGAAAAATTTGCTACAACAACCACTTCATCCGGTCTCTAAGAAATATGATGAGAAGAAGGTGGAAGATAAGCATAAAGCAGCTACCATTCGCGCATGTCAAAAAAAATTTAATTCAGGTCACTATGCTGCTGTTATTTGGGTTTTGTCATCGTCGGGATTAGCACCGTTTGAAGAACAGACTTATCTTGGCTTATTGGAAAAACATCCCACGGCTTCACCTCCTGTGATTCCCACGGAAGATATCAGCGACACAATTTGTGTGGGGTCTAAGGCTGTTTTAGGGGCGATTAAAAGCTTCCCTAAGGGTACTTCTTGCGGTCGTGATGGCCTTCACGCACAACACTTAGTGGAGCAGCGGCGACAGTAGCATACGATTCGGTTTTGTCTATTTCTTGGGTTGTCAACCTTTGGTTGTCCGGTAAATGCCCAAGTGAATTAGGTGAATTTATTGCTAGTGCACCTTTGACACCGTTACTGAAGCCTCAGGGGGGGGGGGGGGGGGGTCTTAGGCCCATTGCAGTTGGTACAGTTTGGAGTAGATTGGTTTCTAAGGTGGCTGCCTTCGCTGTAGGTAAAGATATGACTTCTTATCTAGGGGATTACCAATTCTGTGTTGGTGTTCCGGTGGGAGGTGAAGGTATTTTACATGCTGTAAACCGCCTTTTGGAGTTGAAGAGCCAGTCGAACAAGATGTCAATATTTCTAATTGATTTCTCTAATGCTTTCAACATGGTGAGTAGGTCTCATCACATCAAGGAAGTTCGCATCCATTGTCCAGGTATTTCTCGTTGGGTTGAATTTTGTTACTCTCGTCCGGATAAGCTCTATTATTCCCAATATTTTTTGTCTTCTGTGCTTGGTATTCAACAAGGGGATCCCCTCGGTCCCTTGTTATTTTCTTTGACTCTTCACCCCTTAGTGAAGAACATCGCCTCCCAGTGTAATCTCGATTTGCACGCCTGGTATCTTGATGATGGCACAATTATTGGTGACACCTTGGAAGTGGCTAAGGATTTGCGTATAATTGAATCTGAAGGTCCGAGCAGGGGACTACACCTCAACATAAATAAGACGGAGGTCTTTTGGCCTTCCCCTGATCCTAGAAGTACAGCAGAAGATGTTTTCCCACCGGATATTGGTAGACCTTCTAAGGGTGTCAAACTTTTGGGTGGTCTTGTGAGTTTGGATATGGACTTTATTAGTGACATGTTGTTGAATAGGGTGCACAAAACTGTTCAACTAATGGATGCGATAAAGAAACTCAGGGATCCTCAAAATGAGATGCTTCTACTTCGCAATTGTACTGGAGTGTCTAGACTTTACTTTGCTTTGCGAACTACCAATCTTGCTGCTATTCAACCTGCTACTGATCTCTTGATGACCAATTATTTCAGTATTTTAGGCTTTTAATTACTAGAGATGGTGCAGATTTCGGTCCTTTGCAGAAGAGATTAGCTACCTTACCAATTAAATATAGTGGACTTTGCATTTATACCATGGATGATACTCGAGCGTATTGTTTTCTTGTTTCTCAGAGCCAGACTACTTCGGTGCAGAAAGCTATCCTTGGTGACTTATTCTCAACGGACAAAGGTTCTGCCTATGATTTTGCTCTTCAGATATTTACCCAGGTATGTGGATTTCCGTCTACTTACTGTGCCGATGATTCTGCCCCCCCTTCCCTGCATTCCATGGCAGTAGTATATTTTGATGCAGTTAAGAAACAAATCCCCGACCAATTTGTTATGTATGAACGAGATTCTATCTTATGGCAATGCAATCGTGTTAAGCATGCGCAAGACTACCTTATGGAGGTGCCTATTAGTGGGCTCAACCAATGTCTCGGGCCGAGACAATTCAGTTCATGTCCAAGTTGAAACAAACCTATGGACATCTTTGGTGATCATGCGCTTCATTGTTCTAAGGATATTGGATATAAGTTTGGCCATGATGTTGTTCGGGATGTTGTTTTTGACATTTGTTACAAAGCCAATGTACCTGCACGCAAAGAGGTTTCTATTGGCCTTCGAGCGGATGATGGTAGGGATCTAAAGCCTGCTAATATTCTCGTTCTCAACTGGGACAATGGACAAGATATTGTATGGATGTCAAAGGTGTATCTCCTTTCACTGGTGATGGTGTTCGTTCTTTCGCTCCTGGGAAGGCTATTTCTGAGGCAGTTTCTCGTAAACAGACCAAGTATTTGGACAAGTGTGCTGCACATGGTTATGGTTTAAGTGTTTTGGCTTTTTCTACCTTAGGTGAGCTCGGGGAAGATACTATTATATTTTTCAAACGCGTACAGAATTGCTTGATAAGTAATGATGCCAGTAGGCGTTGTTATTCAAAGAAGAGTTGGGGCCCAGCTTGTGGCTAGGTTACCAACCAAAAGCTCTATGTAATACTATTTATATATTCCCAAAAAAACAACAATAAATTATTATTTTATTTTCTTAATATTAGAAAAAATGATCAAGACCAAGTCAACAAGTCATGACTTTGTAAGACATTTGACTTGAACAAATACCAACATTTTCTCTCGATTTTCTCGACAAAACCACAACAAAAATTTCTGCTTCTTCCGAATGCTGTGAAAATGACCATACTACCCATATCGGAATAAGTGCAATAAAAATTCAGAAGACCGTGAAAATGAACATATTACCCTTACAGGAAATAAATGCAATAAATATTATAGAGACTGTGAAAATGACCAGAATACCCTTATTGAAAAAAAAGTAAATATTACGGATTGTGAAAATGACCATATTACCCTTATTGTAAATAACTGCAATAATTTTTATGGAGACTGTGAAAATGACCAGACTACCGTTATCGATAAGTAAAGTAAATATTACACACTTTGAAAAAGACTATATTACCCTTACTGGAAATAAGTGCAATAAATATTATGGAGACTCTGAAAATGACTAGACTACTCAATTAAGTGTAATAAGTAAACTAAATATTACAGACTGGGAAAATGACCATATTACCCTTATTATGAATAGTGCAATAAATATTATGGAGGTTGTGAAAATGACCAAACTACCCTTATCGAAAATAAGTAAAGTAAATATTACAGACTGAGAAAATGACCATATTACCCTTGTTGGAATTAAGCGGAATAAATATTATGGAGACTGCCCTTATTGAAAATAAATAAAGTAATATTACACACTTTGAAAATGACCATATTACCCTTATGGGAAATAAGTGAATAAATATTATGGATATTGTGAAATGACCAAACTACCCTTATTGAAGATAAATAAAGTAAATACTACATACTCCGAAAATGACCATATTACCCTTATTGGAAATAAGTGTTATAAATATTATAGAGACTTTGAAAATGACCAGACTACCCTTATCGAAAATAAGTAAAGTAAATATTACAGATTGTGAAAATGACCATATTACAATTATTAGAAATAAATGGAATAAATATTTGGGAGACTGTGAAAATGAATAAACTACCCTTATTAAAAATAAATAAAGTAAATATTACATACTATGAAAATAACCATATTACCCTTATTGGAAATAAGTGACATAAATATTATGGAGCCTGTGAAAATGACCAGACTACCCTTATCGAAAATAAGTAAAGTAATTCGTACAAACTGTGAAAATGACCATATCACCCTTATTGGAAAAAGTGCAATAAATATTATGAAGACTGTGAAAATGACCAAACTACCCTTATTGAAAATAAATATAGTAATATTACAGACTGTGAAAATAACCAAATTACCCTTATTGGAAATAAGCGCAATAAATATTACGGAGACTGTGAAAATGACCAAATTACCCTTATCGGAAATAAGTAAAGTAATTCGTACATACTATGAAAATTACCATATTACCCTTATCGGAAAAAGTGCAATAAATATTATGGAGTCTATGAAAATGATCAGACTACCCTTATCGAAAATAAGTAAAGTAAATATGACAGATTGGAAAAATGACCAAACTACCCTTATTGAAAATAAATAAAGTAAATATTATAGAATATGAAAATGACCTTATTACCCATATTAGAGAAAGTTCAATAAATATTATGGAGACTGTGAAAATGACCAAACTACCCTAATCGAAATAAATAAAGTAATTCTTACAACATGTGAAAATGACCATATTACCCTTATTGGAAAAAAAGTGCAATAAATATTATGGATACTGTGAAAACGACCATACTACCCTTATCAGAAATAAGTAAAGTAAAAGTTACAGATTGTAAAAATGACCATATTACCCTTATTGGAAAAAAGTGCAATAAATATTATGTAGACTGTGAAATTGACCAGCCTACCCTTATCGAAAATAAGTAAATTAAATGTTACAGAGTGTGAAAATGACTATATTACCCTTATTGGTAAAAAAGTGAAATAAATATTATGTAGACTGTGAAAATGACCATACTACCCTTATCGAAAATAAGTAAAGTAAATATTACAAACCGTGAAAATGACCATATTACCCTTATTGGAAAAAAGTGCAATAAAAATTATGGATACTGTGCAGTTGACCATACTTCCATTATTGTAAATAAGTAAAGAAATTCTTACCGATTGTGAAAGTGACCATATTACCCTTATTGGAAAGAGTACAATAAATATTATGGAGGCTGTGAAACTGACCATGCTACCCTTATCGGAAATACGTCAAGTAAATGTTACAGACTGTGAAAATGACCATATTAACCTTATCGGAAAAAAGTGCAATAAATATCATGGAGACTGTGAAAATGACCATACTACCCTTATCGGAAATAAGTAAAGTAAATGTTACAGACCGTGAAAATGACCATATTACCCTTATTGGAAAAATAGTGCGATAACTATTATGGAGACTGTAAAAATGACCAAACTACCCTTATCGGAAATAAGAAAAGCAATTCTTACAGGACTGTGAAAAAGACCATATTACCCTAATTGGAAAAAAGTGCAATAAATATCATGGAGACTGTGAAAATGACCATACTACCCTTATCGAAAATACGTCAAGTAAATGTTACAGATTGTGAAAATGACCATATTGCCCTTATTGGAAATAAGCGCAATAAATATTATGGAGACTGTGAAAATGACCAAATTACCCTGTCATTTTCACAGTCTCCGTAATAATGACCAAATTACCCTGTTATTTTCACAGTCTGTAAGAATTACTTTATGGTCATTTTTGAAAATAAGCGCAGTAATCTTGCCAATAAGGGTAATATGGTCATTTTCACAGTCTGTAAGAATTACTTTATTTATCTCCGATAAGGGTAGTTTGGTCATTTTCACAGTCTCCATAATATTTATTGCATTTATTTCCAATAAGGGTAGTATGGTCATTTTCACTTTCTGTAATATTTACTAGATTGATTTTTAATAAGGTTAGTCTGGTCATTTTCACAATCTCCATAATATTTATTCCACTTATTTACAACAAGGGTAATATGTTCTTTTTCACAGTCTGTAAAATTACTTTACTTATTTTCGATAAGGGTAGTGTAGTCATTTTCACAGTCTACATAATATTTATTGCACTTTTTTCCAATAAGGGTAATATGGTCATTTTCACAGTCTGTAACATTTACTTTACTTATTTCCGATAAAGGTATTATGGTCAATTTCACAGTCTCCATAATATTTATTGCACTTTTTTTCCAATAAGGTTAGTATGGTTATTTTCACAATCTGTAACATTTACTTTACTTATTTCCGATAAGGGTAATATGGTCATTTTCACAATCTCCATGATATTTATTGCACTTTTTTCCAATAAGGGTAATATGGTCTTTTTCACGGTCTGTAAGAATTACTTTACTTATTTACGATAAGGGTAGTATGGTCAATTACACAATCTCCATAATATGTATTGCACTTTTTTTCAATAAGGGTAATATGGTCATTTTCACAGTCTGTAACATTTATTTAATGTATTTCCGATAAGGTAGTATGGTCATTTTCACAGTCTCCATAATATGTATTGCACTTTTTTCCAATAAGGGTAATATGGGAATTTTCACATTCTGTAACATTTACTGAACGTATTTCCGATAAGGGTAGTATAGTCATTTTCACAGTCTGCATAATATTTGTTGCACTTTTTTTCCAATAAGGGTAATACGGTCATTTTCACAGTCTGTAACATTTATTTTACTTAATTCCAATAAAGGTATTATGGTCAATTTCACAGTGTCCATAATATTTATTACACTTTTTTCCAATTAGGTTAGTATGGTTATTTTCACAATCTGTAACATTTACTTTACTTATTTCCGATAAAGGTAGTATGGTCATTTTCACAGTCTCCATGATATTTATTGCACTTTTTCCAATGAGGGTAATATGGTCTTTTTCACATTATGTAAGAATTACTATACTTATTTACGATAAGGGTACTACGGTAAATTACACAGTCTCCATAATATGTATTGGACTTTTCTCTAATAAGGGTAATATGGTCATTTTCACGGTCTGTAATATTTACTTTACTTATTTCCGATAAGGGTAGTCTTGGCATTTTCACAATCTCTATAATATTAAATGCACTCTTTCCAGTAAGGTTAATATGGTCATTTTCACAGACAGTAACATATACTTTATTTATTTCCGAAATGGGTAGTATGGTTATTTTCCCAGTAATCTTTGAACCTGTGATGTTCAATTCTGATATATTTCGTCTCCAGATCATCCGGAAGAGAAACTTAGGTCCAACTCTAATAATCATGGAACATGTGATGTTCAATTCTGATATATTACGTCTCCGGTTTATCCGGAAGAGAAACTCAGGTCCAACTCTGGTAATATTTGAACCTGTGATGTTCAATTCTGATATATTTCGTCTTCAGTTCGCCCGAAATAGAAACTCAGGTCCAACTCTGGTAATCTTTGAACCTGTGATGTTCAATTTTGATATATATCGTCTCCAGTTCACCTGAAAGAGAAAATCAAGTCCAACTCTAGTAATGTTTGAACCTGTGATGTTCAATTCTGATATATTTCGTCTCCAGTTCACCCGAAAGAGAAACTCAGGTCCAACTCTAGTAATCTTTGAACCTGTGATGTTTAATTCTGATATATTTAGTCTCCAGTTCATCCGGAAAAGAAACTTAGGTCCAACTCTATTAATCATGGAACCTGTGATGTTCAATTCTGATATATTTCGTCTCCAGTTCACCCGAAAGAGAAACTCAAGTCCAACTCTAGTAATCTTTGAAACTGTGATGTTCAATTCTGATATATTTCATCTCCAGTTCACCCGAAAGAGTAATTCAGGTCCAACTATAGTAATCTTTGAACCTGTGATGTTCAATTCAGATATATTTCGTCTCCGGTTCACCCGAAAGAGAAACTCAAGTCCAACTCTAGTAATCTTTGAACCTGTGATGTTTAATTCTGATATATTTCGTCTCCAGTTCATCCGGAAAAGAAACTTAGGTCCAACTCTAGTAATCATGGAACCTGTGATGTTCAATTATGATATATTTCGTCTCCAGTTCACCCGAAAGAGAAACTCAGGTCCAACTCTAGTAATCTTTGAACCTGTGATGTTCAATTATGATATATTTCGTCTCTAGTTCATCCAGAATGAAAACTTAGGTCCAACTCTGGTAATCTTTGAACCTGTGATGTTCAATTATGATATATTTCGTCTTCAGTTCACCAGAAAGAGAAACTCAGGTCCAGCTCTGGTAATCTTTGAACCTGGGATTTTCAATTCTGATATATTTTGTCTTCAGTTCACTCGAAAGAGAAACTCTGGTGCAACTCTAGTAATCTTTGAACCAGATGTTCAATTATGATATATTTCATCTTCAGTTCATCCGAATCAGAAACTCAGGTCTTACTCTAGTGATCTTTGAATCCTGGATGTTCAATTCTGATATATTTCATCTTTTGTTCATCCGAATCAAAAAATCAGGTCTAACTCTAGTGATATTTGAACCCGGGATGTTCAATTCTGATATATTACATCTTCAGTTCATCCGAATCAGAAACTCATGTCTTACTCTAGTGATCTTTGAACCCGGGATGTTCAATTCTGATATATTTCATCTTCAGTTCATCCGAATCAGAAACTCTGGTCTAACTCTAGTGATCTTTGAACATGGGATGTTCAATTCTGATATATTTCATCTTCAGTTTATCCGAAAAAGAAACTCAGGTGTAACTCTAGTGATCTTTGAACCCGTGATGTTAAATTCTGATATATTTGATCTTCAGTTCATCTGAAAAAGAAACTCAGGTCAAACTCTAGTGATCTTTGAACCAGGGATGTTTTATTCTGATATATTTTATCTCCAGTTCATCTGATAAAGAAACTCAGGTCTAACTCTAGTAATTTTTGAACCTGTCATATTCAATTCTGATATATTTCGTAGTCATTTCATCTGAACTAGAAACTCATGTCGAACTCTAGTAATCTCTGAACCCGATATGTTCAATTCTAATATATTTCATCTCCAGTTCATCCGAATCAGAAACTCAGGTCTAACTCTAGTGATCTTTGAACCCTGGATGTTGAATTCTGATATATTCCATCTTCAGTTCATCTGAAAAGAAACTCAGTTCTAACTCTAGTGATCTTTGAACCGGGGATGTTCTATTCTGATATATTTTATCTCCAGTTCATCCGAAAAAGAAACTCAGGTCTAACTCTAGTAATTTTTAAACCTGTCATGTTGAATTCTGATATATTTTGTAGTCAATTCATCCGAACTAGAAACTCATGTCGAACTCTAGTAATCTCTAAACCCGATATGTTCAATTCTAATATATTTCATCTCCAGTTTATCCGAATCAGAAACTCAGGTCTTACTCTAGTGATCTTTGAACCCGAGATCTTCAATTATGATATATTTCATCTTTAGTTCATCCGAATCAGAAACTCAGGTTTTACTCTAGTGATCTTTGAACCCGGTATGTTCAATTCTTATATATTTCATCTCTAGTTCATCCGAAAAAGAAACTCAAGTCTAACTCTAGTGATCTTTGAACCCAGTATGTTCAATCCTGGTATATTTCCTCTCCAGTTCATCCGAAAAAGAAACTCAGGTCTAACTCTAGTAATTTTTGAACCTGTCATGTTCAATTCTGATATATTTCGTAGTCAGTTCATCCGGACTAGAAACTCATGTAGAACTCTAGTAATCTCTGAACCCGATATGTTCAATTCTGATATATTTCATCTTCAGTTCATCCGAATCAGAAAATCGGGTCTTACTCTAGTGATCTTTGAACCCGGGATGTTCAATTATGATATATTTCATCTTTAGTTCATCCGAATCAGAAACTCATGTCTTACTCTAGTGATCTTTGAACCCGGGATGTTCAATTCTTATATATTTCATCTCCAGTTCATCCGAAAAAGAAACTCAGGTCTAACTCTAGTGATCTTTGAACGCGGGATGTTCAATTCTGATATATTTCATAGTCAGTTCATCCGAACTAGAAACTCATGTCGAACTCTAGTAGTCTCTGAACCTAAGATGATAAAATATGTTATTCACATCTTCTGTTCCTCGGAATGAGGGACTGAAGTTTATATCTATTGGTGTCACGAAGATTTATAAAAATATTTTTTGTATGTTCCTGAACTCATTTTTGTTTTAATGATTTCTAAATATATTTTTCATTTTTCCTACTCTGTTCTCATACTTCTCAGTTCTCAAAGCTTTAAACGATATCACATGGTGCTCCACCTATTATTGAAAGAATGAGAACCGTTCAATAAATTTTGCTTTTGACACATGGCAAGAAGCTAACCATTAGATATTTTTCTTTTCAAAGTCTGATATATTTCGTCTTCAGTTCATCCGAACGAGAAACTCAAGTCTAACTCTAGTAGTCTTTGAACCCGTGTTATTCAATTCTGGTATATTTCGTCTTCAGTTCATCTGAACGAGAAACTCAAATCTAACTATAGCAATTTTTGAACATGTAATGTCCAAATTTGATATATTTCATTGCTTTTTAACCCAACAAAATCGATATCCGGTTGTTATTAACCCCGGATATTTCGACCTATACAACGAAAATTGCTTTTTTCGGTTCGACCATTTGTGATTTTCTCAAAAAACACATAATTCTCGAAAGAACACATATGCTTCTCACACATTCCCCTCAATCCGTACGATAATATCAAACAAAATGTCAATCGTCCATGTTTTTTGATGGACAAATCTCAACCCTTAAACCTTTCCTTATGCTCTTTTCTCTTTCACCTTTTCTCTGGTCGCTAACTCCTTTCACTTTCTCAAATCCAAATCTCAAATCTCAAATCCTTATTCTCTCGTCTCTCTCAAATCCTGTAAGGAAGAAAAAAAAACCTCTCGTCTTTGTCAAATCCTCAAACTAAGAACCCTAATCTTTCTCAAATCCTCTCTAAAAGAACCCTAACTTCGTCTCTAACCTAATTTATCCCTTTCTATCATTCTTATGTATTTCGCAATTTCTGTGGTCTCTCTCCAGCGGAAAAAAAAACCCTAAGTTACAACTAACGCAGCCGCACCACCTTCACTCAATCACTCACTACCATCACTGTAATTCCTCATCCCTAAACAAATTTTTTTTCTGATTCTTTCCTTTTGCTGAATCGAAAGTGATATTCCTGATGAAAAACAACAACAAAAACATCAACCGGATGAAAGCAAAAACCAAATCCAAATCGAAATCAATTGTTAGGGTATTTTCTCTTTCCTTATCTCTCTCTTTTTTGTATTTTTTCCTGTATTTTTTTATGGTTTAATTGATTGATTGTTTTGTTTGTATAGATGAAGAGAAAAGCAAAGGTAAAGGTAAAACGGAGAAATGGTTATCAACTAAATCTGAAGAAGATGTATTCTCTGATGCTATTTTGATGGATTTTTGTTAAAGGGAAAGCAAAAAAATGATCCGAGGAGAGCGGAAATCGTAGTTGACTCGTTAACTAGGTCGATTTGTATACAGAGTTTTGAGTCGGACAAGGTTACCCTTCACAAGTTTACGTGCTTACAGAAACCCAACTTGACTTAGGAATCAAGTTCCCAACTAGTCAAACTGCTTCTTTCTTCTATACATGGGAAATCTATATTTCACCATAACCAGTGACATAGTGATTATTGATCGATAGTCGACGCCAAAAAGTTGGAAATGTCTGCAACCATTACTTCTAGTTTTAATCGGGCCTTATCGGGTGTTTCTTCCATGCTTTCTTATTAAACCACTAATGGTTCCTCCATCACGTACACAACCACAATCAACGTTATACAGAGAATGATCCAAAATAAACAGAAAATAACTTGTCAAATAAGAAAAACGTATTAATTGCAATGCATTTTAAGATGAAACTAATATAAGAGTAGACATTGGAGCCGTAGAACAAGGTCTGCAGACAATGCAACCATATAAAAACACAGAACTATTAAACAATACGAACAAAAAAAAAATCGTGATGATTTGAGATTAAGGGTTCAACGTCTTTTCGGTTGTTGGTGATGATAATAAGAAAATTTTGATTTGAATCCCTTGAATTTCCGTCCCAAAACCTATACCTTAAGTTAAGTAACATAGGTTAGGTTTAGGGTAAAGGGAATTTTGGACAACATGAACTTAAAAATTAATTCAGTATGCAAATCGGCCTAGTTAGCGAGTCGATTACGATTTTCGCTCTCCTCGGATCCTTTTTCGCTCTCCCTATAACAAAAATCATTTTGATGTCATTAACATGACATTCAGTTAAAAATCCCTAAATATTTTAACCCTAACTTTGTTTCTTATCTCAATTCTATCAATAACCATGTAAATCTGTGCATCTAATTAGATTTTATTCATTTATCTTTGTACATAGAAGTTTATGCTTTTAAAACAACTTAAATGTAGGGTTAATACAACACGAATTGTGTAAATCACCTTGATTAGTTAGTTTTCTATTAAATTAAGATGGGTCTATTGATCTTAATTTTCAATATGTGCAATATCTGATGCAATGTAAAGTTCTCTCACAATCATCGAATTGGGGGTTTGTTCTTCTATTTCAACTCATGGTTTGAGATATGTTGATTTACATTCCTTCAATGATTCTTCAGTTGCACTTTTTTGTTTAATTCTTAATTTTGGTAAAGTTTTGATTGTCCATTTTTGGGTTTAAAGTCTTATTTATTTATGGAATTGATAGGTTTACAGTGATATCATGGTGTTTGATTTCAGTTTAGATTTGAACTTGGTTAGCTCAGTGGAAGTCGTGATTTTGTTTGCTTTTTACCTTTATTTCTCTATTTTCACAAGCAAAAATTGGTGCTTTTCCTTACTATTTGGTCAAAGCCTTTGGTGTTATTATCTATGTAACTTATGTTACTAGGAGAGAAAAAGATTTGCATATGTGTACAGGTCAATACCCAGTTGAATAGCTCACTATGTATACCCAGAAGCAGTTTCAGTTCATCCCCAGTTAAGGGTGATGCATAACACAAAGGTACATGAATACAAACTTGTTTATTTTCATGGATTGGTTTGTGAAACTCTCCTTAATGCATGTTTTTCGATAATTTCAGATTGTTGAACCATTTACAACTCATTATGTATTTTCCTTGATTGTTGCAAGGTTCTTGAGATGTGCCCATTGGGTCCTCCAGGTTTTAATAAACTGACTCATCAAACATCTTTATATTATTCTTGCTCAGAAACATGGATTTGCCTAGTACATTCCAAAAACTGATTCATTTTAATCTAGTTTGACTCTGATCTGCAGCTAGCAATAGAAGATGCACTTTTTCACATTTTATCGTTGTATTGAGGGGTGTACATGCTGCCAGGGAGCAAGGGAAGCCATATGTGATCACTTCCTTTGGTGTAACTGGAATATGGAAAACTACCAATCTCGCTAAGGTTATGCAAACTTTCATACTGTCAATTAAATTTAGAAAGTGCACACGTACTAGAGATAATTTTTTCATGGCTTTCTAGGAAGTATTTGGCTACATGATGCCCATTGTAATACTCCTCGCTTGTCATATTGCAGATATTACTGGCTTCAGCAGCATAATATCAGTTTTATGAAGGCTGCTTGTATATTCAGGTTATGAGTAGTTGAACAACTTCTAACTCGTGCTCGTAAGCTCCAAGTATGAAGATGAAACTCCTCGAGTCTTTTGGTGTCGGTGATTCTACTCCAAATAGTATACTAGTGGAGGTAAAGATACATAAGATTCCATTATATATCCCCCTATATATATTATTTTGTTTTTGGCTGGTTTGGTTGTTGCAAAACGATTTTTGGTTGCTGTGGGGATGAAAGTCACTATACTGATGCTATGGATATGTATAGCCTTGTTATTAGTTTATACTAGGGGAACTCATGGAAGGAGATGACACCTTGCAGAACAACTCTCAATAAACCAAATCAAAAATAAAACCTTTCCATTTACCTAGTACGGACCATTGACATTGAGAATTTACTAGAGATGATTAAATTTATAGACATCACATGACTATATTCACCACACTTTTGCAAGCATAGATCTAATTTATTGATGCGAGTAACTCTCTAGCAGCTTATTTTCAGTTATATATTACCTTTAGATTCTTTCTTTTTACTGAGTTCGTAAGTTTTGATTGTATGCTTTGCAATTTTATATAGAAGTAAGTCATTTTGATTCACATTGTTGTAGAAAATGTAGTGGAAATGAGACCATGGTCCATAACTTCAGAGCTTAAAATTGTTGATGTGTAATGTAATTCCCCAGATATACACTTTGCCTTATAGCTTTTGCCTATGAAAGACCCTTAATTTAAAATGAGAGATTAATTTACGAGTTATCTTTTCGGTTGCCTAAGCTAGTCATTAAACAAGAAATGATTCTATTAAAATCTTAGCTGGTACAGTTGTTAAGTTAGTATTCGCTAAGGGCACATTTGTTCTGTATACAGGAATCTCACTTTAAAATCAGCTTCATAAATTCTGAGGACGTGGTCAGGCATAAGAACTACGATAAATAGTAGTTTACTTTCTGTTGCTATATGGGAAGTTATAACGATGGATTTGATCTTTCGGATCGAGACACATTTCCTTCGGTGTTCATTAACTTTTGTTTCTTGCGAAATCTTACAGGCTCCGTAGGGTTTTTAACTTTTTAGTTTTCATTACTCTTGTCTATCATTTGATTTTAAGCTAATTAATGTTTTTTTAGTTGTGAGTTTAATTTTTTAACTGAATCTTAAGTAAATTTGGATGAGCATGAAGTAGTTTTGTTAGAACGCTATGTTTGATCACAAAATCCTAATGGTATATGATTTAAAGAGTCAAAAAATGGTAAAATGGTCAAAACGATGTGAAGTATCTAGCCGTCAGCGCAATATTATCAAAACAATGTTGTAACATCCAAATTTTATTGTTGGTTTTGGTTTATGGAAGTTGATATTTTAAACATCTTTTGCAGGTTAAATCTGTCATAGAACATGTCATCTGGCATTGTTATTAAGTTAGGGTTGTGAAAAATTAATTTAACCAGTTTTTTATTTTGATTCCTTTTTGTACTTTAGTTTGAGCTTTCTATATTTACCATGTTTTTTTGTTTTAGTTCTTTTATATGACTGTTTGATTCTAGAATCGCGTGAATTCTAAGAGGTGTGATTAAGATGTTTATTTGGATGCACATCGCTGAACCACAGTAATTCTTTGTGTGGGTGCTAATATGTGTGATTAGGAAGTTTATTTTTCTGCTTGTGAAGTAGGCACACCGCCGAACCTCAGTAATTCCTTGTGTTCCTGTTTAATTTCCTGATATAAAGTCTTGGGATATTTGGGAAGTATCTAATCACACCATTATCAACTATAACGATGTAGTGAGATTCTCAATTTTGTTCTTGGTTTTTGTTTTTGAAAACTAATTCTTAAAACATTTTTTGCAGGAACAGCAGCAGCAGCAAAAGGCAAGTTAAAGCTTCTGTTTATCATATGCTTTTGCTTTTACTTAAGGTTGTCAAAAACTAATTTTAACTGGTTTAGTATTTTGATTCATATATGTACACCTTGGAACTGTTGGATTGTTATGTTGCTGCGATTTTCTTATTTATTCTAATTTTCTGTAACTGTCCACATTTTTGCAGGTGCTGATGGCAAGAAAGGTGGAGGCTTGTGTTTCAGGTTCAGTTGTTGTATTGCAGGCCCATGTTTAATTATGCAGGACTGTAAACTGGAAGCCCAGGTCCATGAGAATGACCTGAACTACCCATTTTTTTTAATTGTAATTGAAAGAATTGTCACAGATTTAACTGTGAACAAAACTGTGAAGAAAAACAACATGTGTCATCATCTTAATGCTGTTACAAATGAGAGTAACAGTTTAAATGTTACAGCAATAGTGACAAAAAGATGACAAGTGTCCATAGGGGATTTGTTGCAAAAAGTATGCAACACTTACATGTGTTATTGTAATTGTTATAAAAAGTGACACGTGGCAAAACAAAATCATTTCCTACGTGGCGGTGTAAGATACGTGTCATCACCTAATTGTTGCAAAGAACGAATAACAATTAAATATGTTATAATTACTGTGACAAATGAGCCACGTGTCGCTATTCTAAAATTAGGTTAACTGTTACTATTAATTATTGTAACAATTTATAAATGTGACTGTCAAATTTTGTAACAGTAAAAACTGTTACAAAAAAAAGATAACAATTAATATCACAGCGTTTCTCTAACAACCTATATGTGTTACAATTTTTTTAAGTAGTAACAGATATGCTCTGTGATAAAATCCAGGATTTGGTGTAGTATGGGTCCGATTGGGTGTTTACCATCAGTAGTTAATAGTGTTAACCCAAGACCAACTACTGCTTGTGTAGGTATCAATGGTCTGGTTAAGAATTTCAATTTTGGAGTTACAAGTATTATTCAAGAACTTACATCCACTCTGAAAGGATCCACTTTTGTTTATGGAGATGCCTTTGAGAACACCTATCAATAGGCCATTACTCCTCTCAAATATGATAAATTTTTCTTCTTCATTTTTTCATATTTTTTCCCCTAAATTGTGAATAATAATATCTGCAATTGTGCTGAAATTGGAGGGTAATCTGGTCCTTTTTATTTAATGGAAATAATAATATCTGCAATTGTGATAAAACTGGAGGATAATATGGTCATTTTCGTAGTCTCCAGAATACTTGTTACACTTATTCCACCTTAGTAGAGCTTATGGGAACCCATTGAGCTAGTGACCCCTTTTCTGATGGGTAGAAATATGAAATTGAAAAGCCAATTTTCTTGAAGAAGAGATGCAAGATTGCTAATAGGGGTACCAAATTATTTGAGGATGTACCAATCCCTTACCAATATGTATTTTGTCCTATATGCAGTTTGGTACACCCCAAAATAATTTGGTACCTCATATTAGCAGCCTTGAAGAGATGGCTTAATTTAAGCAAATTGAATGTCAGAAATCGTTATAATAAACTGACTAATGATTTATTGATGTGGGAATCTTTTGTCAACTCATTTTTATTTTTTTTTGTAAACTCATTCAACCAATCATGTTTTTTCTATTTTTTAAAGAATTAATTGAAAATTATTCTGCAATCCGATTTTTTTTTTCCTTTTTTTTAAAGCATTTATGTGTATCAAAAATATAAACAAAAAACTTTTGAATATGTTTTGTATTTTCTTTTTCGATCTATTTGTTTGGATAGGCCGTTTATTCAATTCCTTTTAATTATAATCATATATATATTGTTTTTAGTTTAGATGCTTAATTACCTGGAAGTTGTAAAGAAAATAATGTTTAATTTAGTAAACGCTGCACTAAGCATGTTCATCTATAAATAGAGTCCAGGTATTTGAAACCTCACAACATCTCAGAAAATAATACTAAGCGTTTTCATTTCATCTACAATACATAATCATGGCAAACAATCCTTTGAATCTCATTCCTTCTTCTATTTCGCTTGGTTTGTTTTTAGTGGTTTTAGTTGCTTACCATTCTCTGTAAGTTGTTCACTTTCTTTTTCTTTTGCCTTCAATTTATTTGTATCATTACTCTATTAGATTGTGCATATATCTTCAGATAACAATTTCTCATTTATTTTGTTTCGGTAATCAAAATACTAATGCTACAAAGGATGTTAGAATACGGGCATCCAACTCAAAACCAATTGGCAATGAGTGGAGTGGCCCTTCTATATTATATTTAAGTTAATTACGGGGATATTAACAGTGTGAGACTATTATCCTTCACACGCCCCCTCACGTGTAGCCTCGTTGGGTCTAACACGTGGACCTACGTTGTGTGGTGACCGTTGGGCCTACTCACACACGGGCCTAACTCTGATACCATGTTAGAATACGGGCATCCAACTCAAAACCAATTGGCAATGAGTGGAGTGGCCCTTCTATATTATATTTAAGTTAATTACGTGGATATTAACAGTGTGGGACTATTATCCTTCACAGAGGAGGTGTACATTTAGTTAATGGCGACAACTTGGCGGACACTTGTACCAATGATCAATGCTCCGGGAAAACCATTCTTGGTGATGGCATCCATCGTGCCCCTGATTTTAATGGATGCGGCTACGGCTTGTGGAATAATTTTATATATTGTGGCGACCCCGTACCGCTTTGCGGCTGTAATGAATATTGTGCAAATAATTATGGCGACAGCGTCGTTAGTGTGGAGTGCTGCAGTGACCGGCCGGAGGATACAGAGTGGAATGTGAGGTTTAATAACTGCGTTTGTTGCGGTAATTGACTGAAATCCTAGTAAATTAATAAGAAAACACAATTTCATGGATCTACTACACTATGATTCTAATGATATATATTGTAGTCGGTCAACCATGTTAATTAGTGGTGTAGTGTTGTTATTTCATGAGTCATGATGATCATGAATAATATTTGAAATCTGCTTTCCCAACAAGAAATAAATTTGACAATGCCTTGCCAACAATGGAGATTGCTTTCTTTATCTTCTTCTTTAAATTCTGTGATTAAGCATTTTTTGGAGTTGATAATGGCTTAGTTTAATTTTATCGTCTAAAAAATCAAAACTCACTACGGGAAAAACAATAATCTACAACCCCAAAAATCAGTTGTCGTACATATACGACAACGTTTCTCCATAGGTTGCATAAGGGGGTTGTAGAAAGTCCTCCAATCTATACAACTCTTCAGATGAGTCGTAAAGATAGTTGTGGTTTAGTCTTGTACAATGTTTGTTTCAGTTGTCAAAGTATTTCGAAACTTGATCTTAATGCCTAACAAAACCCTTACCTGGGTTGTGAAAATAACTCATACACTACCGTTGTTTGGGTTGTAGGACATTCGTCGACAACTATGGTTAGAGTTGTATGACATCTCGTTGACAACAATGGGAAGAGTTGTATGACATCTCGTTGACAATTCTAATTCTGAGTTGTGGTACATATTAGATTTTTTTTTTTTTAAAAAAATTGAGAATTCAGATACAAAATTAAATCTGTAATACTTAAATAACCATCTATTTACCAGAAACACAATACATAAATTTGCTTCTACCAGCTCAACTATGTATTACAGTATCACCAGAATTTCTCCATAAGCATACATCTAGTTCATACATCTAGTATCACCAGAACACTGCAACCATAAGCATACATCTAGTTCATACACTGCAACCATAAGCATACATCTAGTTCATACACATCTCATTCAATAACTCAATGCAACTACCTCCATCTCTATCAGTCCCAATTAAAATAATTGTTTGTCTTCTAGTGCTAGCATTGTTGTTGCTGGCAGTGTCTTCTAGATTGTATTACTACCCTTTTCTTTGGGGATGGGACTGCCTTAGTCTTGGCAGCCTTTCTTACCTGCAACATAAAATGCAGAACTCAGATAAAATGATAAGACGATGATGCAGACAACTTGAACAGATGCAGCAATGTAACAGAGAAACTAAAAATTATAGCTGGAAGTAAAGAACTAATTTGCAAGATATATATGCAAACGAATTCACATCTCCGTATCTACAGAAGCTACTTTCAAGATAAGTAAGCACAGACCACTTATAAATTTTAAACACTAAACCGTAAAGATAAGCATGCACTTACTTCATTCTTTGTCTTTGCAGACAAATCGGTCCTCACCATTTATAAACACGTACAACTAAAAAAAACAGGTCCAAAATTAGAATCAATCCCAACTGTGCAAAAAACACACAATACTAAACAAGGTGTGCCAAGCAATCTGCGTGTAGTGAATCTTACTCTATTGCACTACGAGCAAACAATTTGCTTCTCTACCCAATTTAAAATTCTTAATCAGACACAACCACTTAACAAACCTGCATCTCATATGTTGTGTAAAAAACTGCGCATTCTAAAACCTTCAACAAATACTTGTCAGTCAGAAGAAACTACGACCTTCTAAGATCCTTGAAAACAGCACGAGGGAGTTTCGGAGTGCATAAAACATTCATCTTTGATTCAAATAAACAACCAATAGCTCTATAGAAAGATAACAATCTCCTCTAAAATTTTCGTTAAGACATCATGAACTAAATCGGTCTCTAGCATACCTATAAAAGTCCATAAAGACGCCTACTCAACGCAGTTACCAGCAATTTCCAGATTTATTATGAAATACCCGGCCTAGTTGAGCTTTTGCTAGATCATCAAAATTGCTAAACACCAACGGAACATAGCAGATTTCAATCTCAAAACTCTAAAGGAAGCTATCGACCTCCACATTTTTACATTTCTATAGAATTATCGAGACTATGATTCATAAAAGTAAAATTTAAACCTCAGAATTTAAACCTTCGACTATTGATAACACATCCATAATCTATCTAAACCTTTCAGTACTTAAAATTATCGGATCGTCGCAATATTTTTACAGTAACCTTAATACCCAGGGTAAAACAACATACCCAAAATTTAGAAAATTATGACGGTTCATTAAAAAACTATACACCTTACAGCGTGACTGCTTTCAATATCAACATACAGAATTCAGTCATGATTCCTATGCACTTTGGGGTAACTAAATAAATCGGATGTACCTAATAATTTTACGGTAGAGTATCTATAGGTTTATAAACAACATACAAAAATTTCAGCTTTATACAGTAAACGGGTGATGAGAAATATCATAAATACTAAACTTTCCAGGGTCTGAATTCTGCACATTGCAGATGTAATTATTTAATCTTCGAACTAGTAAACGTAACACGATTTTCCTGAAATTTTAATGGTACATACATCACGCAATGAAGTATTATCCGCTAAATTTTCATTACAATCTGACCACAGGATCCTAATTTATAAGTATAACAAACACATACATATCAGGGTTTACAAGGTGTGGATCACATATTCAAACACGAATTGCTCATTATAAATTCCATATCTCTACAATCAAATCGACATTAGAGTATTTCATGATGATTAGAAGGTACCCAACTAATCAATTTACAAAAATCATGAGATATATCAAAAGCAAAATTATACCTTAAGGTGGATGAAGTCCTCCATAGTAATCGACATTACCACTAACTTCACTAGAGCTTCCCCTACAATTCACCATTAACCCCGGCTTCATCCATCGGCTATCGTGCCAGCACCAGTCACTGCAAATCAACAAAGACATGGGCAGGTAAAATGTGCCAATGTGCCAAATTGCCAACCACATGAGCAACTACCATTCACAGGCAGTACAACATCAGAAGACCTCAAATTTAACCATACTATACCAATCCCTCGATCGAATCAATTAAACAGACCAAAAAAAATACCTGAGAAATGAAGAGATGGACTTTGAACTGGAGATGAAGGGATGTAAGCATTCTCAGCTATAGGCGACCTGAACATTTCTCCTCCTATTATAATCAAGAACTTTATCTTTGGCACATTCGTCAACACTAATCCCTGTTCAATTAGCATAATCAAAACAATTAGTCAAACCAAAATCACAAAAAATCAATCGACAAATTTCCCAGTAATCCATCAAAAGGACCTTGCTTTAACATAATATCTTGAATATATTCAAGACATTCCTCAAAATTCCTATATTCTGAAAGTCATCAGATTTTAAAAATTCAATTCAACTTACTTTATCAAATTGGAACCATTCATAATAAGGACCAAAAATCCCTTCAACTTCAGATTTCCCTTCAGGCGGAAAAGGAGTATACATAAACAAGATCCAATTTTTTAATCACTGATTCCGGCCAATTCGTAGTGACTTTTTTCTTAATGATTTCACAACTTGTTCTAAACCCATATAGACACAAAACCCTCGGTTTCCTTTCCTCTTCAATTCTCTTCTGGTTTCCCATCTTCTTCGACTTGTGAGTTTCTTCTCCAACGAAATTGGAATAAATTGCAGAGTTAGAAAAGAGAGCGAGAAGAGAAATCTTGAGTGAGGTTTTTTTTTTTTTTTTTCTGAGGGAGGCGCAACTTGAGTTAGGGTTTTTTTCCGAGGGAGGGGAAGATGAGACGAGAGAAAAGTGAGCGAATGAAGAAGATAAGTGAGAGAAAAAAATATTGTTTTTTCTAAAATTTGAACCGATAAGATGTGGTAGGATCGGGTCATACGGATTAGGAAAATATTTGGACGGTGTAGATTTAAGTAAAAGTGTCATACGGATCAAGGTCTTTGTGCTTCCTATTTTTGTTAATACAAACTCATATTTTCGGTTTAATTATCAACCTTTGACATGAAAAAAAATCTAAAAAAAATATTAATAAATTTAGGACATTGTTATTGACATTCTGATATAAAAAAATCCAAAAAATGTATAAGAATGAATTAGGAAAATGAAAAATGAATTCGATAATTGGTGTGTTTCTTTGTTCTTTCTCTGTGTGCTTGCGGTTTGAATTTCAACAAGTCGCATAGGTCATGAAGTAATTTTGACAAGTGATACAAGTAGATACATCATCAAAATCGATAAATATGAAGCTCAATGTTGATTCGAACTTCAAATATGGTATAATAACATAAAAACTATGAGCCAAGAAGCTCCGGGAGGGTTCTGACTTCAAACTTAGCATGATACATCACTGAAAATGATAAATATGAAGCTCAGTGTTGATTCGAACTTCAAATATGGTATAATAACATACAAACTATGAGCCAAGAAGCTCCGGGAGGGTTCTGACTTCAAACTTAGCATGATACATCACTGAAAATGATAAATATGAAGCTCAGTGTTGATTCGAAATTCAAATGTGGTATAACGACATACAAATTATGAACTTCAAAGCTTCAGGAGGGTTCTAACTTCAAACTTTGCATGATACATCATCGAAATCCATAAATACGAAGCTCAATGTTGATTCGAACTATAAATGTGGTATAACGACATACAAACTGTGAACTAAGAAGCTTCGGGAGGGTTATGACTTTAAACTTAGCAGGATACATCATCGAAATCGATAAATATGAATCCCAATGTAAACATTCCCCGAAACATTAAACCAACCCTATTATGGCATATTGTATGCAAACCCTGGCTCCGAGATCGAAACCTGGTCATCAGTGGACTACTTTAAGTCCGAAATTTCGTAAGAACGATGAAATCCATCCATTTACAGGTAAGATTCCTTTGGAATATTCCCCGAAACATTAAACCAACCCTATTATGGCATATTGTATGCAAACCCTGGCCCCGAGATCGAAACCTGGTCGTCAGTGGACTACTATAAGTCTGAAATTTCGTAAGAACGATGAAATCCATCCATTTACAGGTAAGATTCCTTTGGAATATTCCCCGAAACATTAAACCAACCCTATTCTGGCATATTGTATGCAAACCCTGGCTCCGAGATCGATACCTGGTCGTCAGTGGACTACTATAAGTCCGAAATTTCGTAAGAACGATGAAATCCATCCATTTATAGGTAAGATTCCTTTGGAATATTCCTCGAAACATTAAACCAATCCTATTCTGGCATATTGTATGCAAACCCTGGCTCCGAGATCGAAACCTGGTCGTCATTAGACTACTATAAGTTCGAAATTTCGTAAGAACGATGAAATCCACCCATTTACAGGTATGATTCCTTTGGAATATTCCCCAAAACATTAAACCAACCCTATTCTGGCATATTGTATGCAAACCCTGGCTCCGAGATCGAAACCTGGCCGTCAGTGGACTATTATAAGTCTGAAACTTCGTAAGAACGATGAAATCCATCTATTTATAGGTAATATTCCTTTGGAATATTCCACAAAACATTAAACCAACCCTATTCTGGCATATTGTATGCAATCCCTGGCTCCGAGATCGAAACCTGGCCGTCAGTGGACTACTATAAGTCCGAAATTTCGTATGAACGATGAAATCCATCCATTTACAGGTAAGATTCCTTTAGAATATTCCCTGAAACATTAAACCAACCCTATTCTGGCATATTGTATGCAAACCCTGGCTTCGAGATCGAAACCTGGCCGTCAGTGGACTATTATAAGTCTGAAACTTCGTAAGAACGATGAATCCATCCATTTACAGGTAAGATTTCTTCGGAATATTCTCTGAAACAATAAACAAGAACCACATTAACAATTTGATCATCGTTTATCTTTATTACCCCTGATAAGTTCACGGAATTGAAGAGAAATTTGAAGAAATTGATAAATTTAAAGTCACATATCAAGTGTTGAGATATGGGATCAACTAAATTCTTGTAGATATTTACAAAATTCTTACGAATAATTTGAAAACATTGGTAATTTTGAGCAAGATGCCAATTCACTATATATAAATTACGAGACTCTTACAATTGGTTCAAAATCAAAATCTCTTATCTAAGAAATGAATATATTTTGTATTTTAGAAGATAATTTTGCGTTATTGAAGCACCTCACATTTCCATATGAACCTACGCGCATAATATCTGGCTTACAGCACCCGCTATCTCCTGCAGCTGGAACCTCAATGTATTCAAACACATATGCTTTAAAGAATTATATGATTATCTTCCGAGTTTTTCCTTCCATAATTCAATCTCCTCAGTTGGTTCAACATAACAAAAACCATGTGGATTCAGCATACACTAAATATTACTCGTATACTAGTAAAGAAGTCAATGTTGCTTTGCATTAAATTAAGAAACTCAATGTATCAAACATCAAGCACCAAGTCACTGCATGTATGCAAGGAAAAAAAATATGAAAAAGGGATGATGCAACCAGTTCACTAGGCAGAAATGATAAGAATTACAGCAGCAAAAAAAAAAGAAAAAAAAAAGAAGAAGATATAAGAAAAGAGAAGTTTCAAGTTAGCAGCAGTGAGAAGAAGATGGAGCTTAGCTTCTTTCTGTCTAATAATCCAAGGAGGGAAATAGAATCTAACTCAAAATCAAAAGAAATAAAGCCATTTAAATATCCCTAGGTTCAGAAACCCCCAATTTAAATGTGCATAATATAGAGATGATGGCCTTTTCACCTAAATAATTATCACAAGCCAAACAAAGAACTAGAAAAATAATTTGCACCTTTGATTTTTTCAACCTGAATTTGTTCTGCACACCAGGAGTTATCCTGCTAACTGAAATCTCCAGTTGCGCAAATGTCAACGGTAAAATTACATTGTGGCTATCCTTGTCATCTTATAAGGCCTTATAAGAAATCTCATAATAACGAACTTAGGAATATAGTGACACGGAACAGTAAGAATTGTAATGTGGTGCACAGAACATGATACAGAACATCAAGAGCAGTAAGTAAGTATATAAGAATTCATGGATTATTTAGTGCATAAGGCTATGTGCCCGAAGGTCTGTGGAAACATTTAGTGCTAGACCATAGTAAGTTATCCACTGCGATACCCGAATACCAATGGCAGCAAACTTCTGCCTTCCTAAAGATGAAGCACAATAGTCAAATCAGAATACCAGTCAGGGGATAGTAAACAATTCATACAAGTTGATCAATAAGCACGGAGCTGATTCACTAACTAGTTGATCCCCAACGTTGAATTTGGTGCAGCACAATGTAAAAATATCATCCTAAGATGAGTTCAAATATCAGAGAATTACGAGAAAGTGTGATGGCATAGAAAAGACACTAAGGAGTGCGAAGGCTTACCAACCCAAGGGCTAGTTGAACCCATGACGATAGAAAACCGTGAAGTGGTCATACACTTGGACCAAATTTTTCGTTTTCATCACGAACCAAATTACACTTGGACCAAATTTTGGATTTCCAATTAAAGTACTGGTGCAACTTTCTTTAACCTTGTTATAAACTTACACCAGGACAAAGTTAACGCATAAATTTCCTTTCTTTGGTTGAGTTGGAACAAGTCAGTTTTCTAATTAACTTATTGTCCATCCAAAATCAAAACCGAAGTATAGTTGTTCAACAAAGTAAAACTATACACACGTGCTAAAAAAATGGTTACACTCAAACCATGAAATTTTGGATTTCCAGCAAAATACAAAGTGGAAGTTCATATGCATCAGTCTATACACGAACCAATTTAGAAAATGTACACATTTTTCTATCCTTTGGTTCATACAAGGTCAATACAAATATGAACCAAGTCTCTGCCAACTTACTGTACCATGTATAAGTACATGATAAACATGAAAAGAAATGGTTTCACACAATCTTTTGGTGAAATTATGATTGGTTCATTCTATAATACGATGCACATACAAAAGTAAATAGAAATGACAAAAGAACCTAAGCGAAATAAGTATTGGTTCATGCTATGCTCTATGGAAATGTTCCGCTACAGAACACAGTGGTGTTGACCTTTAATGTTACGTAACCTCATCTAAGATAAGAACTGGACTATGGAAATCATCAAACCAGAGCCTTGGAAACAAAATAAATATGAAAACATATAATAAAGGACGAGGCAAAGGTGAATCTCCATGCTGATCCACTTGTTGTTGCATTTGTGTTTAAATTACTAGGAACACAATGACCATTTGCGTTTCGTGTTAGATAGAAGCCATACCTTTTCAACCAACCACGCAATGAAGTTTGCTTGTTTTTCTACCTCGTCCATTGTGACCTTCCTTACCAGTAGAATTTTAAATGGGTAAGCGGGTGTTGCATAACTGTCTACAAATAACATTCAAAAATCATTTTTGTGAAAAATATATAGAAGTAAATACATACCTCTAATAGGCGTTGAGACCGGGAGGTTGAATCGAATGAGTACCCACCCACTTCTTTGTACAAATTATACGCTGGTTAGGGTCACGTTCTTATTTTTAAGCTGCAGCGGCAACAAGTAAATTATAGACATAAAAAATGTTAAGAAATTGAGATAGTTGGTGGTGATTATATACTAACCTTGATCAGAAAAAAAAAACTCTATGATATCACACTTTTTCTGTGAGGGCCGGGAATACATTTTAAACCTTGTGTTCGCCGGACCTATGGACAAATCTACCATGCTCAACTTCCTTATGTGCGTCACCATACTTAATCCAAAATACCAGTCCAACACATACTACACTGAACCTATACATCTAAAAGGAAACTACTGAAACTTAAGTGGTATGTGTATTCACACAAAAAAATATTTATTCTTGCCTTAGAAACACAATCCCTGGACTTACGGAAACACAACCCAATTCTGATTTTAGAATAAATTTTATTTTACAATTCTAACGAGCTTCAGATAGAGACTGTACAACCTCTCCAAACCATTTCCTTCGTTTAACAAGAGTTACACAAAACATGCTTTACATTTTAACGGAAGAATAAACCATTAAAATTTATCATGATTCAAAATTAATTGATTAATTTCGCAATTGCACTAGGGAAATATAAAAACGTAACCACCAAAGAAGAAAAAACTAAGAAAATCATAATCACAATCACAAACTCCCAATTTGAACCCTATTTTAAAAATTCCGCATTGTTTAAACCCTAAGTTCATAATTTAAGAACTATAATAAGTAATGGAAGATCTAGAAGAAGAGAAATCATACCATCAACGATAACGAACAAATTTCACCGGAAATTTGTCACCTTCATCCTTATTATTTCTCTTCAAACTCCTTTGAAATTGAAAACAAAGAGGAATGACGATGGGTTTTTCTTTAATTCGAGCTTAATTCGAATTCGATCGAGTTTCTCTTTTGATTTTGAGGAAGAAGTCTACTGCGTGCAGAATGAGATTTTTTTTTTTTTTGATAGCTCGCTTGCAGAATGAGATTGAAAATTGAATTTTTCGGAGAAGGCTACGGGGTTTCTTGTATTTCTTTCAACTGATTTTTCGAAGCGTTTAATGAAAATCCAATTGGGTTTAGTTCCGTCAACAGGGGTGAGGAAATATGGAACTCAAATTTTTGTTCCGGAAGCATTAGTTCTGGGTTTAGGTTATTCCACGGTTCTAACACTATTTATTTGGTTCCAAACAAAAGATTTATAAAAGCTTAAAACTCTATTTTGCATTTTCTAAATTTTTAAGGCTCAGTTTGAAATTTTCTTATATATAAAAGTAGATGTAAAATATAATCATATATCTAAATGTGAAAGGATGGTTGGAATATCTCATTTGGACACAGGAGGCTCAGGTTTGACTCACTTGAGCCTCATTTTTTTTTTTCAATTTTTTTTGACAACTCTTATAAGGGTTGTGATAATAATAATTAAAAAAAATGACAAAACTACCAATATTCAGAGGAAGGAAGGATGGTTCATGGCTTGTGCTAACACCTAGTAGGCTTGTGTTCGAATCTCTCAAACACCATTTCTCCAAATGATACTTTTTTTTATCTTCAACAACCCTTATAAGTGTTGTCGTATAGTTATTCACTACCTTAACGAGATTAGTTGTTAAAGTCTAAAGGTGGTCACTACACTTTTCACAAAAACGTTGTGATACTGATTCTCGTCACGACTCTTTGTTCCTCTTTGGTCCCAAGAGTTGGACGTTTTTATAATTTGACAACTTTTGTTTGACAAAAGTTGTTAAACATACCACCTTTCACAACTTTAAATATACGAGTTGTGAAGTTACAGTTGTAGATTACTATTTTTCCCGTAGTGACTCTTCAACACCATACATATATGGATAATATCACATAATGTGCCAATACAGAGTAAACATGTTGGTTAAGGTACAGGGTTCGTCGGGCCTAGCCAGTTGAGTAATCAATGAGATCTTAATCTGTGAAATTACTCTACTTAATTAATTCAAATTCTCTCCAAGAAAAATAATGGATGACTTGATCGACTAACTAATTTCGGTATACTATAATCCACGGCATCTTGACGTTTTCTTGAGTAGGGTTGTTTTTGACTTTGATCCAATCATAATCATAGTATCATGCATCCATGTGATTGCCTGATTGGTGGATTATAAAAATTATAATCGTCATTGATTACGACGGTGACAAGAAAAAAACGAATAATGCGTACCAAATCCCTGGGGCATGCATCCCTCATTGCTCAAATAATTCACCAAAATTTATAATCAGAGAATTGCACATGGCATTTGTACTGGAACGCATTATCTTACCATCTGTTTCAGCGATTAACAAAAGGGACACAAAACCGAGAATTTTTTTGATGGGACATTTTCTGATGGGGTATGGGGGACAAATCACATGTCGACATGTGTCTTTCTCATCAATGATAAATTATATGTCGACATGTGTCTTTCTCATCAATTGCTTCTAATCAATTTTGTTTCCAAAAATACCAAAGATAAAATCTCACCAATTAAGATAACTAATATTTTTTCCAAAAATACATTTCTTTGATATTTTTAGAAATAAAATTGGTTGGAAGCATTCAAGGAAAAAGCCACATATCAATAATTGGTTTGTCCCCCGTGCCCCTATTAGAAAACGCTCCCATCAAATATTTTCTCCACAAAACAGTACTTATGCAGGTACAAGCATTTTGTTTGGGTTGTACCAAAATTTATATAAGACTTTTGTTTTAGTACTTGGGCCTCGTACTCATTCAAAATTACATAATAGAAATCAATTGGGTGAAAAATGAAAGTTAGTCCCACTCTTTGAAAATTAAAATAGGGGTAAATCCGTAAATGTGCCAGTATTTTGAGCATTCGTAACGCTTTTCATAATTATGATTTGCAAACTCAATGCGATAGAGCATTGCCATTGCAAACGATTCAAGATAATTTTGATGGAGTCTATGGTACCCAACACTAATAAGCTAATTGTTGTGAAAGTTACAGAGAGTTACAGTAATTCGAATTTCGCCAAATTTGTAGCTAATATATGGCCAAAAGAATAAACCCAACCATGGCGGATGCGCGTTTCTGTTGAAGATTTCTTTTCCATTCAATAGATGTTTCCTTTTAAAAAGCAGCCATTAAACTAATTCATGTTTTACCTAATCTTGTCATATTATATAGAACATCTAGTTGATAATAATGTAGTAAAGTTTTGAATAATCAAAAGGTAGAAAAGTTAAGAAGTGCTTATTAAGCTTATAAACTGATACACACATCACTGATAACATTCATTCAGAACCTCTAATAAAGAGTTTTCATGAAGTACTCTTTGGTGTTCATCGTTCTATCTTTCTTTCGGATTCATCAGTTTTCTTCAGCCGGCCAAGGTCTTGTTCTTGCATCATCAGTAGTGCATGCAAATAAACTTGCACCAGCATTGTACGTTTTCGGTGATTCTGTGGTTGACAGTGGCAACAACAATTATCTTGAAACACTAGCCAAAGGCAATTATAAACCATATGGAGTCGATTATCCGAATGGAGCTAGTGGCAGGTTCACCAACGGCTACACCATTGTAGATTATCTAGGTGTGTGTACAATAAATTCTCCAAGAATGTCTATTACCAGAGTACTAGCTATCTAAATTCAAGTCATAATTTCTAACGAAATTAGTTTCATAATTTCACTTGGCAGCTGCGTGGCTTGGATTACCGTTTGTACCCCCGTATTTAGGTTTGTCAAAAGTAAAAAGGAGCGAAGTAACAACAGGTATAAACTATGCATCTGGAGCAGCTGGTATTCTTCCAGAATCAGGAACCGCAACAGTAAGAACACTATAACTTCACTTAGTTATTCTATTTCTATTCATAATTATCGTAAGGGTATTCGGATACAATCTATGAAAGTAGTTTTTGGACTTAATTAGGTTGAAAAATCAGAAATTAGTTTGAGAACCAAATTCAAAAGCAAAAAGCTGGATATTATTTTTGTAATACCTTGACAACTAATCCATCATCAAATGTAGGTTGTAGTTTTAAGAAATAAGAAGTAAAATTTCGGGAGAATTGGTTCAGTGCTTAATTATTTCGCATCACCTTAGTTTCTTGAGTTTTTTTGAGATTTTTGTTTGCTTTTTAGGATTTTTTTTTTTTTTCTTTCCTCCCAAAAGTAAAGTTTTTTTTTTTTTCGAAATTAGTTATCAAACTAACATTTTGACTTTCCGACTTAATTAAGTCAATCTTGAACTCATAAGCAAAAAAAAAACATTTTGATTCACAAAAAATTTAACTTTCGCTTTTGTAAGTCATTATATAGTGTGTTCTCTAACTAAATTTTGGCTTTTGGCTTCTATCGAGTTGAGAAGTAACTTCTTAAATTGTTTCCAAACAGACAATGAACAAAATCATTTTAGCTTCTAACTTCTAAAACCGACTTCTGCTTCATGCTCTTATTACTTTTATCTTTTTAATACAGGGAGACAACTTGAGCTTGGAAAAACAAGTGAATTACTTCAAACAAACAGTCCAATTCGACTTGCCTAAATCCTTGAAAACACGAAAAAATATATCCACATATTTGGCCAAGTCCATAGTTATTGTTGTAATAGGTAGCAATGACTACCTAAATAATTACCTGCAACCAACAAGATACAATAGCAGCAAAATCTATACACCTCAACAATATGGTGCACTCTTGGTATCAACACTCAAACAACATCTAAAGAATATGTACCATATAGGTGCAAGGAAATTTTTAGTTTTTGAAATGGGTCCGATTGGGTGTTTACCATCAGTAGTTAATAGTGTTAACCCAAGACCAACTACAGCCTGTGTAGAAGGTATTAATGGTCTGGTTAAGATTTTCAATTTCGGAGTTACAAATATGATTAAAGAACTTACATCCACCTTGAAAGGCTCCACTTTTGTTTATGGGGATGTCTTTGAGAACACCTATCAACAAGCCATTACTCCTCTCAAATATGGTAAATCTTTTTTTTTCCCCGACTTTCCCCCCTAAATTACCATGTTTATAATAAGTCTTCCGTACCAACTAACCCACTATTAATTTTAGGCTTTTCTGGAGGAAACGCGCCATGTTGTTCCATTTCAAATCTGAGTTCACTCTGTATTCCGAATCAGACACCATGCAAGAACAAGAATGCTTATCACTATTGGGACGGATTTCATCCAACTCAGAGAGTTAACCATGAAATTGCCAATGAATGTTTCAGAGGCTCATCGACTTGTTTTCCTATTAACGTTTATCAACTAGCTTGCATTTAACAGTTTATTTGGAATTTGCTTTCTTGGTAAACAATTTTAACTTTCTCAAGTAATTTACATTGAACTTATTTTTGCGTGAACAAGGAGCAGCTGTATGTAAATTGATTCATTGGTTTTAATAAAACTTGTCTGTTGTCATATACTAATCGTATGCCAATTGATACAGTGGCTCGTGAGATTATTGTGGATCTGTGATGAAGATAATTTTGTTTAGTAGTAAGTCTCGCTGTTGTTAGCCTTTTATGCTCAGTAAGACAGGTTGGCAGTTTGCTGAGTAAAAAAACAAATAACACTGGTTGGCAGTGTCGGTTGTCATCTTGGTCTTATGGATTGCACATGTTGCTTCAATCCTGCCGTTGTTACTGTTAACTCTTCCGAATTAAGTTAGTGCAACTTGATTTGTGAGTTATTAATTACTTGGCTACTTAATCACATGGAGTAACTTAGATTAATCTCAACTTGGAGCTTTCTGAGAAACTCATAGTACATGAACTTCATCCTAAAATTACTCATCTTGATCTTAACGGTATAATTTTGTTAAGTCAACTGATTGATGCCACATTGGGATACTAATCAAGGTACATTAACTCAATCTAGTTGAAAATAAATACTAATTTCGATTGCCAATTTCAGATCTTATATACAAATATCAGTATTGCTCTATTCATTCTCAAACCAGTACCAAAAAAGTTTTTCAAAAACTTGGTTGTCATGAAGTTCACTTTTGTGTTTATTCTTCTTTGTTTGTTTCTTCTCATTCAAACGCAACAGTTGGCTTCAGTTGAGGCTCTCAAACTACCAGTGAAACTACCCATCCCAGGCCATGTTCTTGCACCAGCTTTATATGTATTTGGTGATTCTTTGTTTGACAGTGGCAACAACAATTACCTTCAAACACTGGCAAAAGTGAATTACACACCATATGGAGTTGATTTTCGAAATGGAGCCACTGGAAGATTCAACAATGGCAAAACTACGGTAGATTTTATAGGTAAATACATATATATATACATGACAGGGATTCAACTTTCGTTTGTCGTTCTTTAACTTTCACATGTCTTTCTAGCATAGGACAACAATATGAAAGTAACAAGCAAAAAAAAAAAAAACAAAAAAAATCAAATTATTTATCCAATTTGTTTTATTTTGGCAGCTAGTTGGCTCGGATTGCCGTATGTACCACCGTACTTGGGTTTATCGGAAAAGCAGAGGAGGATAACAAAAACCGGCATAAATTATGCATCAGGAGCAGCCGGTATTCTTCAGGAATCAGGAACTGCAATAATAGTAAGACACACACCAATTGTAGTAGTAACTATTACGAGGATCGTTCGAACGTTCCACTTCCCCTAATAGTTATATTGATATATTTATTTTTGTGTATGTAGGGTGACAACTTAAGCTTGGAAGAACAAGTCAATTACTTCACCAAAACTGTCAAAATTGACTTGCCCAAAACTTTCAAAACCCATAAAACGATATCCAAATACTTGTCCAAGTCCATTTTCGCGGTCTCAATTGGTAGCAATGACTACATCAACAATTACCTTCAACCAGCATTATACAATAGCAGCAAAATATATAATCCTCAACAGTACAGTGATCTCTTAGTATCTAATCTTAAAAAACATCTAACGGTACGTTTAACCATATTCTTTTTTGACAGTATTATTTTAGCTGTCGCCTTCTTTTTTAGCTTTTAGTCATTTTCTTATGATTCTATATGTTTTTGATGAACAGAGTTTATATAAATTAGGGGCAAGGAAATTTGTGGTATTTGAATTAGGTCCCATCGGATGTACACCAGCAATTGTTTCTAGAGCTACTCCCAAACCAAATACACCATGCGTAGAAAATGTTAACAGTGTGGTTAAAATTTTCAATTTTGGAGTTACCAAAATGACTCAAGAACTTACATCTACCTTGAAAGGCTCCGTTTTTATTTATGCTGATGTCTTCAAGAAAAGCTACCAAGAGAACCTGCATCCCAGTAGATATGGTAATTTTTCGTTTTCTTCTCATTTTATTTGTTTACCATCAAACTTTTAAGTATTCAAAAAAACGAAGGATTTTTATCTGAACTTTATTTCAGGGTTTTCTGGAGGAAATATACCATGTTGTTCGGTAGGAGCATCTACGCTTTGTCTTCCGAATCAGACACCATGCGCAAACCGGAATGCTCATTTCTACTGGGACGCATTTCATCCAGTTCAAAGAGTAAACTATGAAGCTGCTAATGGATGTTTTAAAGGCTCGACGACTTGCTTTCCTATTAATATTCGCCAATTATCTTACCTTTAACTGAATGCACTCCATCACTTATCACATTTCGTCCGCAAATGATTTTTGTTTCTAAGTAAATCGCAATCCTTTGTAGAACAGTGTTTGTTTTTATCATTTCAAAAAGTCATTGTTATTTTATATGATTGGGAATCCATTTTTATTGATATCCATTCAAAAAAATATTCATGACTTTTGCATTCAATGGTTAAATTGATTGGTACTTCTATTTCCTGCCCTCGTAATCCAATTCCAGTCCCTCCAACCAATGTAACTACATCATATCATTGGAAATGCTCTAACTAAATAAAATGATTTTTCGTAACCCATTTTTATTATCCTATTATCGGGGAAAAATCGATAGAACCTAATTTCAAAAATTATGGGCTTCTGTGAAATTTTCACCCAAAAATTGGGTGCGCGCCTGAAGTTTCACGCACGCGTATTTGGGGGTGAGAAAAAACTGAAAAATAGGTGTGGTGTTAGTTTTCACAAATTTTTATTGTAGGTTTGTTAGTGGGCTATCAAGAATGATTATGTTTTTTTACTGCTTAGAGCTTCTCTAATGGTCATTGTTTGTGTTTACTACATATCAACATAAACAAGACATCTTGCTTTTTTTTTTTTTTTAAATTAGGGAGAGAAAAAAAATCCATTTGCAATGGTATTGTATTTGACATCATTTTTGATTAGTAGAAATTTTATTTTCAATAACTTATGGTTTTCTTAGATTTGATTAAAGCTCAAAATGATTATTTAATATAAAAACAGTCAATTTAATTCTGTAAAAGGTGATTAAGATTTGTTTTGAAGAAAATATTATATTAAAAAAGAAAGAAAGAAAAACTTTTACAAACAAACAAAGCAAATCACTCACTCATAAGATCTTATCAATTGCTCGAAATGAGACTAGGGTTAACAAATTTGAAGGTATTGGTGTCACAAGACCATAAGACTACAAGCTGTTTTATAAGATCGATAGTCTCCGTTCTGATTTTCTCACGACCACCAAAAACTCTCCCATTTCTCTCCTTCCACAAAGTCCAACAAATAACATAATAGATTTTTCCACACCTCTTTACCTCTTCCAAACAACACATTCGTTGACCACGCTTCAAACAGATGAAATAGAGTTCTCGGCATAGGCCATGAAGTCCTGAAAGCCTTAATAAAATAATCTCAAATTTCAAAGGAGTAAGAACAATTCATAAACATATGATCAGGCGTCTCCTTTTCGTTATTGCAAAGAACACACAAGTCACTTTCAATGTCCATGCCACGATGTGCTAACATGTCTCTACTAGGAAGTAGGGCTGCACAAAGTCCGGTACGGCCCGGTTCTCTTATGGAACCGGTCCCTGTACCTGGTGTTGACCGGTACCTCCTTTTGAGGACCGGTACCTGTACTCGTACCTGGTGTTGTACCTGTACCTACGGTACCGGTCCGGTACAAGTCCGGTACCGGGTTTGTACCTGAAAACAATTCCTCCATACACAACAAATACAACCTCAGATAAACAAAGGAATAACAATGTGTTCTTACTACATTAACTACATTATGTTCTTAAGATAAACATTTTCCATTCTCTGGATCTAAAGATTATAACAGCAGCTCAACCTTCCTTGACTTCTTAACAGAAAAACCACCATCTCTTGCATCTATATCCCTGCCTGCATCTCAATTATTTTTCTCAACTTCCTAACTAAACTAACTCAAACCATATGCCATGTTCCAAGTCCTTCAGTTCCTGACAATCTATGTGGCTCAACACCATTTCTTCTATACAATCTCACTGCATTATTATCAGCTGCTAAAACTCATGAATTCAAACCCTGTAAAATCAAATTGGGTAAGTACCCAACTCAACATTTTAAACCCACATCAAAAACAAACAAAAATTGAAAAACTTTTTCTTAAATCAACCATGAAAATTAGGAATTAGGTCAAACTGGAATTGGAATTGAAATTTTAAATTTTAATCAAAACCCAACATGCAATTACATAGATAATCAATAGACTATTTAAGGGATTTGAAACTTAGCTCGCTAATCGAAATCTCCAAGGACAGCAAACACCACAAACGAATTTCTTCACTTGAAGCTTTATCTTCAAACACCACCAATTATTGCCTATGAATGGAAAAGTGAAAAACAGCTTCTGTAGCTTTGTTTATGGTTACCCAACCTTTAATTTTTCCCGAACTACTACTGATTACTTGGAGGAAATAAAAACTTGTGTGATTCTTTCACAAACTGATCCCGTGAATCGAAATCACTACAAACTCGTTGTTGGTAATTGATGATGGTGGTGGTGGTAGTGAAGAAGGTGGTGGTGGAGAATTTTATAGAGACTCACTCAATCAGAGATTCAGAGATGGAGGAAGAAGAAAAAGAAAGAAGAAGTGAAAGATGGGTTTTTCTGTTCTGAGAAAAACAGAAGACTAATAAATAAAGATTACTATCACTACCTAGGATTGATGGAAAATATTATTTCTAATCAATAGATCTACGGCTATTATTCACCGGGTATTATAGTCCGGTACCTACCGGGAATTGCCTTAGAACCGGTCCATGTACCTATCCTACACCGGTTCTGGAAATCATTCCCGTTCCCTGTACCGCTCTGATCGGTTCCGGTCCGGTACCGGTCCTTTTGTTCCGGTTCCAGTCCGGTACAGGGACTCCGGACCGGTTCTTGTGCAGCCTTACTAGGAAGTGAATCATAGAAACTAGCCAAAAGTATGAAACTAACCTTATTCGGGATATATCCTTTCCAAAGGTGTTTGTGGGAACTACAAGTATCGTAATTTACCTGACAAAACTTCAGAACCCTTTTGTGCACTGAAATCCTCCATAATAACCAATTCATTCTCTTCTTTCACCAACATCGGTATAGTAGACACATCACGTCTAAGAAAATTCCATTCCAGCTGCTCATTCGCATTCAAATCACTCCTAAATTCACAACTCCAATTATTGTTGACAATCATATCAGCAATAGTCACATCCTTCATTGTAGAGGCTTTGTAAACGGCCGAACATAAGTCTTGCAATATTCCTTCATCTAACCATTTATCCTTCAAGAACCTGATTCCTATACCATTACGAACCGTAAACTTGGCCATGTCTTGAACGACGGGAACCATATTCACGACATTCTTCCATAACCTTCTACCTGATGATTTCTATCGACATCTGGTAATAACAACTTTGTGTTTCTATTGAATTTCCGATCAACTATTTTCCTCCAAATGATGTTCTTGTTCTTTGAGTATCTCCAAATCCACTTTCCCAGTAACGATTGATTAGTAGTCCTTAAAACTTTAACTCATAACCCTCCATTTTCTTTAGTCATGCAAATTTTGGTCCAACCAATCCAGACCAATTTCCTTCTCCCTTCCGTAGCACCTCGCAAAAAGTAACACACAATCCGCACGATTTTTTTCTCCACACTAACCGGAAGATGAAATAAATTAAGATAATAGATTGGTAAACTCGCAAGACAACTCTTTATAAAAAATAATTCTACCTAATTTATTCAATTTTCTTTTTTTCCAAGTCGCCAATTTTTTCTCCATATTTACCAGGTCATATTCCCACACTTTAGTACTACACCAATTCGCATTCCCAGATAAGTAAAATACAATTTTTCCGTCTTGCATCCAAGCTCCCTAGATAAAGCATCAACCACCGCGTCATGCCCAACACTTATCATTGTGCTTTTGTCTAGGTTCAGTTTCAACCTGGTAAATATTTCAAATACATCCAAAATGATCAAATGTCTTCTCACTTCTTCCGCGCTTGCATCAATGAAAATAAGTGTATCATCAGCAAATTGAAGATGAGAAATAACAGTACCACTTTCGATGACTTGAAACCCAGAAAGTTGACCCCTCTCCACTGCATCGTTTATCAACTTAGAGAGCACCTCTACCACCAAAATAAAAAGATATAAAGATAAAGAATCACCTTGACGTAACCACTTGCTTGGTTTGAACTTCTATGTCGAAGTACTATTTACCAAAACATACAAATGAGAAGAAGTAACACATCAATTGATCTGTTGAATCACATTTAGAACCAAAATCATGTTTTTGTAAAACTGTGAATAGAGATTTCCAGTTAACATTATCGAAAGATTTCTCCATATCAATCTTACAAAGAATATCGGGCTTCTTTTCCTTTAACATACTGTCAACGGATTCATTAGCAATAAGAACTCCATCTAAAATTTGCTTTTCATGAATAAACACTCCTTGAAAGTCATAAATAAGATCCGGCATCGCTCTTTTCAACCTTTCCGCAAGCAATTTGGACAAAATCTTGTATACACTTCTAATAAAACTTAAATGCCTGACGTCTGTTGGAGTACAAGAATCCTCCTTCTTCGGAATTAAAGTAATAAAAGAACAATTAAAACGCCAAAATCATTATACATTGGTTTAAGACGTGAAGGTTGGAGAAAGATTTTAGAGAAAATAGATGTGCATTATGTGTGGACTTAAATAATTATCCTCACACATAATTGAAGAAGCTATTAGAGACGATTGTGTGTATCAATTACATCATGAGTAGTCACTCTACACCTACCATGAAAAACCCTAAAAAAAAATCAATAATTCTAAATACACGAGGAGAAAATCCAAGGATATCACCCAGTGAGAGAAAAGTGAGGTGGGGCCCACCACTAAAAACTGTTGCAGGTGGAGCCCACCACAGATATGTCTCTACCGGGTAGAGGTGTAAAACGTGCCGGCCCAGCACAGCCCATCACACGAAGTCGCGTGCTTCACATGCCATGTGCCGTGCTGTGTTGTGCCAACAATTTAAACGTGTTGTGTCGTGCTGTGCTTTACTAGTCAAACGCTAGGCACGGCACAGCCCACGGGCACAGCACACGAATAAACGTCTTTGTCTTGCGTCTGGCACACGTGTTATAAATAATTTGAAATCACTTAATGGTATACATTAAGTCAGACATTATTACGAGAATCTAAATAGACAACATATCATTTGAATTTTTTTTAAGTAAAATCAACAAGTTTATTCAATAAAAAAAATAACCCATCAAATATAAAATTGGATCATTGTAATGTAAATTAATGTTCTAGTCAAATATAGGTAACGACATTAATTATAACAACGATATTGGAATATATTTTCCAAATATTTAGGTATTATATGTGTTGTTATAAAAATAAGTTAGCATAAAATGTCAAAAACTAGCTAGAATAGTGACTCTTTTGTGAAATATACACAAAATGTGATGTATTATGCCTTGTTATATGACGTACTTGTGCATGCTATGACGTGCTTTCTTAACATCTTTGTCTTTAAATAGTACCACGTGCTAATCCGTGCCGCATCTTTGTCTTTGCTATCATCTTGTGCCAATTAGTCAAACCCAGCACGTCCCATTTAACTAACGTGTTGTGCCGTGCTGGGCTAAGTCACGTGCTGGGCTGGGCTGGGCTCAACTTTTAGCGTGTTGGGCTGGGCTGTGCTCGTGCTGGCACAGCCCAGTTTACACCTCTACTACCGGGAGAATGGATTATCTCCCTGTTGGTGAAAGTCATGAAATTGTGAACCAGGTCCCAGACCCAGTTTTCAACTTCCACCCTTAGATATTGTCAGGCGGGCCCATGATTTCCTACGGCTCTTACTTGAGATGCTTGTACAAGTTACATAAAAGATTTAAGTTATTTTCTTTCCATCCAAAAACTTATTCTTCCCATGCAGTATTTATTCGCTTCTAAATGCTCATGTTCTAATCAAAGAAAAAAACTAATAATTTACCAATTCAACTTTTGAATACACACAAATGTGGAATGTTTAATTAGGACCTTAATTTCCAATTAATGTTCAGCCATCCATTCTTGATTTATTTCACTGTATATATGGTAGACTAATTATATTCATTCACAAACCCTAACAAGAAACACCAACTCTAAGTCTCTAACTAGGTTATCATGAAGATCTCTGTTGCATTCATTCTTTTTCTTCTTGCTCAAACTTATCAGTTTTTTTCTGCCTCCACTCAAGGTCTAAGCGTTGCATCAAATAAGAAACCTGTACCAGCCGTGTATGTTTTTGGTGATTCTTTGGTTGACAGTGGCAACAACAATTATCTTCAAACATTAGCCAAAGTCAATTACACACCATATGGAGTCGATTTTCCCAATGGAGCAGCCACTGGAAGATTCACTAACGGCTACACCGTCGTAGACTTTTTAGGTAACCTGAATACATGCTAGAAATCATATATTTGTTGAGGATTCAGCCTCCAACTAAACATGCAATTGCAAACCCTTTGGATTTTCTCCAACTCTTTGTTCACAAGATTTTTGTTTTTTTCTTTATGTTGGATTTTATTGTAGAAGGAAAGATTTACGATAAGGCATTTGTCATTTATCTAGTTGGTTTATTTTTTGGCAGCTAAATGGCTTGGACTACCATTCGTACCACCCTATCTGAGTTTATCTGAAGAGGAGAAGAGGGAAACAACCACTGGTATAAATTATGCATCAGGAGCGGCAGGCATTCTTCCAGAATCAGGAGCTGCAACAGTAAGACACTTTTTCTATTCAGAATTGAATGAGTCTTTGCTCGGCCAGTTTTGAAAGGCGACCACATGCAAAATCCTCACCCTGCATGAATATTTTAATAATATGTCATTTTTGTACTTGTAGGGAGACATCCTGAGCTTGGAAGAACAAATTAATTATTTTCTTCAAACAGTCAAAAACGATTTACCAAAGTCATTCTCAACCCAAGAAGAGTTTTCCAGCTACTTGTCCAAATCAATATTTGTAGTCTCAATTGGTAGCAATGACTACATCAACAATTATCTTCAACCAGCGAATTACAATAGCAGCAAAACATATAGTCCTCAGCAATACGGTGCACTCTTGATATCATCTCTCAAACAACATCTAATGAGTTTGTATAACTTAGGAGCAAGGAAATTTTTGGTATTTGAATTGGGTCCAATCGGGTGTTTACCAGCAGTTATAAACGCAGTTAATCCAAAACCAACCACCCGGTGTTTAGAAAGTGTTAATCTTTTGATTAAGATTTTCAATTCCGGAATTCCCAGTATGATTAAAGAACTTACTTCCACCTTGGAAGGCTCCACATTTGTTTATGGTGATATTTTTGATAAGAGCTATCAGCAAAACATGTCTCCTCTTACATATGGTACGTTTACCGTTTCTCTTGGTATTTTTCTTGCATATCATTCGTATTTTGACACCCTTTCATTTCATTGGAGACGTTCTAAATGCTAAAGAGATTTATTTTTTTGAACATTTATTAGGATTTTCTGGAGGTAATACACCATGCTGTGTAGTTGGAGGGAATGGGACAACAATTTGTCTTCCAAATCAGATGCCATGTGAGAACAGGGACACTCATCTGTATTGGGACGCATTCCATCCGGTTCAGAGAGTAAATTATGAAGTCGCTAGTGGATGTTTTAGAGGATCGTCGACTTGTTTCCCTATTAATGTTGGCCAATTAGCAGGCATCTAGTTGTTTATATTCTTTTAATTTGCTTGTAAATTTACACGCAAATGCTTTTAGTTTTCGAAAGTAATTCTCATCCAAGTTGGTACTTTTATCATTATAAGCAGCATTATTTATTCATGTAATTTGATGAATGATAATAAAAATAAAAACTCTATTTTTAGAACTGTTAAATGCTGATCAATTGGATGAAAAATGAGTCACTTACTCAGAATGGAAAACAAAAACAAACAATAACGAACCAACGACATTGAAAGGATTGATTGATAGATTAAGACACTTAATCTTTTGAAGAACTTAAGATTTGTGAGGTGATTTCTCTTGAATTATTTACACTCTTTTTTATAGACATAATACATACATAACAAGTAGACCCATTTCTTAGAAATCCCAGATAAGAGCATCTGAATTAATTAAACAAACTCAAAAAATTAATTAAACAAAAAAATTAATTAAACAAACTGATACCTAAAAATTTCACTACGATTAATCTCTGAAAAGAGCCCTTAGCCGTGTACTGATTTACCCAACCCTGTTATTTAATCCGGTTATAGTATATTAGAATTTGTTAGAGTCTAAACAAATCATATTTAGATTAACCTTAATCTTACCGGCTAGCGCAAATGAAACTAACTGGGACAGCCTGTGAGATTCCCGTAGTAACATGGTAAACGTCCGACATAATATCTAAATGTAACTTCTTAAGTTTACATTCAATATAAGATCTTTGATTTGGTTTGGTGTAGCGATAATTGATATACTATAATCAAAATACATTTAGGTATACTAGCATAATCCAAAAAAGAATTGGTATACTATAGTCCACGGTAATTCAAATAATTGATTGTATATTGATTTTGTCTTAAAGTTGTGATTTTGATCATTCGTTATGTGTTTGGGGTTGGCTTATGAGAAATGCTGCGACTATCATTAGACAGCAAACTAAAACAGGCAGCCCCCAATTATACAGAGTCGTGCGGTAAGCTCAAAGCGACTATCGGAAATCAATGATGACGATATTTACCAAACAATCCCTACATAATATAGTGTTTCTGTTCAGCAATTATTTTCAAGAACAAGAATAGTTTATGGAAGATTTTATTAAACTAAACCAGCTAATTCTGGTATATTATAATCCACGTTGATAACAATAATTAATAATGGATTGCCTGCCATAGTCGACTTTTTGTTGAGCATTGTTGTTGTACATTTCCACGTTATCGTGTGATCATGCATCATGAATTTGAACTTGGCTTCTCAGATTTTATATAGTTTTGTGAAACCCAATTGGTTGGCATTCACACCTAATCGAGACGAGTAATTTATGCTCGAGATGCCCACCCCTCACCATGTTGTCATCATAAATTTTATGCTATAAATATGACACCTTGGTTCTGGAATTGAGAAACCACAAACTCAAGATATAGTCTTAATCAAATATTAATATTTTTGCAGTTCAAACGATGGCAGAAACTACTTCTCCGCAGTTCTCTCCATTTTTTCTTGGTCTCTTTCTGGTTTTGATTATGTCATTGAGTTCCGAGTAAGTTATCATTCTTTCTTTCTTTCTTTCTAGTATCTTATCTTTTTTTTTTCTCTCTTTAATTTGTTTTGTGTTATGTTGTCTAATAACTAGCTTTGTTGTTGTTGTTCTTATACATAGATGTGTGAATGCGGGATGTACGGACTTCTATCATAGCGCAACCCACGTTTCTATAGATACAGTCTGTCGAGAAGAATGTGCATCTTTCTTTGGGGAAAAGCTTTTGACTGCCGAAGTTCATGATGTGACTTGGTTGGGTAGATATCAATGCAAATGTTGCTACGAAGATTAAACCTCTTACTATCTGATCAATCCGTTCACAAATACATCGTCATTCCTACAGTAACATTTCTTATTTGATCAATACCTGCTTGAGCGTCAACTGTATGTGTTGATTCTGTTTTATAACTATTTATGTTGTTTTCTTAATAATTAGCATCATTATTGGATGCCATCTTCTTCATTTTTAGAGTCATTGGCTCTCACTTTGGATTGCAGTAATAAATAATATTGTCTTGTGTGTTTGAGTTTGATAAACCATGGCATGGCAGAACTGTATTAGAGAAATACAATTTTTTTATTTTTGAGAACCCCAATATTGTCTGTAAACGCAAGAAAAATTGTTAACTAATGATGTATATATGACATAAGGTACTAATAATCGAGAAAGAAGAAAAACAGAAGAGAAAAATGAGTCACTTACTGAGAATGGAAAACAACAATAACAAACCAATGAGATTGAAAGGATTGTTTGCCATGATTGATTGATTGATTGAATATTGATAGATTCAAAACACTTGATCTTTTGAAGAACTTTGGTGAGGTGGTTTCTCTTGAAATATTTAGACCCTCTTTATAGACACATCACACATACATACAAGTAGACCCGTTTCTTAGAAATTCGCATCTGAATTAAACAAATTGATACCTAAGAATTTCAGTACGACTAATATCTGAGAAGAGACCTTGTCATGTACTGGTTTACCAAATCCACTTATTTTAATCAGTATCGATTATAGTATACCAAAATTTGTTAGAGTCTAAACAAATCTTATTTAGATTAATCTTAATCTTACTAGCTAGGCAAAATGAAATGAATTATAGTTCAAAAAGAAATAAAGTGGGACAATAGATTCCCGTAGTTATTTCGTCTGGCAAGTCCAACATACAATTTCTAAATGTAATTTCTAAGTTTGCATTCAATATAAGATCTTTGATCGGACCTTAAGTTTGGTGTAACGATCTGAAATAATTGATATACTATAATCGAAATACATTTTGGTATACTATAATGAAAAAGAATAATTGGTATACTATAATCTACGGTAATTAAAACAATTGGTTGTATATTGATTTTGTCTTAAAGTTGTGATGCTCGTTATGTGTTTGGGGTTGGCGTATGAGAAATGCCCTGCCTATCTATCCTAACTAGTCTTGGGTAAGAAATGCAATTCATACTTCATACTCGATTGTGAAGTCTGCAAGAACTCAAGTTATTAGTTTTGATTAGTCAGTTAATAATCCTAGTTAGGTAATACAACTAACCCAACGGTACAAAAACTACTGTATTTTTTTATTTTTATTTTGAAGGAACAAGATTACTTCTTGATTTCATTAAAATAATAAGAATTCATACATCAGTTTCAAATAAATCAACCATGAAAAACATGAAAAAATAAAAAGATTAAATATCAAATACATGAATTTCAAAGATAAATCTGGTGATGCTAGAGGAATGGCTTGTGATTTAGTAATCTGCCATTTTGAATTGTCTTCTTCTTCAATAAGATTTAAGTGTCCCAATCGGGAGTAATTTGCGCAAGATATTGTTATCACAATCAATTTCGGTAGAGCCTGATCTTCACATAGATGTAAAATCATGTCATGCCGAAATAGATTGCCCTCGATGAAATATATGAGACGATTGATGCAATCGATTGAATCGCCACGAATGCTAAGGAATTCTTCTTGGAAAGTATACAAGAAGTAATCTAAATGGCATATAAAAATCATTACAGAATAAAAGAAATACATACTACAAATCGTTGTATAAAAACGATTGTTTTATTTAGAAGTACTATACATATAATTACAAGTAATTGTACTCAAATCCAACCAGAAGATCTAAGAAAATCAGACCAAATCTGGTAGATTTGAGATACAGGAAATGGTTTTTGAAGATTTAAGAGAAAACGGTTACAAGAGTTTTTTGCAGAGGAAAAAAAAAAAAAAAAAACTATTGTAGTAATTTTGATTTAATCAATTTCCTATTAAAAATAAAAATAAAAGTTAACTAAATTAAAAAAAAAAATATTGGCTCAAGTAGTTGCATAATAAACATCCAACATACGGTATCTAAGTCGTAGATGCTATGTCCGTGAAAATTTAATGTAATAGGGGTGATCATGTCTCATGTTCAGTGTAGCGATATGAAATTTGGCATTTTCCTAGTAAATTCTCAATAACTTCCATGAAATGACGCAAATACAGTCACATTGAGTAACTAGGATTTCACTACCTAGAATACCAGAAATCTTAAGATACGGAGAAGGGAACTGTTACTCGCAACGATGCGAGTTTCTAACAGATTTTAGAGTATACACACGCGACCTATATATATATCCCATCCATTCTGTATGGTTGGGTGTGTTTTGTTCGGTCCTGTCATGTACACATTAGCATATTTTTCGTACTGTACCTCGCTTCAGAATGCTCATAAGCCATTGTCATGAAGACCATCCCTGCAGCCATTTTATGGAACTTGTGGAATGAGAGGAATCGCCGAGCCTTTGATAATAAATCTCTTGAAAAATCTAAAATGATTAAAGAAATTAAGTTCACAGTGGCGTATTGGCTTCACAAGCAACCTCAGTTTCAAGGAATTTCTCTTCGGTACTTCATGCTCAATTGGAATTTGGTAGTGTTTGAGCCTCCATAAACTTCATTTATCTTGTATTAGGAGTTTTAAGTTTGTTTTTGCATCATGAGTTGTTCTTGTTTTGGTCTTTTTCCTTCTTTTTTGGTCGGGTCATGTAGTTCTTGTGTTCACTATTTGTGAGCATTCCTTTTCCTTCTTTAATAAATTTAATTTACCGATCAAAAAAAAAAAAAATATTCGAGGAAGACAACTTTTATGGAGAGTTAAATTTTGTATTGGTCAATGCAACTGACAACTTGCCTTCCTCTTGACAACTAATTTTGGTATACTATATATATAATCCACGTTCAGTTAAAAAAAAAAACTGATAATTGCGCATTTGACTTTCTTTGGTTGTGTTGTTTATATCACCACGGGAAAAATAGTAATCTACAACTGTAACTTCACAACTCGTATATTTAAGGTTGTGAAAGGTGGTATGTTTGACAACTTTTGTCAAACAAAAGTTGTCAAAGTATAAAAAACGTCCAACTCTTAGGACCAAAGAGGAACAAAGAGTCGTGATGAGAATTAAAATCACAACGTTTTTGTGAAAAGAGTAGTGACCACCTTTAGACTTTAACAACTCATCTCGTTAAGGTAGTGAATAACTCTACGAAAACACTTATAAGGGTTGTTGAAGATAAAAAAAATTATCTTTTGGAAAAATGGTGTTTGAGAGATTTGAACACAAGCCTACTAGGTGTTAGCACAATCCCATAACCATTCTTTATTCCTCTCAATATCGGTAGTTTTGTCCTATTTGTTTTATTATTACTACCACAACCCTTATAAGAGTTGTAAAAAAACAATGAAAAAAAGAATGAGGCTCAGGTGAGATGAGTCGAACCGGAGCCTCTTGTGTCCAAGTGAGGTATTCTAACCATATTACCTTTATTTGAAATAAGTGCAATAAATGAAATCTGTCTTCATCTAAAGACTATGAAAATGACCATATTACCCTTATTGAAAATACCCACAATAAATATTATGGAGACTGTGAAAATGACCATATTACCCTTATTAGAAATAAGTGCAATAAATAGTATGGAGACTGGGAAAATGACCATATTACCCTTATCGAAAATAAGTAAAGTAAATGTTATAGACTGTGAAAATGACCATATTACCCTTATTGGAAAAACACGCAATAAATATTATGGAGACTATGAAAATGACCATATTACCCTTATTAGAAATAAATGCAATAAAAAGTATGGAGACTGGGAAAATGACCATATTACCCTTTTCGAAAATAAGTAAAGTAAATGTTACAGATTGTGAAAATGACCATATTACCCTTATTGGAAAAATTGCAATTTATATTATGCAGATGTGAAAATGACCATCCTACCCTTATCAAAAATAGGTAAAGTAAATGTTACAGACTGTGAAAATGACCATATTATCCTTATTGAAAAAAAGTGCAATAAATATTATGGAGACTGTGAATATGACCAAATTACCCTTATCGAAAATAACTAAAGTAATTCTTACAGACTGTGAAAATGACCATATTACCCTTATTGGAAATAACTGCAATAAATATTATGAAGACTTTTAAAAATGACCAGACTACCCTTATCGAAGAAAAAAAAAGTAGAATAAATATTACAGACAGTGAAAATGACCATAATAAGGGTAATATGGTCATTTTCACAGTATGTAATATTTACTCTACCTATTTCCGATAAGGGTAGTCCGGTCATTTTCAGAATTGGCAATATTTACTTTACTTATTATCGATAAGGGTAGTCTGGCCATTTTCACAGTCTCCATAATATTTGTGACACTTTTTTCCAATAAGGGTAATATGATCATTTTCACAGTCTATAATATTTACCTTATTTATTTTCAATAAGAGTAGTTTGGTCATTTTCACAGTCTCCATAATATTTGTTGCACTTATTTCGAATAAGGGTATTATGGTCATTTTCACAGTCCGTAATATTTACTTTACTGATTTTTGATAAGGGTAGTCTGGTCATTTTTCACGGTCTCCGTAATATTTATTGCACTTTTTCTAATAAGGGTAATATGGTCATTTTCACATTCTGTAAGAATCACTTCACCTATTTCTGATAAGGGTAGTATAGTCATTTTCACAGTCTCCGTAATATTTATTGCACTTTTCTAAAAAGGGTAGTCCGGTCATTTTCAGAATCGACAATATTTACTTTACTTATTATCGATAAGGGTAGTCTGGTCATTTTCACAGTCTCTATAATATTTGTGACACTTTTTTCCAATAAGGGTAATATGGTCATTTTCACAGTCTAAAATATTTACCTTATTTATTTTCAATAAGGGTAGTTTGGTCATTTTCACAGTCTCCATAATATTTATTGCACTTATTTCCAATAAGGGTATTATGGTCATTTTCACAATCCGTAATATTTATTTTACTGATTTTTGATAAGGGTAATATGGTCATATTCACAGTATGTAATATTTACTTTATTTATATTCAATAATGGTATTTTGATCATTTTCACAGTCTCCATAATATTTATTGCACTTTTTTCCGATAAGGGTAATATGGTACTCCACTCACGGCCAGGTTTCGATCTCGTAGCCAGGGTTTGCATACAATAGGCCAGAATAGGGTTTGTTTAATGTTTCGGGAATATTCCAAAGGAATCTTACCTGTAAATGGATGGATTTCATCGTTCTTACGAAATTTCAGACTTATAATAGTCTATTGACGGCTAGGTTTCGATCTCGGAGCTAGGGTTTGCATATAATATGCCAGAATATGGTTGGTTTAATGTTTCGGGGAATATTCCAAAGGAATCTTACCTGTAAATGGATGGATTTCATCGTTCTTACGAAATATCAGACTTATAATAGTCCATTGACGGCCAGGTTTCGATCTCGGAGCCAGGGTTTGCATACAATATGCCAGAATATGGTTGGTTTAATGTTTCGGGGAATATTCCAAAGGAATCTTACCTGTAAATGGATGGATTTCATCGTTCTTACGAAATTTCGGACTTATAGTAGTCCACTGACAATCAGTTTTCGATCTCGGAGCCAGGGTTTGCATACAATATGCCAGAATATGGTTGGTTTAATGTTTCGGGGAATATTCCAAAGAAATCTTACCTGTAAATGGATGGATTTCATCGTTCTTACGAAATTTCGGACTTATAATAGTCCACTGACGGCCAGGTTTCGATCTCGGAGCCAGGGTTTGCATACAATATGCCAGAATAGGGTTGGTTTAATGTTTCGGGGAATATTCCAAAGGAATCTTACCTGTAAATGGATGGATTTCATCGTTCTTACGAAATTTCGGACTTATAGTAGTCCACTGACAACCAAGTTTCGATCTCGGAGCCAGGGTTTGCATACAATATGCCAGAATAGGGTTGGTTTAATGTTTCGGGGAATATTCCGAAGGAATCTTACCTGTAAATGGATGGATTCATCGTTCTTACGAAATTTCGGACTTATAGTAGTCCACTAACAACCATGTTTCGTTCTCGGAGCCAGGGTTTGCATACAATATGCCAAAATAGGGTTTGTTTAATGTTTCGGGGAATATTCCAAAGGACTCTTACCTGTAAATGGATGGATTCATCGTTCTTACGAAGTTTCCGACTTATAGTAGTCCACTCACAGCCAGGTTTCGATCTCGGAGCTAGGGTTCGCATACAATATGCCAGAATAGGGTTTGTTTAATGTTTCGGGGAATATTCCGAAGGAATCTTACCTGTAAATGGATGGATTCATCGTTCTTACGAAGTTTCCTACTTATAGTAGTCCACTCACGGCCATGTTTCTATCTCGGAGCCAGGGTTCGCATACAATATGCCAGAATAGGATTTGTTTAATGTTTCGGGGAATATTCCGAAGGAATCTTACCTGTAAATGGATGGATTCATCGTTCTTACGAAGTTTTCGACTTATAGTAGTCCACTCACGGCCAGGTTTCGATCTCGGAGTCAGGGTTCGGATACAATATGCCAGAATATGGTTTGTTTAATGTTTAGGGGAATATTCCGAAGGAATATTACCTGTAAATGGATGGATTCATCGTTCTTACGAAGTTTCCGACTTATAGTAGTCCACTCAAGGCTAGGTTTCGATCTCGGAGCCAGGGTTTGTATACAATATGCCAGAATAGGGTTTGTATAATGTTTCGGGGAATATTCCGAAGGAATCTTACCTGTAAATGGATGGATTCATCGTTCTTACGAAGTTTCCGTCTTATAGTAGTCCACTCATGGCCAGGTTTCGATCTCGAAGCTAGGGTTTGCATACAATATGCCCGAATATGGTTTGTTTGATGTTCCGGGGAATATTCCGAAGGAATCTTACCTGTAAATGGATGTTTTTATCGTTCTTACGAAGTTTCCGACTTATAGTAGTCAACTGGCGTCCATGTTTCAAGCTAGGAGCCTCTCAGAGCTTCTTGGTTCACAGTTTCTATGCCGTTATATTTATCGATTTTAATGATGTATTTTGCTAAGTTTGAAGTCAGAACCCTCTCAGAGCTTCTTGGTTCACAGTATGTATGCCGTTATTTATCGATTTCGATGATCTATCATGCTAAGTTTGAAGTTCGAATCAACACTAAGCTTAATATTTATCGATTTCGATGATGTATCATGCTAAGTTTGAAGTCATAACCCTCCCGAAGCTTCTTGGATCATAGTTTTGTATGTTGTTATACCACATTTGAAGTTCGAATCAACACTGAGCTTCATATTTATTGATTTTGATGATGTATCTAGATAAGTTTGAAATCAGAACCATCCTAAATTTTTATAACCTGGGTTTACCAGTGTGAACTAAAGATACTTCATGACATGTATGACTGTTAAAATTACTTCATGACCTATACGATTAGTCGAAATTCAAACCGGAAACACAAAGAAACACACCAATTATCGAATTCACTTCTTATTTTCCAGCTTTATTCTTATACATGTTTTGGATTTTTTTATATCAGAATGTCGATAACAATGTCCTAAATTTATTAATTTTTTTTTTGGATTTTTTTTCATGTCGAAGGTTGATAATAAACCCAATATATGAGTTCGTATTAGCACAAATATAAACACACATGCTGCATAATCCGTATGAACATCCGAAATACAATTTCAGCCGTCAAGATTTGTTCATAATCCGTGTGATAATCTTAAATTCAGATCCTCACCGTCCAAACAAAAAAAACCAATCTCTCTGAAAAAGAAAACCAATCCGTGGATTTGTTTCTCCCATTTGGAGATCTGTTTCATCTCTCTGAAAAAAACAAAAAAAAATAATCTCTCAGGAAAAAAAAGTATGAAAAAAAAAATCTCTCGGAAAAAAAAGCTCCATTAAATCTATGGATCTAATCACAGAACTTATCTTCATTCTTATCTTCCCCTCTCTCAGAAAACAAACCCAACCCCAAGTTTCGTTAGCTTCAATTTCTTCAAATCTTAATCACAGAACTCGATTCTTCTCTTTTCGATTTCATACCGAATCCTCAGAAACCCTAGCTTTAGTTCAAGTGGAAACCGTTAATTTCATTACTGATTTCTCTATTTTACTTCCATCTTGAACTCATCCCCAAAACCCTAATTTATATCATCGGATTTACATGTTCTTCTGGTTCTGAATCAAACGACAACTAAGCTTCGCCAATTTGTGTGGTGGGGTTTTAGAGTTGCAAATATTTGCAGTCCTCACTCAAATCTAAACCCTTTATCCCCCTTTTTCATATTCTCAGTTTCCAGACTTTTGTTCTTCTCCATTTTAGAGCTGGTTTATGGTTTCTCCTGTAGAGCATCGAATCTACCATCTTCTTCGATCTTCGTAAGCCTCTTTCTCTCCCAACCTCCAGATTTAAAAAAAAAAAACTCTGCTGGATTTTTGATTGTTTCAATTTAAAACCCTAGATTTCGCCTCTCTTTTGATCAACCAATGTTTTCTTCGTACTCCTTAACTCATTTGATCAATATCTAATTGATTGGAAACCCATGTTTATATTCTACTCTTAAGTCATCTGCATTAGAAAAGATCTCATCTTTCCATTGGTATTTTATCGTGTTAAGGAAATGGTTTTTTCTGGTGAAAATTAAAGGGAATTTGGGAGTAATTGATGTGAGAATTGAGTGAATATTGTATTTCATGGTTAATTGTGAAGATTTTGAGTTGATTTGATTTTTAATGAATTGATTATTATCTTCAATTCCTTTTATTTGACCTGTAATTGTTCGTTTTTGTGTAGATGGGTGGTAAAGACTGTTGATTAAAAGAGTTGGTCTTGGTGTTTTGCAATTATGGGGGGTTGGCGAAGGCATATACAGTCTATCATTCGTCAGGCGGGTAAAAAGTTGGAGCGAAGTTGTAGTCCGCCACTCGGTTTACCAAGTGCTCGTATAAATGCCGCTTCTACTTTAGGTACATCTACTACTTTGATTATCTTTTGTTGGGAATGTGCTAGTTTGTCGTTCATTTGTAACAGGATGGTTTTATGACATGTGGTTTTTATTGCAGGTCAAATTCGTTATCTACACAGAACATCAAACACATCTCAGAGACGGCCCTCCCCTTAAAGCAAGCCAAGCTGTGCTTGAGGCCACAAATTTTTGGAGGCCACATTTTCTTCTTTTTGTAGTATTAGTACCATATAAGATTTTGCATCCCTTGAAAAACTAGCCAGTTGTGGAAGTAAGTTATTAAGTGAAAAAGCTAAGTGAAAAGGAAAGAGGAAGCCTTTCATAGGGTTCATAAAGTTACTAAGTAAGTTGCATTACGTTTTTTTTGCATCGGGAAGTTTAAGGCTTTCATAGCTATACAATATTCTTACTAAGTAGTTGGCTGAAACCGGAGACCATTAGAATCTTGGTCGTGGGTTTTAGGTAAGTGTTTTTTTTTTTTTTTTTTTTTTTTCATTTTAGCTATCTTAGATTATTCGTAAACTTATATTTGGACTTCGGATGCAACCTCACAAAGGTTGAGTAGCATATGTACAGAGAAAAGAAATGGAAAATATGGGAAATGGAATTTCATTTTTGTACCGACAGCCCATTTCATGACTGATAGTTTTATTATCTCCTCACTAGGTGTGACTTAATTACCGACTAATTATCAATGGTCATTTAGCATCAGCGGGAATGCCTTGTCATTTGTTTTCATTACTCATATATATATATATATATATATATATATGTCCACAATCCACTTCTACACCCTTGAGCATATATTTAAATATCTAGTTCTATTCAAATTGAACGTATTATACTATTGTATATTTGTACGTTCTTGATTTTCTTTTGGTCCTTAATCTACGGATAACTAGTTAAGAGCTCAAAGAATGTTTTTCTAGTTAACAATGTTTATGCAATTTTTGCTATAGTGAGTTGACTGTTCCTTTTCATTAACAAGGTGCCACAAAAAAAAATTGCATTAGGCCACACAAAATGCAGGACCGGCAATGCACATCTCCGACAAACATTCTCAGGCCTTTTCACCAGTATTGGCAGCAATCGGTAAATATTCATTAATGTTATTGCAGGGGCAGCTCTGGTGAAGTTAGTGGTAATGCTGCAATGCAGAAAGGGAGAACTCACTGAAATGATGGAGATTGTCCAGCGAGAAGATTTAGAGGACCAACAAGCTTGAAATTTCTGGATACTCTAAAGCCAGGACAGAGATTTCAAGTTGAATCTTTGCTTAATTCACCTGTTGGAGGACAAAACTCTTGTTCATCCTGAACGCTATGTTAGAAATAAAGGTAATACTGAAATTCGTAAACCTTTCTTAGCTTTTTGATTGTGATGGGATTATTAGTAATTGAAAATTGCTGATTTTGGTTGGTCAGTCCATAGGCGGACCATGTGTGGCATATTGGATTATCTGCCACCTGAAATGGGTATGTATTCAAGATTGTTTGTGAACAATTGTTTCTGCTTCAGCCAAGGATCTTATCATCCAGGTGAATTCTTGATTTCTCTGTGATGCTTGTCACTGGTTGACTATGGTGTTTTCAAGTTCTTATGATTGAACTATTAATAATTCATATGTCGTTCACACTGATAATGGTTAGTTTAGACTACCATCACTCGGGTTTTTGCAGGTGTTATTGGAAATTTACTACAATGTTGATGACTTTCTCGTTTTTTTCAGGTTTTGATTGACAATATTGCTGAACCTATAGTGTATGCACCACAGTTGGGCTAGTTTACTAGAATTATAGTGGCTTGTTTAGAAGGCTTAGAGGAATGTATTTTAGTTTACAATATGTGTAGAAATGAAGTGTATGGTTTATATTTGGCTTGAAGATAGTGGGTTAGTTATACTTCTTCTGCCCAGATACATGCTTTTCTATGTTAGATCTTTGTAAGGGTGCCACTATGAGACTTTCGTTGCTATTCCTTTGGAAATAACAAGGTCATCACCTTTCATCAGAGTATAAATGCTTTTATTGTTAGAGGAAAACCATAGAAAGGATATCTACAATTGGGTTAAGGCTTGTGTTTTACTTTAAGTATTGCCTGCTTTCCCTCTATACTAAATAACTTTATGTAGATTTGATGAAGGTTATACTTACGTCTATTTTTCTGTTGTATTGATGCAGATTACCAAGTAACCTCCAACTGCATCTATCCAATCTCGGCAAAAAGAAGACTACAAGTTGTGGAGATTCAAGATTTGGTTGTTTTCTTTTCACTTGTATCTAAGACACATTGGACTTGTAGACTTGGATATTTTTTTCTAATGTTAAATGTCTAACTGATGAAATAAGTTATGAATTGTACAATGAATATTGATTTTTAAATAAATGGTCATTTGAATTTATGAATGCAGGTTTCATTACATTATAATTTGATTGTAAATTTTGTATTTAAATTTTCAAAATTTAATTTTTTTTCAAATTGAATATGTACCACAACTCAGAATTAGAGTCGTCAAAGAAGTGACATGCTCATCTCATGGTTGTCAAAGAAGTGACATACAATTCAAACCATTGCTGTCAAAGAAATGACTTGAAACTCAAACCATTGTTGTCAAAGACGTGACATACAACTCAAACAATTGTTATCAAAGAAATTTCTACAACCCAAATGAGTGTAGCGTAAGAGTTATTTTCACAACCCAGGTAAGAGTTGTGTAAGCATTATGAGGAAATTTCAAAAGACACTCACATCTGAAGCAAGTGTTGTACAAAACTGAACCGCAACCACGTTTACGACTCTAGCTGAAGAGTTGCAAAGAATTGAAGACCTTCTACAACACCCCCCCCCCCCCCTTATGCAACCTATCGATAAGCGTCGTCGTATGTTGTACGACAACTGTTTTATGGGGTAGTTGATCGCTATTTTTCCTGTAGTGTATATATGTAGCCCATATCTTGTGGATTATGATCGTGCGTCATGTGATTGGGGATGGTTTTATTGGTAATAACAGTGAAATTCTGACACTATTTTCGTAATAGATCACAAGTTTAATTCTATAAATATGAACATTTTATGGACATGAAATTCAACAACCAAGCTACAGTTTTTTTTATCAATCCAACCAAAACCATGGCAATTTGGCAAAAACAATTTATTTACGTTTCGCTCCACTTTTCCTTGGTCTCATTCTCATTTCGAGTATTTTGACGAGTTCTCGGTAAGTTTTTTTTCCCTCTTTTCCGTTCTTTTCTTTGTATATTGTAGTCTGATTACCTGTTTGTTACCATTGTTGTTGTGATATAGAGGTGTGAATGTCGAATTGACATGTATCGAGAAAGATCTGGTGGATATTAGGGAGGGAGATGTATATGGGGATTGTGAGCGACAATGTATAAAGAGGACTTTGCTCCTACTGAACTTTTAAGATTCGAAGTCTTCGACTTGTATACCTTATTCAAACCAATCAAATGCCGCTGTTGCTTTAATGATGGTACATAATCGTTATTGTGTCTGATCAATAAGCCGTTTACCGCCACCACTACTAGAACATCATTTTCTACAATGATTGATCATGATTGATATATGGTTTGGAGACTGTTATAAGTTTGTTCATTTTAATTTCCTTCCTTGGCACCATGTTTGATGCCATTTTTTTCTTGTTTAATTTTGTTATCTTGGGCTAATTGGCTTTGGTTTGGATTGAAGCAATAATATTATTGATGTGTGATTTGGTTTAGTCATGGCGGTTAATGGGAATAGTCAACTCAAGTCAAGTCAATCTTTACTTGAGCATTATTGTTCAGATTAATTAGCCTTTGTATCCTGTCTAAATAAAACAGCTGTGAAGTATATATGTATGAACCAATACTATTATTGTAATGATTCAATTCTTATGTAATACAGTAATACACTTTTCTCTTTTGATCTTTATAATCATTACAAGAACATAATATTCTCATGGTATCATATTTGTAACGATCCTGTATTTCAAAGCTTTAATAATCTTTTTCAATATTTTTCAAAGCTTCAAGTTGGGGTTTCAATAATTTGTTTCAATTACAACAACTTTTTCAACAAAAACAAATTAGGGTTCATTTGTGAATTTTTGGTTTATGGTTACTACTCGATCTGGAAGTTATACCAACAACAACAACAACATCAATTTTAATTTTTCAGATTCACTTCAAGAAAATTCACAACAAGGTTCAAGTTACCAAGAAATGGCGGCTTCTGCTAGTAATGGTAATTCAGGCTCTCTTCCCTTCACTAATATTACAAATTTTATCTCTATGAAATTAGATGGTTCAAATTATTTGTTATGGCGTGATCAATTTGAGGGTCTTTTAGTATCTAAAGATATTCATGGTTATGTGAATGGTGAAATAGTAGAACCCCCACATAAGATTACTGTGGATGGTGTTGAAAATATTAACCCAGAATGGGTATCATGGAGAAAGTTTGATCGATTTGTTTCTACATGTCTTAAGGCTACTTTTACTTCTACCATTAGTGGTGATATTCTTGGTCTTGTGACTGCAAAAGAAATTTGGGACTATCTTCATACTAGTTTTAGAACACAATTCACTGCTAGGAAAAACATGCTGAGAACTCAATTGCATGGAATTAGGAACGCAAATCAATCTATTGTTGTTTATCTTCAAAAGATCAAAACTATTGCTGATTCTTTGGATGCTATTGGGGAAAGAGTTAGAGATGCTGATTTGATGATGTTTGTTATGAATGGATTGAGCAGTGATTATGATATGTATGTGATATCTTCACAAAATAGAGATCAACCATATACTTTTGGTGAATATAAGGCTAAATTGCTCTCTCATGAACAATTTTTACTTGAAAGGTAGCATCAACATAGTAGTGTTTATGATGAGCAAAGCTCTACTGATTTATATTCAAGGAATGGTTATACTGGGTATAATGCTAATAGAAGAAATGGTGGTTCAAACCAGCCTGGCAATGGTGGATTTAAGAATAGTCATTTTCAGTATGGTTCTAGTTCCAATTCTTCAACTAGATCTTCTAATTCTTCAAATGGATCTGCATTGAATGGTAATAGAAGACCATATGTGGATTATTCAAAAATGTACTGTCAAATTTGTAAAAAGAATGGTCATATTGCCATAAGATGTCTCTTTCGCTATCATCCACCTCCTACTACAAACTCAAATGGTGGTAATTCTTCTGGACATAGATCTCAAGAAAATTTTGCTACTTCTGATACTCAAGTTCAATATTCAAATGATGCTATTATTCCTTCTGGTCCATCTCAACAAGTTTATACCAGTCTAAATGCTACCACTGCAACTGTTAATGATGACCCATCATCTTCAAACACAGTCTGGATTTCAGATAGTGGTGCTTCCACTCATATGACTGGTGACAGAACGTTGTTGCAAAATACTTTAGCATACAAGGGAAAGGACAGTGTTATGATAGGCAATGGTAAGATTTTACCTATTTCTTTTACTGGTGATGCTACTCTTTATACACTTAAGGTTAACTTCAAGTTAGATAATGTGTTACATGTACCTGCCATGAAACATAATTTGCTCTCTGTTGCTAGATTTACTAGGGATAATGTTTGTTATATAACATTTTATCCTCTAGGATTTGAAGTCAGAGACTTACATAGTCATGATCTTTTAGATAATGGACAGATGGTTAACAATCTTTATCCAATTACATCAACTATGTTGCATCATGTTTTTTCTTCTCTTGTTGCTCCTTCTCAAGTTGGCATGGTAGATTAGTCCATCCTTCTTCCAAGATACTTCAACAACTTCATACTAACAAAAATATTATTGTTAATCCTTCCAATCATATGTCTCTTTGCAATCCTTGTCAATTAGGAAAAAGTAAGAGACTTCCCTTTTCCTTGTCAAATTCTCATGCTTCTTCTCCTATTAAACTCATTCATTGTGATGAATGGGGTCCTGCACCTGTTGACTCATTAACAGGTCATAGATATTATATTCTCTTTATAGATGATTTTAGTAGATTCAATTGGATTTATCCTGTGAAACTTAAAAGTGAAGCTTTACAATGTTTTCAACACTTTAAGAATCTTACTGAAAATATTTTTCATACAAAAATTGTAGATTTTCAAACTGATGGAGCTAGTGAGTTGGTTAAAGGTTGTTTTAAAGGATTCTTAGATAATGCTGGTATTCAATTAAGAATTTCTTGTCCAAAAACTCCAGAACAAAATGGTTTAACTGAAAGAAAACACAGACATATTACTGAAATGGGAAATACTTTACTTTTCAATGCTTTTTGTCCTAAACAATACTGGTATGATGCTTTTTTGGCTGCTACATATCTTATAAACAGAACTCCTACTCCTGTGCTTCAAAATAAATCTCCTTTTCAAGTTTTGTACAATACTATTCCTAATTATTCTATCTTAAGAGTTTTTGGATGTGTGTGTTATCCTTTTTTAGGACATTCAAGAGTTGATAAGTTGTCACCTAAATATGTTAAATGTATCTTTATTGGGTATAGTATCTTACATAAGGGTTACAAATGTTTCAATCCCATTTCTAAAATAACTTATATTTCAAGGCATGTTGTTTTCTCTGAAACTGAGTTTTATTTTGCTAACAATTTACCTGCTGCTCCTGAGGATTCTACTCTACAGTCTTCTTCCACTTTTGTGTCCTGTGAAAATCCAGTTATATCCTCCACTTTTTCTTCTCCTTCTCCTCCTTCTACTTCAACTATTGTTACCAAATCTCAGAAGGGGATTTCAAAACCCAAAAATTTTCCTAATCATGTTTCCTATGCTTCTGTCAAATATCCTTTGTCCTTTGATTTTGTATCTTTACTTAATACTCCTTCTGAGCCAAAGAGTTTTAAGGAAGCAATTAAGATTCCATATTGGCAAGTTTCTATGAAAGATAAGAATGATGCTTTACAGAGAAATGGCACATGGGATTTAGTTGACCCTGAGCCTCATATGAATATACTTGGGTGTAAATGGGTCTATAGAGTTAAACTTAAATATGATGGCACTGTTGATATATGTAAATCTAGATTGGTGGCCCTGGGTTATAATCAGAAAGATTGAGTGGATTATGGTGAGACATTCAGTCCAGTGGTTAAGTCAACCATAGTTATAGTGATGTTATGTATTGCTGTTACAAGAGGGTGGTCAATAAGGAAATTAAATATTTCCAATGCTTTCTTACATGGGGACTTGACTGAGAATGTATACATGAAGCAACCTCCAGGGTTTTTTAGTGCTGAATTTCCAAATAAAGTTTGTCATTTGAAAAAGAGTCTCTATGGTTTAAAGCATGCACCAAGAGCATGGTTTCAAAAATTCAGTTCTGCATTGCTTTCTTTTGGATTTGTGAGAACAGTTTCAGATTTTTCTTTATTTGTCTATGTTGCTGGTTCACAAATGATGGTTTTACTTCTTTATGTTGAGGATATTTTACTCACTGGTACTTCAGATGCATTACTTGACACTTTAGTCCAATTTTTGGGTACTAAGTTTGCCATGAAGCATTTGGGGGATCTTAATTATTTCTTAGGTATTGAAGCACATAGAACTTCCACTGAAATATTATTGACACAGAAAAAGTACACTCTAGAATTACTTCATCAAGCTCATATGACAGAATGCAGTCCTTGTATCACTCATGTGGTCAAAGGACCTAGAGTTTCAGTTAATGATGGAACTTTGTTGCAAGATGTATCTGCTTATAGGACTATTGTTGGGGAACTACAGTATTTGTGTTTAACTAGACCTGATATTTGCTTCAGTGTCAATTACGTGAGTCAGTTTATGCATGCTCCAACAGATATTCATCTTTCCTTGGTTAAGAGAATTCTAAGATATTTAAAAGGTACTATTGGTTATGGTTTGACTATTAGAAATGGTGATATTCAAGTGTTGAGGGCTTATACTAATTCAGACTTGGGAAATTGTCCTGAAACAGCTAGATCTACTAGTGGTTATGTTATCTTTTTAGGAGATTCTTTGATTTCTGGGTCTAGTAAAAAGAAACCTACTGTGTCAAGGTCCACTGCTGAGGCTGAGTACAAAAGTTTATCTGTGGCTACATTTGAGTTAGAGTGGTTGTCTTCATTATTATCTGAACTTCATATTGATTTAAAGCTACCTATTTCTCTTTTTTGTGACAATACAAGTGCAATCTACTTGACTGCTAATCCAGTTTCTCACTCCAGGGCAAAACATATGAAAATACATTTTCATGTGGTTAGAGAGCTGGTAGAAAGTGGTTTTCTGAATGTTCAGCATATAACATCATCACATCAGTTGGCAGATTTGTTTACTAAGGGATTGTGTGCTCCCACTTTTACTTTTCTACTGCATCAATTACTTGGTTCTTCTATAGCCTCCACAACTTCTGCAGCTTTATGTACAGATACAACATCACCTACTACATCAACTTTGAGTCAAGCCACTACTTCTGTGCTTCCTGACATTGGTTCTTCTATTACATCAAGTACTTCTACTTCTACAAATACTTCTGCAACTTTACTTCATTCTGCAAATACTTCTATTACTAGTTTTCCTTGTACTTTTTCTAGACATGTTTCTTTTTCTGTTCCTTAGTTTGTTTTTCTCTTTCAAACTGATCTATGTTACCAGTATCAGTTTGAGGGGGGCTAATAGGAATAGTGAACTAAAGTCAAGTCAATCTTGACTTGTGCATTATTGGTCAGATTAATTAGCCTTTGTATCCTGTCTGAACCAATACTATTATTGTAATGATTCAATTCTTCTGTAATAAAGTAATACACTTTTCTCTTTTGATCTTTATAATCATTCTTGCTTTCTTGATCATTACAAGAACATAATATTCTCAGCGGTACTGTAAACAATGTCTTTTAATCGTATGTCACCAATTTTATTTTCTAAATAGATCATCTTATGGATTCCACACACCAAGCTTGTTAGCTGTTAGTTAATCAATCATTATCATTGGCAATGGAAATCATGGAAAAACTGCTTCTTTGTGTTTCGCTCCACTTTTTCTTGGTCGCTGGTTTTGATGTCTTAATCAAAATTTAATAATACAACTGAGTACCTGTTGCACAATTATCTCCACAAATCATTTTCGAAATGATAAAAATGATAAATTTACAGGGCATTCACTTTAGACCTACTAATTTTGGAATACTATAATCCTAGTGCCAGGCTACGGTGATGCGTTGTATGATCTCTTGTATGACTGGGGGATGATGGTTCGGGCAATCAAATAAAATCTCACGTAGTTTTACTAACACGACTCACTAGTTTTTTTCTATAAATAGGACCATGTTATGGACATGAAATTCCACAACCAAGCTAGCTTATCCATCATTATTATTTCAATCGAAACCATGGGAAAAACTGTTTCTTTGTGTTTAGCTCCACTCTTTCTGGGTTTTATTCTCATTTTGATGATTTCTCAGTAAGTTTTTATTTTCTCCATCTCTCTTTTACTTTCTTTTGTTTGTTTGTTTGTTGTAGTCCAATCAATTACCCATTTGTTATCATTGCTTTTCTGATATAGAGGTGTAAGCGGTTTCATCATATGTTTTGACGATGACCTTGAAGATCAGCTGGGTTTTACTAATGGATTTTGTGAAGAGCAGTGTAAAAGGAACTATGCTCCGTTAACATTTGTAAGTGCCGAAATCCATAATCGGTTGAGTTTTTCTCCAACCAGATGCATCTGTTGCTACGACGACGGAAATCATGAGTAAAGTCATATACTGTCTGATGAATCTGCGTACCGAGTACCACCACTACCATCAGAGCAACAGAATGTACTATGATCAGGTGTTCCAGCTGATCATTAATTAGCCACCGACTGTCCATCTAGATCTTATAAGAATAAGATCATGATGTTTGGTTACGCAAGTGTATTAGTATTTGTACTTATGCATTAGTATTGTTATTCGCTTAATTAGCATCACTCTCGATGCCATGTATTTTTCTAGCTTTTCTGTTTGGCTTTGGCTTTGGATTGCAGTAATTAATGATATTATTCATGTGTGATTTTTGTGTAAGCATGCAGTACTATATATAGTTTGTTTAATCAGTAACAGGTTTTGTTATCAAATCTCACCCTGCATTACTCTAACAACAACAGATTAAAATACACCAATGCAAACATGCGTTTCTGTTCACTATACATCTAGACTTTTTGTAGATGAATATTGCTACGAACAAGATATGAGCAATCTTGATATACGATAATTTGACAAGAGAACAAATGGAAATAGTCATCACAAACTAACCCACGACCCATGCTGCAAAGAGACGATTATGTTCATTAATTTCTAGTACATCGCCGTCGGAGTAGTTTGGAGAGGTTGAGATCTGCCTCTCCGAACAGGGACAGAACCAGATTTGGAGGAAGAGGGTGCTAATATTTTGCTTACCGGTACCACAAGTTGGACTAGGGGTGCAAAATCGGCTTGAGAGCTTGTATTTAAAAAAAAAATGTCAAAATAGATACAATTGGGCTTGGGAGTCGTCTTGACTAGGACTGTAACTACACGTCCATGCTCCAAGCTGGAACCCTGTTTTAGGGCATCCCAAAAAATTCAAGGCATACAAAATAGTTTTCCCATCCTAGGTCACCTTATAAGGGGTGTCTATTGGGTAGTTCAATTACCTATATACCCTTGAACCTAAAATCAAAAAACAAAAACAAAAAATGTTTATATCCTAAATATCTCCTCTTCTTCCTCCAGCCGAATCATCTCCCTTCTCTCTCAAATTTTTTTTCCATCGCCGTAATTAATTATCGATTCGTGAAAATTTAATTGTCGATTAAATTGAACTATATAGTTGAATCGGAAATTCAACCATTTGAAACTCCAACTCCTGAAATGAGGATAAGAAGGTATTTCCTACAAACCAAATCTCTTATTTGTTGTTTTCATCGATTGAATGGGTTAAATTACTAAAAATTTAGGATTTTTGACGGTTACAGTAGCGGGTTCAGCTGATAATTGAGTTGGGTTTTGAGCCGAACTGTTCTTGAAATTTCACCCTGAAAGTGTCTATGAACAGTTCGGCTAAACAGTAAATATTAGTTTTTAGCCGAACCCCAAAATGTGTATTAAATTAACTTTAAAAAAAAAATCCAATAGGTGTTCGGCTAATATTATATTCAATATTACAAGCCGAACCTAAAAGATATATGGTTCGGCTGATTCGATATTAAGTAAATGAGCCAAATTACAGCTTTATTTTTAACTATACATGTGTATTTGTAGCATTGGGTTCATCATCGACGTATTCGTCATCGAGATTTGGCTCACTTCCAAGGATTTGGATGTCTTCTTATATAAAGATATCAAAGTTAGGCTTTATAATTCTTTCAGGATCGTATTTTCTTGAGATAAAAGTCAATTTGGTGTTCAAATATGTCCCAAAACAGTGTCAGGTTCAACTAATACCTTGTCAACCTTTCCCGACCGAACCTGAGAAGTGAAATTTACCTCAGCTGGTTGTCATGTTCGGATGACTCGATTAGATCACTTTCAAGCCGAACATATATCTGTAAACACTTCGAAAATATTGATTTGCAGGCTCTAGGTTCGTCTAGCTCGTGCTGATGAGTTATCAGCCGAACCTTCTCTCTACAGACTCAAGTCTTTCGATCTTGTTTTGGCCAGAAATTTTTCGTCCGATGTCAGAATGACCTCATTCTTTTTATGTTGTGTTTGTGTTTTCATTCTCTTGAAGTTGAAGATAATATCTCCTTGATTTTAATGATTTGAATTTGGACCTAGGTATTCTCCATCAGTAGACTTCACTTTCTTAACACTTTTAGTAATTTCCACTTTTTTTGTTTGATTCATCATATGAAAAGGATGCACAATAGAAAACATATGTAAAAAAAATCCTAGCCCCTAAATGTGTATGAATTTAAGTGTTTTATGGAAAATTAGTAACATGTTCGGATGATATGATTTTTGAATATGAGCCGAACTTGGAAAAATATACGGTCCGGCTGATATGATATTTAGAGTGAAAACCGAACCTAACTCTCAAGAGAATGTTCGGCTTGTAATGAAAATTTCTTATTAGCCGAAAATTTAACTTATTTAACTAGTAAGTAGGTAGGAAGTTACAGACTATAAGTAACTATTGTATTTCGAGTAAGTCAAACTGTTCATCTTCTGTAGTATACAAGTTAGGTTCGGCTGATAATTTCAATCCGAACATATATCTGGTTCTCCGAACTTGGGTGAGAAATCAATTTTTTAATGATTTCAACCTACACAAATGAAACTAAACATAATCTGGAAGTATACTTGTGTGCTGTTAGCATTAATTGGGTTTCTCATCGTTGTATTCATCTTCTGGATTGACTCATAAAAATATAATTTTTTCCTCATTTCTCCTTCTTCTTCTTCTCCAAAAAAACTTTAAAAAAAAATCTTCCCAAAAATTATCATCAACACAAACTTTTATAACTTAATTATCTTAATCACTAATCATTTATATTAAATACTAATCAAAATTATTCATTATTATTAACATTAATACAGAAAGGATAAATTTACCATTATCAAAAATATTTGGTTAAGGGACTATTGGATTTATTATTTCCAACCCGTTTTTGTCTTTATTCAGTATGCCTTGAAATTTTCTTGTATTGCCTAAAACAAGGTTCCTAAGCTGGTTCCATCCCATTAAGGCCTCTATAAATGGGAATTATCACTCGGGTTTTGACCAAATGAGAATTTTTGTGACTTGCCCCTCCGAAACAACACACAAGAAAAAATTTAAATCAGGTAAATTACATATATAAATTATTCACAGAAGATTGATAATCGCTGTCGAATCTAAAAAATCCAATGAAAACTTTTGAAATCATTATGTAGAATTCAGTAAAAACCTATTCACTTGATCTAGACTATGGATGTAATGGACTAGCGAGTCGAATTTCATACTAATATCATAAAAAAGAAGAAGAAGGAAATCATCTTAACATTTATCAAGGTTCAATAACAAATTTAAATAACAAACCGCATATTTTTTTTACAAAACCCGTTCCATCACATATCTTCAGATGACCAAGGCCTACCCATGTGTGGTAGTTTTTGTGTATTTTTCTTTTGGCGTCATGTGTAGTATGATTGATTTTCTGTTCGGGCTTAGTTAATAGAGTAGTTCAGGGTGAACCGCCCAAACTGAACTACCCAGAAACCATATGGAGACATGAAGAATGGCCCGCCGTACTTTTTGTAGATTTTGGTCGGGTCTACACGGTTTGGGGTTGTCCGTTCGGACGATTCACCAGACTTTTTGTAGTTAATAACAACATATTCTGTGTAGAGAATCTGATATCAAAGACTTAATGAAAGAACACAGAACTAAAACTCAAACAAGCTACAACTAGCTTCTCTTAATTGATGTAATTCAAACTCACGGCTTAACAGCCTATTTATATGTTTACAAACTTGAATCTCAAGCAATAAACACTTTCCTAACTTAATCAAACTCTAACAAGAAACTTCTAGACAATTCTCATGTAAACAAACTCTTAAAACACGTAATACTTGTAACTTAAGTAAACTTCCATAAACTGTACCATGAATCAATAACTCTTGTTGATCCATTCACTTCATATCAACTATACCAGTTGACCCGACCATATTGGATCAACTCTCATATTTTATCCATACTGCTTTCTTCATAACGGATCAACAACCAATATTTATCCCTTCTGTTGTCTTCATACTATCTTGGTTTATTCTTCAACATCCTCCCTTAAACCAAGATATTCTTTGCCAATCATACCAAGATTTCCACGCAAGTAAATGAAAGTGTTAGACTTCAAAGACTTGGTGAAAATATCTTCAACTTGTTCTTTGCTTTCAACAAACTCCACAAGAACCTCCTTGTTACTGACTAGTTCTCTAATATAATGATACTTAATATCAATGTGTTTACTTCTCCCATGAAACACTGGATTCTTAGTTAGTGATATTGTGGACTTGTTATCACAAACTATTGTTGTTGGTGTCTTCTGTTCTTCAAACAAAGACTTCAGCATCATTCTTAACCATACATCTTGTGTAGAACAGTTGCTAGCAGCTATATACTCAGCTTATGTTGTAGACAATGCAATAACTTGTTGTTTCTTAGATCATGACCAAGAGAAAAAACCAGTTCCCAAATGAAATCCATAACCTGACGTACTCTTTCTTTCTTCTGTATCTCCAGCCCAATCACTATATGTGAAACCAACCAACTTTGGATCTTCTGAGATAGTATAAAATATTCCCATACTTGTTGTTCCTTTTACATACCTCATAATACGTTTTGCAGCCTGCAAATGTGATTGTCTAGGAGCTTCCATGAACCTACTAACCATACCAACTGCATACATGATGTCAGGTCTTGTAGCAGTCAAATATCTTAAACACCCAACAAGACCTTTAAAATCTGTTGAATTCACAAGCTCTCCTGATCCATCTTTTGTCAACTTCAACCTTTCTTCTACGGGTGTTAAGATTGGATTGTAATTATCCATCTTGAAACGTTTCAAAATTCCTTCAGCATACCTTTGTTGATTAATAAAAATTCCTCTTTCAGTTTACTGTACTTCAATACCAAGAAAATATGACATTAAACCAAGATTTGTCATCTCAAACTCCTTCACCATATCCTCCCTCAATTCATTGATCATCTCAGTACTATTTCCAGTAAATATGAGATCATCCACATACAAACATACTATGATATGATTGCCAAGACCATCATCTTTGAAATACAAAGTATGCTCATGTGGGCATCTTGTAAAACCCTTCTTGAGAAAATAAGAATCTATTCTTGTATACCAAGCTCTTGGAGCTTGTTTCAAACCATACAAAGCTTTATGTAGCTTGTATACTTCATTCTCCTTTCCCTCCATAATGTAGCTTGCTGGTTGCTCTATATAAACTTCTTCTTCCAATACTCCATTCAAGAATGCTGACTTCACATCCATTTGAAATATCTTCCAGTGCTTTTGTGCAGATAAAGCAATGATCATCCTTACTGTATCAAGTCTTGCAACTGGTGCAAACACTTTTGAGTAATCTACTCCTCTTCTTTGTCTATATCCCTTATCAACTAGCCTTGCTTTCTTTCTCTCTATTTCTCCATTTTCCTTATACTTTTTTTTATAAACCCACTTAACACCAATGGATTTCTTTCCTGGTGGAAGTTCTGTTAATTCCCATGTGTCATTCTTCTCAACTGACTTTAGTTCTTCATTCATGGCTTGAATCCAACCTTCTTCTTTGGAATCTTCTTCATAAGCTACAGGATCACAATCTCCAAATAATACAAAATTCACCACATCATCATCATCTTCATCATCTCTTGTTAAAACATAATCATTCAACCTAGCAGGTATGATATATTTTCTTCTTGGTCTTGTATTTTCTTGTTGTGTTACTTCTTCATCTCTTGCTTCCTCATGTTGTTCTTCCACATTGTCTTGAGTTTGCACTTCTTCCTCAAATACAATTGGAACTGTTCTGACAGCAGCATATGGATCAACATTCCTAGTTGATGCAATATTATGTGGATCAACATCCCTAGTTGATCCAACACTTGGATCAACACGGATTGTTGATCCATTACTCCAATTCCATTGTGAATCTTCATCAAATATCACATCTCTACTTATAACTATCTTTCTGGTTTCTGGGTTATATAACTTGTATCCTTTTGTTACTGAACTGTAACCAACAAGAATACATTTTTCACTCTTGTCACCAAGCTTATTTCTCAATTCTTTTGGCACATGTGCATATGCAATGCACCCAAAAATTATCAGATGTCTTACACTTGGTCTTACTCCTCTCCATGCTTCTTCTGGTGTTTTGTTGTTCAAACTATTTGTTGGACATCTGTTGAGTAAATACATAGCTGTGTCAACTACATAACCCCAAAAAAAATTTGGTAAATCTTTTGTTCTTCTTATTGTTCTTGCCATCTCCATTATGGTTTTATTCTTCCTTTCTGCAACTCCATTCTGTTGTGGTGTATATCTTGTAGTTAGCTGATGTTGAATGCCATGCTCTTCCATAAACTTGTCAAAAACAGGGTACTCAGTTTCTCTATCAGTTCTCAAAATTTTGATACTCTTACCAATTTGTTTCTCAGCATAAGCTTTGAAACTTCTAAAAGCATGAAAAGCATCACTCTTTTGTTTAAGCAAAATATACCCATGCTTTCCTACTATAATCATCAATGAAAGTTATGAAATATTTATTACCTCCATGTGATGTAACTTCTATAGGACCACACAAATCACTATGAATGATCTCCAACTGTTGCTCAGCTCTTCTATCTTTGTTAACTGGAAATGGATCTCTGTGCTGCTTGCCAAAGATGCAATTTTCACATCTTGATTCTGGTACTTCAATATGGGGTAAACCTGACACCATCTCCTTCTTAGCTAAAGTCTGCAAACTGTTAAAATTCACATGCCCTATTCTTTTATGCCACAGCCAAGTATCAGTATTAACACTGCTACTGTAACATCTTTCCTTTTGATGTTGAATATTCAAAGGAAATAATTTGTTCTTTGTCATCTGAACTTTAGCTATCAACCTTCTTCTTCTATCTCTGATGAAGCACAAACCACTGTAAATATTTATAGAGTATCCTCTTTCAGACAACTGACCCATACTCAACAAATTTTGATGTAAGCCAAGAACATAAAATACCTCCATGATGTAAGCTTTAAATCCATTCTTGAGAACAATTCCTATTATTCCTTTGCCCATAACTGGAATTGTTGAACTATTTCCAAACTTCACTGTGAATCTTACGGACTCATCCAAGCTTTCAAATAAATATTTTCTGCCACACATATGATTGCTGCAACCTGTATCCAAGTACCACTTATGTTGAGATTGTTCTTCAGCTGTATGACAAGCTAGTAACATATTTTTAGCTTTGTGCTCTTCTGCTTCTTCTTATTGGTGACTTTCAGCAAATTTAGCTTTGAAGTTTTCTTTGTAGTTATTGGCAACAGTTTTTCTTGGTTTTGAACACTCAGTAGCAATATGCCCAAAGTCTCCAAAGTTATAACATTGTATCTTTGATTTATCATATGGCTTCCTGTAATTTCCATTATTTGATCTTCCTCCATTATTATATCCTTCTTGAGAACCTCCAGCATTAGACTTTCCTTGATTACTTCTCCAACTAACTTGACTCTGGAGTGCTTCTTCAACTTGTTTTGCAGCTGCTGTTTTCTCCAACAATCTTTGTTCATAAGCTTGTAATGAACCTAATAACTCATTAAGAGTCATGGTTGCAACTATGTTGCATTCTTCTATAGCAGTAACCTTTGCTTCAAACTTCTCTAGCAAGCTTCTTAAAATCTCTTCAACAACTGTTGAATCTTCTACAGTATCACCATTGGCCTTCATCTCATTAACAATATTCAGTGTTTTTGAGAAAAATTCTGAAATTGTTTCAATTGTCTCCATCTGTAGCAGTTCATATTTTCTTTTCAAGGTTTGTAATCTAACCTTCTTAACTTTTTCAGAACCTGTGTAGTAGCTTATCAAACCATCCCATGCTCTTTTCACATCTTTAATGTAGATAACTCTATCCATGAGTGATTCATGAATACCTTGATAAAGAATATAGGTAGCTTTAGAATTCTTCTTTCTGTTATTAGTTAACAGAGTTAGCGCAGCTCCTTCAACTACAGTTCCTTCTGCTGGTTCTGCATAACCATGTTTCACGATCTCCCATACCTCTTGGAATATGAAAATATTCTCCATCTGCAACCTCCAGTGTTCAAAGTTTTTACCTTCAAACACAGGCACCTTGATTGAACTTAAACTCGTCATCTTCTTCAACTTAACTTCTCATACTCATAGCCCTAGAACCTGATACCAGATGTAGAAAATATGATATCAAAGACTTAATGAAAGAACACAGAACTAAAACTCAAACAAGCTACAACTAGCTTCTCTTAATTGATGTGATTCAAACTCACGGCTTAACAGCCTATTTATATGTTTACAAACTTGACTCTCAAGCAATAAACACTTTCCCAACTTAATCAAACTCTAACAAGAAACTTATAGACAATTCTCATGTAAACAAACTCTTAAAACACGTAATACTTGTAACTTAAGTAAACTTCCATAAACTGTACCATGAATCAATAACTCTTGTTGATCCATTCACTTCATATCAACTATACCAGTTGACCCGACCATATTGGATCAACTCTCATAGTTGATCCATACTGCTTTCTTCATAAGGGATCAACAACCAATATTGATCCCTTCTGTTGTCTTCATAATATCTTGGTTTATTCTTCAACATTATGACATGTAAGAAATGTCAACGACTATCAGAAATCAATTGTGGGGGTATTTACTAAACAACCCTACATGATGCCTCTGTTGAGTACTTATTTCCGAAGATAAGACTAATTTGTGGAAAATTAGATTAAACCAAATAGTTTGATATAGTATAATCTTCATTATTCTAATTCACAATAATGAAAGTTTGCGATGGTTGACTTAACCTTGAGCCGAGTTGTTTATGTATTGAATCCTTATCATGCGCTCATGCGTGACGCATCACGTGCTGGGAGTTCGACAAAACACATTATTGATGCGATAGTTCATCGAAATTGAAGTAGGCCTATCTAAATGAACAAAGAAAACATAAATATATGCCTTTAATCTCTATAATGTGGACGGGAAGAGTTGTAAATAAGTATCATAATTCAATCTGGAAGGAATATACTTCAAGTCAACTGTCACTATTAGCTCCAAGTACTTTACAATAATATGCTGATAGCAAGAAAATGATGAAAGTTTAGAGATGACCAAATCTCATCAATTTTGTTCTATAAATAGGCCATCTTATGGTGTTGAGATTCCACACACCAATCTAGCTACTATTGCAATTGAAACCATGGAAAAAGCTACATCTCTGCGTTTCTCTCCACTTTTTCTTGGTCTCCTTCTGGTTTTGATAGTTACAATTATTTCAACTGGGTGGGTATGAATTTTATTTCTTCTCCTTTCCATTTTTTGTTTGTGTATTGTAAATCTAATAACTTTGTTCTTGTTGTTGTTATTGTTATTGTTGGTGTGATATTATAATAGAGCTGTGAATGGGGCCACCATATGTGTGGACTTTGCACCTCCCATGTATGGCACACGTAATCTTAATGGTGCTGGAGTTTGTGAATTGAAATGTGAAGACGAGAACTTAGCTGGTTATAAAATTTTGAGCTTCAAAGCCGTTGCAAGGATAAATCATATCGGTTGCGCCTGTTGCTAAGAAGTTAATGATTAAAGTCATCATACTGTCTAATCGTTATCCAAATTAGACAGCAAGGCAACTCCTCTACAGATCAGACCAAAATAAAACAACAAATTTGTTGTGTCTACTTTATTATGTATTGTTCTTTCTTTAATTTACCATCATGTTCGATTCCATGTATCTTAAATTTTTATTATCTTTTGGCTTTGTGTTGCAATAAGCCAAGATACTTAGTGTGCGATTTAATTTAACCATGGCAGTAATTGAATAAAACAAATGAGACTAAATTGGGGAACAATATAAAATCTTTGAATATTCGTCTGTCTTTCTAGAGGTACCTACGGAGATTTTTTTTTGACAAGAGGTACATACAGAGTTGATCAGTGAGGAATAATTCATTTGCAGTAATTGAATTTATTCAAATGAGAAACTAAATTGGGGAACAATATAACCATGGCAGTGATTCGATTAATTCCTCACTGCTTTTCTTTCATCAGTGAGGAATAATTCATTGATCAAAAAGAATGGTGCAGAGAGAACTACCATCCAAAGTGGAAATGAGGAATGTACCGAAACAAAAGGAAAAAATAAATGTACAAAAAAGACTGATTAAGAACTAGCTAGTAATCTTAAGGGGGCTTGAAATAGAAGTCCTGCGATTTGATTTCAAGTCCCATCGCCATTGGAGTAACTAGCAGCTTGGGATTGTGAGATCTGCCTCTCTATAATTATAGCCCTTGCAGAAGGGAATTCTGGCTGTTGATGTGGAGCTAAGAAAAATTATTTGATCAAATCGTTATTAATAGTAGAAGCAATAATGCAATTGCATGTAAAAACATAACTTTAATTTTGTCCTTCAGAGATTTTTGAAAAATTTGAAAAATCAATTTTCTGCCGTGCAATGGAAATGAAGCAAATGAACTCATGCCCATTTATTTTTAATCGAGTGACTGAGGAACTTCGATGTAATACCAGGTATTACATGTTTATAACAGTCGTGCTATCGCAAACATGAGTGCATGACAACACAATAAGCATGCAATACCAAACAATAAAATATGACATCCATTTATGTATGCATATACACATACCGGACCATTTAGAGATGCGTCCTTGTTGTGCACTCATCCGCATGAATAATAGCATGGTAGTAAAAAGGGATCAACATCCATAATTATGTTATTCTTAGGGACGTATTCCGCGGCTAATAATTCATTAAAGTCAATGGTTTGCTTGAAGAATCTGGACGGTATCGTGTGGGCAGTAGTTTCCTCGCGGTTAGACAAGCGAATTAATAATGCTGCAGGTATAACTCAGCCGATGCAAACTAAAATACTAGAAAAAAATAATAGAGTTGCATTATTAGCTCCAAGTAATTTACAATAATATGTCGTTGGCAAAAAACAAATCATAAGAGATGCCCACATCTCATCAAATTTATTTTATAAATAGACCAATCTTATGGTATTGAAATTCCGCACACCCAGCTGTTACTGCAATTGAAGTCATGGCAAGAGCTGCATCTTTGTGTTTCTCTCCACTTTTTCTTAGTCTCTTTCTGGTTTTGATTGTTCCGATGATTTCTGGGTAAGTTAATATAATTTCTTCATTTTTCCTTTTTTGTTTATGTATTGTTAATCTAATAACTTTGACGTTGTTACTGTTACCATTGTTGTTGTGTTGTAATATATATAGAGGGGTGAATGGTGCCACCATATGTGTAGACACCGAACGCAAAAAATTTCCTTTTGTTAGTATCCGTTGTGAAGCGGAATGTAAAGAAGCACTAGCTGGTTTCAAAATTTCGAGTTCTGGAGTCTATATCACCAGTGACCGGCTCAAATTATGCAAATGTTGCCGCGAAGATTAATAATTAAAGTCGTCTAGCAAGGCAGGCGTAATCATTAGCCGTTTTTCCCAGTACTAGTCTTCCATCACAAGCGTAACAATTTCTACTCTACTCACGTACCTGCCTTTACCAGCGGCTTAATGTCCGTCTAGATCTCATTGGATCATGATGTACTAGCAAGGAAACTCTGAACGTACCTCTACAAATCAGACCAAAATAAAACACCAGATGTGTTGTGTCTATTTTATTAGTATTGCTCTTTCTTTAATTTACCATCATGTTCGAGAAAGCTATAATTGATTCAGTAAAGCTAACTATCGCCTATTGGTTACATAATAGAGGGGTCTTTTATGGTATTTCTTTGGAGCAATTTGCCATCATCTGGAAGGAAGTTTTTTTTGAACCTCCTTGATGTATGTAGTTTCCCGGGATTCTTTTGGTGCTTGTTTGTGAGTGGTGAATATTTTTTCCATTGAGTGTCTTTTGGATGCTGGTTTGTAGCATTCCATTTTCTTTTGTGTCTCTCTTGTTTGGTCGAGGGATTAGTCCATAGTTCATGTACTTTACCTCATATCTATAAAACGTTTAATTTACCGATCAAAAGAAGAAAAAAAAAATTACCATCATGTTCACTTCCATGTATATATCTTGATGTTTTATTATCTTTTGGATTAAATTTGGATTGCAATAATAACATATTATTAGAGTGGAATTTCGTTTAACCTTGGCAGTAATAAAACCAGATCGGGGAACAAATACAAAATCTTTAAATATCACAAAATTGGTTAAAAAGACCAAAACCAAAATTTCCTGGGTGAAAAGGACAGTTAGATTTTGATACTGTTTAAATGAAAAAAAATGTAAAAATAGGAAGGATGTAACCAGTTTCATCCTGCCCATTTTCAAATATTTTTTCTTATTTTTAATTTACATAGGATGCATCCAGTTTCATCCTCGCTATTATAAAAGTTTAAGCCAAGATGAATCCAGTTTCATCCTTGCTATTTATTTTTGTCCATGTCACCCATAAAATATTTTACTTGTCCATTTGAACCGTATTTTAAAAATATTTGGACAAATAACCCAGTTTCCGTTTAAATATCTGTTTGTCTGCTCACTAATACGACTCTTTGTAGATTAGTAGCGTTAGTTCACAAAATATGAGCAGTAAAAGCAGAACTTTAGTACCTCGTGAGAATTTTTGAAATGTAGTTTTGATAATTGGAAATGCAGTTTTGTGCACGGGGATGCTAATAATGATGTGGATTCTCTGGCAAATCAATGCCTTGGCTAAATCTAGTTCAGAAGAATGGCAATCTAACTTGCCAAATTGGTTAGAATCAGCGATTACGGCTGACAAAATGACAATGTAGTTGATTTTACTTATACTAACTTCCTTTTGTATTTAATTAATCCCAGTGAGAATTTTGAAAAACCTTGTGCGGTGGAAATGAAGCAAACAACCCCTATTGAATGTCTCTTGATCAATTATTTCCAAAAATAAGACTAATTTATGGAAAATTTGCTTAAACCAAATAATTTTGATATACTATAAACTTCGTTATTCTAATTCACAATAATGCAAGTTTGCGATAGTTGACTTAGCCTTGAGCTGATTTGTTTATGTATGTAATACTTATCGTGTGATCATGCATGATGCATCACGTGCTTGGAGTTTGACAAAACAGATTATGGATGTGATGATAGTTCATCGAAATTGAAGTATATCGAAATTGACAAATAAACATAAATCTATGCCTTCATAATGTGGACCGCAACAGTAATGAATATGTATTATAATTCAATCCGAAAGGAATATGCTTGAACTGTCACTAAGTATACAACAGTATGCTGTTAGCAAGAAACAGGTCATGAGAGATGCCCACATTTCATCAAATTTATTTTATAAATAGGCCATCGTATGGTTCTGGGATAACACACACCAAGCTTGCTATTACTGCAATTGCAACCATGGAAAAAGCTACATCTCTGCGTTTTTCTCCACCTTTTCTTGGTCTCCTTCTGGTTTTGATTGGTTTTGATTGTTACGATGATTTCAGGGTGAGTTATTTAATTTTGTTTCTGTTAGAATTTTGGGTGATTAAACTTAGATGATTTTGATGAATTTTGATAATGAAGGAGTGGGAACTTTTGGTTCTTCTCACTCTCTCTCTATTTTGATTAATTGAAGAGATAATACTAATTCTCTTCTTTTTGTTTTTACAACTTATGGATGTCATGCACCCACATGTGTAGTCTACACACACACAACTTAAATATAAAGTTGACACTCCAATTACACTCTTAACATAACTCACATTACTCAACAATCTCCTCCTTAATGTGATGTTCTTCTACTCCTAGTAGTTCACGGAAATGTTGAAATTTTCCTTTGGGAAGTGCCTTGGTGAATATGTCCGCCAATTGGTCTTCCGTCTTGCAATATTTGAGTTCTATCTCACCATCTTCAACCGCTTCTCGAATGAAATGGTACTTGAGTTTGATGTGTCTTGCTCTACAATGCTCAACCGAATTTTTGGACATAGCAATTGTCGATTTGTTGTCACAAAAGATTTCGGTGCTTTCTTCTTGCTTCTCTTGAATGTCTTCCATAATCCTTCTTAGCCATACAACATGAGATGTAGCTATTGATGCTGAAATATACCCCGCTTCCGATGTGGATTGAGCTACGGTTTCTTGCTTCTTCGATGCCCATGTAAATATACCCGAACCAAGAGAAAAAGCATACCCCGATGTACTCTTCATGTCATCAATACATCCTCCCAAGTCGCTATCACAATAGCCAACTAATTTGACATCCAAATTTCTAGAATACATGATTCCAAAATTCATTGTTCCTTGTATGTACCTCAACAACCTCTTTGCCGCGCCAAGATGTAGATGACTAGGTGAACTCATGAACCTAGAAAGCATACTTGAAGCAAACATGATGTCGGGTCTTGTATGTGTAAGATACAACAAGTTTCCAATAAGACCTCTATAGTAAGTCTCATCAACCTTTCTTCCTCCATCATCTTTCTTGAGTTTCTCATTCACTACAAGTGGTGTTGATGTGGGGTTACAACCAAGCATACCAAATTTCTTCAACACTTTTTCGGCATACTTACTTTGAGAAATGAATACTCCATCTTCACTTTGATGAACTTCTATACCAAGGAAGTACTTGAGCAAACCCATGTCACTCATCTCATATTTCATCATCATTTCTCTCTTGAATTGTTCAATCATATGAACATCATTACCCGTAAAGATAAGATCATCAACATACAAGGAAACGATGAGAATAGACGTACCTTTGGTCTTCACATATAGTGTAGGCTCACTCTTGCTTTTTCTGAAGTTTTGCCTTTTGAAGTATCCATCTATCTCACTATATCAAGCTCTTGGTGCTTGCTTGAGGCCATACAAAGCTTTCTTCAACTTGTAAACTTTGTCTTCTTCTCCTTCCTCCACAAAACCTTGTGGTTGTTCTACATAGACCTCTTCATGAAGTTCTCCATTCAAAAATGCTGATTTGACATCAAGTTGATAAAGTAACCAACCTTTTTGGGAAGCCATAGCAATCACGGCTCTAATGGTGTCAAGACGAGCAACCGGTGCAAAAGTCTCATTGTAGTCGATTCCGGGTTGTTGTGGATATCCCTTTACCACCAACCTTGCTTTGTGCCTTTGAACTGATCCATCCGCATTGTACTTCACCTTGTAGATCCACTTCACACCAATAACTTCTTTGTCACTCGGTCTTTCTACTTTCTCCCATGTATTTTTCTCGTCGATGACAAAAACTTCTTCTTCCATAGCTTTTATCCAAACCGGTTCTTTTGATCCTTCTTCAAAATTTTCCGGTTCCACCATACAAAAGTTACATCTTTCATACACTTCACTCAACCGTTGCATCTTCTTTGGTCGTGGTGGTGGTGATGTTGACGCACTAGTACTTGGAGACATACTTGGAGATGCTTCTTGTCTTGTATTTGGAGGTGTTTGAGGTAGTTCTTCCTCATTTTCTTCACCTTCTTCAACTTCATTTGTTGCTGAATTTTCTTGCTCTTCATCAACAATAATGGTTCTCTTCTCAATTTTGCCTTCTTCCCAATTCCATGAACTTACTTCATCAAACAAGACATCACGACTTGTAATCATTGTGTTGTTCTTCAAGATAAACAACCTATAACCTTTTGATTGGAAGCTATAACCGAGAAATACACATTTCTCACTTGATTCATCAAGCTTTGTTCTCTTCACCTTTGGAATTTGAGAATAACACACACTACCAAAAACTTTGAGATGTCTTACCGATGGCTTTCTCCCACTCCATGCTTCAAAAGGAGTTTTATCCCATACGGCTTTTGTTGGACACCTATTCATCAAGTAGACGGCGGTGTTGATGGCTTCGGCCCAAAACACTTTAGGCATACCCTTCTCATGAAGCATGGACTTCGCCATCTCCATAACAGTTTGATTCTTTCTCTCGGAAACACCATTTTTTTGAGGAGTATAACCCACGGTTAGTTGCCTTTCCAAGCCTTCATCTTCACAAAATTTATCAAACTATTTGTTGTTGTACTCTTTTCCTCTATCACTTCTCAAAACTTTGATGTAGTGACCACTTTGCTTTTCAACAAGGCTCTTGAACTTCTTGAAGATGCTAAAAACTTCGGATTTTTGTCTCATGAAGTAAACCCAAGTCATACGACTAAAATCATCAATAAATAAGATAAAATATATATTACCTCCATGAGTTGGTGTGTTCATTGGTCCACACACATTGGTATGTACCAAACCAAGAAGTTCATTTGCTCTCCATGCTACACCTTTTGGAAATGGTTGGCGATGTTGTTTCCCAAGTGCACAACCTTCACATACTCCATCCTTGTGGTTGATATGTTGTGGAAGTCCTTGCACCATGTTCTTGTTGGAAAGTAACTTCAGACTATTGAAATTCAAATGCCCAAGTCTTTTATGCCATAACCATGTTTCATCAATGGTTTCCATCCTCAATGCAACATTCTTCTCTTTTTCAAAGATAATTGGAAAGTTTCTATTTTTCTCCATCTTGATACTCTTCATGAGTTGTCTCTTGTTGTTGTTCTTATTGTCATAAATGGTGAAATATCCATCTTCAAAATGGACAGCATAACCAAGCTCCACAAGTTGCCCAACACTAATCAAATTTTGTGCCAAATCCGGAACATATAACACATCTCTAATGTTTTTTGCACCATTGATAGTTTGCACGCAAATTGTACCTCTTCTGTTAGCTTGAACCATGTTTCCGTCACCCATCTTCACTAGAGAGTTTATGGATGTATCCATGTCAACAAACAAGCTCTTCACACCGGACATATGAGTTGTACAACCACTATCTACAAACCACACTTCACTTTTGGAAGTCTCCATAGCACTTTGACAAGCATAAAACAAATTTTGTTTTTCTCCTTTCTCTTCGGCTCTACCGGCTTGTTCTTCACCTTTGTACCTACAATCCTTCTCCAAATGTCCATACTTCTTGCAATGTTGACATTGGGGTTTTCCTTTGTTCCAACAATTCTTCTCCAAATGATCATTCTTGTTGCAAAAATTGCACCTTGGTACTTGAGAAGTATCACTCTTTGTGTAGTTGTTGGAGTTAGCTCCTCCTTTCTTCCATTTTCCCTTTCCTTTGAAGTTTGATGTTGATTCACCCTTGTACTCATTTTTATATGTTGCTGAATTTTTTGAGTTCAAGCTCAATTTTGATTGAAATGCACTTTCAATTGATTTTTCGGAATGCCTTGACACCCTTAGTTCATACACCTTCAAAGAAGCCCATAATTCTTGTGACTTCAATGTATCAAAATCCTTTGTCTCCTCCAAAATTTCCACAATGGGTTCAAATTTAATTGGCAAACAATTCAATATCTTCTCACAAATTCTTCTTTCTTCCATCTTCTCTCCACACATCAACATATTATTAACAATTTCAACAACTCTTGAAGAAAACTCATTCAAACATTCATTCTCATTCATTTTTAGATTTTCAAAATCTCTTCTATATGATTGTAATTTTAATTCTCTTACCTTCTTATCACCTCCATACTCCTTTTGAAGAATATCCCAAGCTTCTTTACCTTTAGGAAAATGAATTACTCTTGGTAGAATAGTGTCTCCAACTCCTTGTTGAATGTACATGGATGCTTTAGCATTCTTCTTCCTACTCTCCTTAAGTAAATCCTTTTTTTCTTTTTCTAGAGTTGTTGTAGCTTCAATTTCATCATACCCATCTTCAACAATCTCCCACACATCTTGTGACATGAACAAGGTCTTCATTTTGATGGCCCAAAAATCATAATTTTCTCCATGGAAAAGAGGTATTGAAGGTTGTTGAATGTATAAACTTGAGTTACTACTACTTGCCATTGATTTGGTTGAAGATTGATTGAAAAATTGGGTTTTTTCTTTTTTTGGATCTAGATTTAAATAAAATTGGGTTGCTGATTTTTTTGAATTAATGGGTAGAAATTGATTTTTCTTCACTCTCCAAGATCCGATTCAAACGATCTATGCTCTGATACCATTTGTTAGAATTTTGGGTGATTAAACTTAGATGATTTTGATGAATTTTGATAATGAAGGAGTGGGAACTTTTGGTTCTTCTCACTCTCTCTCTATTTTGATTAATTGAAGAGATAATACTAATTCTCTTCTTTTTGTTTTTACAACTTATGGATGTCATGCACCCACATGTGTAGTCTACACACACAACTTAAATATAAAGTTGACACTCCAATTACACTCTTAACATAACTCACATTACTCAACAGTTTCTTCTCCTCTTCTCTTCTCTTCTCCTTTTTTTTTTTTTTGTGTGTTTGTGCATCATTGTAAATCTAATAACTTGGTCGTTGTTGCTTTTATGCTGTTTATTTTATATATAGAGCTGTAAATGGCGCAGAAATATGTGTGGATGCTGCACCCAAGCCTTGGAGCCTTGATGGTTTACCTTGTGATTTGGCATGTAATGAGAAGTTACCTGGTTATAAATTTTTTAGTACTCTAGCCTATTCGAGATTAAATAAAATCGTTTGCGCCTGTTGCTACGAAGATAACAACTAAAGTCACACTGTCTAATCATATCCATTTACCAGTACTACTCTAGCCATCACAGGAGTAACAATTTCTACTCTGATCAGGTAACTGCTCATCAGCAGCTTAATCCGTCTAGATCTCATTAAATGTTGAAGTACTAGCAAGGCAACTCTGTATGTACCTCTCTACAAGTCAGATCAAAATGAAACAACAAATGTGTTGTGTCTACTTTATTATTATTGTTCTTTTGGCTTAAATTTGGATTGCAATAATAATATAATAATATACTGTATTAGTGTGTAGTTGTGTTTATCATGGCAGTAATAAAACCAGATCGGGGAACAATACAAAATCTTCAATAGCCGGTTGGGATAGCATATGGGAAGCAGCTTTCGGATTTTTAGAAGTCAAAAGTCAATTTGGCTGTCAAATTTCAAAACAACTTTTACAAGTTGAAAAATTAAGGGATCATTATTTAAATATTCCTCAAAATTTGCCCCTTAAAATATATCTTTATTCTATTTTTAAAGATACCTCTACCCAGGGCCGTCTTAGGGGCAAAGCGAGCAAGGCGGCCGCCTAGGGCCCCAAAATGTTGGGGCCCAAAAAAAATTTTTTTTTAGAGCTTCCACAATGGTGCGACCAAAACCAAAGAGTAAAAACTAAAAAATTTGGTTTTTTTTAGTTTATAGTCGGTGTTAAACACAATCGTTACGAGAAAATTATACTCAAACGCAAGTATAACCTTCGCCTCAAATGAAACCATCGTATAATCTATGCCTCACTCACATGCGAAGATTACAGGTACGCCTGACCCGGACGAAGATTTAAACCTCGTTTCATCAAACCAACTTTATAAATACGCCTGGTCTTCAGACGAAGATTTAAACTTCGTTCCATCAAACAAATTTTATACAAACCAACTTTATACCTTCGCCAGATAAAACCAAACAAACTTATAAAGTTGGTTTCTCACCAAACCAACTTTATAAGTTCGCCTGATGAAACCAACATTTTAACCTCGCCCCATTCGAACCAACTTTATATCTTCGTCCATGTGTGATGCGAAGTTTATATCTACGCCCCACTCCAAACCAACTCTTAATCTTCGCCCGTAATGAAACGCATTTTTAACCTTCGCTCGACCAAATATAGTTTTAGTCGAGCTTTCAGACCAAATATACTCCAGAATTTGGTTTTGGTCGAGTTTTTTAGTTTTACTCAGTCCCGTTATGATTGATTTTTCGACCAAAATTATAGTTTTGGCCGTCGGCTGTGGATGCTCTTAGAGTAATAGATAACTGTAACAGTTACAAGTGATAGGAAAATATTTTGTTACAGCAATATAATTGTAACAGATATAAGTGTTACTAAATTTTATGTATCAACTATAATTATCACTAATATTTTAATTTTTCAAATAAATTACCAGTTTTTAGGGGCTTATCTTATGCCACATAATTAGTTTACAAACCAAAATCTAGCTTAAAAAGCTGGAAAAAAAATTGACCGGCCTTCGGCCGCATAATTGGATCCAAATTTTCTTTTTGAATACATAATTTGTCCCCCTCTTAACTGAAATTCCAACTTTACCTTTGATTAGTCACCATAAAAAGCCCCATATATCACGTTCGCCTAGGGCACCCAAAAACTGTAAGACGGCCCTGCCCCTACCTTCTGAAAAGTGGACGCAACTAGCTCAAGTCGCCTTCAAAAAGTGGAAACAACTTTCTCAAGTTGATTAAAAAAAAATGATATTTTACCCCTCGGGATTATTTGTGCAAGGTCAACAAAAACGAAGGGTATTTATAACATTCCTAACATTCCCACAAAAGGTTAACTTTTTTTTTTTTTGCTTCTCATTCCTGCTTCTGGCTTCGACTTCTGGAGAATCAGAAATCATAAGCATATTTATATCCAAATGCGCTATAAATGTTTGTCTATCTGTCCACTAATACGAGTCTTTGTAGATTAAGAGCAGTTCCTATGGAATAAATAAACATGGAGTTTGTTCATTTTGCTCCCACTGTAGAATGAACAAACATGAAAAATGGATGTTCAAATCAACAAATCTGTTGCTTTGAAAATTGAGTCGGACCATCCATCGCGCGCTTGAGAGAAGAACGCGCGTGCTTGTCAAAAACGCTGGCGTTGGATTTACAAACGCGGGCGCTCAAGCTACCAACGCCCCTAATAAATTCTCTCTCCAAATGCCGTTATTATGTGTAGGGTTTATATTTTATTATTAAATAATCCAGTGGGACCCAATTTATATTAATAAAATCATTAGTGGGACCCAACTCTTAATAGTTTATATTAGTAAAATCACTAATGAGACCCTAAAACATCAAATTTGTTCATTTTGCCTTGTTTCCCATAGTGGAGAATGCCGTTTGTTCATCCACATTGCTCAACAAAACAATAAGTTTGTTGATTGTCATAGGAATTGCCCTAACAGACTTAGCTCACCAAAAATACGAGCAGTAAAAACAAAACTTCTTGGTCCTTGTGAGAATTTTTAAAACGTAGTTCTGAAATGCAGTTTTGTGCAAACACAAAATTGGTTAAAAAGACCAAAATAAATATTTTCTGGGTGAAAAAGACAACTAGATTTTGATATTGTTTAAGTGGACAAAAATATAAAAATAGCCTGGATATAACCAGTTTCATCCTACCCATTTACAAATACTTTTTCTTATTTTTAATTTACATCAGGATGAAACCAGTTTCATCCTCGCTATTTTTTAAGTTTAAGCAAGGATGAAACCAGTTTCATCCTTGTTATTTTTTTGTCCTTTTCACCCGTACTAATTTTTACTCGTCCATTTGAACCATGGTTTAAATTTTTTTGGACAAATGACTCATTTTCGGTTGTGCAAATAGAGGCTAATAAGTTGCGGATTCTCTGGCAAAAACATGTCTTAGATAAATCTAGTTCAGAAGAATGGCAATCTAGCTAACTTGCCAAATTGATTAAAATCAGCTATTACTTCTGACAAAATGCCGCATGAAACAAGTAGCTTAATGTTGCCAAACCTACGGTGCCGTTGACACCAATCAAAGAAGAGTATTTTATTTTTAAAATGCCCGCTTGTTTTTTTTTTTTGATCAACAAAACGATATATTATATAGGTAGAAAGAATGAATGAATTACAAAGAAGAACTGTTTTATTGAAAACGGTTCGAAAATAAAAACCCAAGAACTATGTTCTTACTAGATCTTTCCAATTGCAGACTAGTTCTTCGAATCTAACATTCCTTAAGCTACGAGAAGAATGAGACCAATACAAGAGGTTCGCTTTCACTTGTAAGATTATACTGCTCACATCTTTCTCTCTTTGGTCCTCATCAAACGTATGATGATTACGCTCTTTCCACAGATTCCATCACACGGCGTATGGCAAAAAACTCCAAAGGAAGTTTCCATTCACAGTGAACATTTTCCTGTCGAACCCCATGAAGAGATCCTTTATATCTTCGCACTGAACCCAACTGATTCCAAAGCTATCAAAAAAGGAGAACCATATCTCTGAAGCAAACTTGCAGTGAATAAGCAAATGATTTATGGATTCCCAACCATCTTTACACATACAACAACGGTTTAATATGGTTTTTCCTCTTTTAGCCAAATTGTCCTGAGTTAGTATGGAGTTGTGATATACCAACCATGAGAAGAAATTAACTTTTGATGGTACTTTACTATTCCAAACAACACTCATAGGGAAGTCACTGTAAGTATCTTGTGCGTTTAAAGCCGAATAGCAAGAACTTACCGAGAACATGCCATATTTAGTCCATTTCCAAGACCTTGTGTCTTCATCAGTTGCTGGAGTGAATAGTTGTAGCTGATTTGTCAGAGAAGCCGCTTCCCGAATCTCATTCTCCGTCAACCTCCTCCGCAGGTCTAGGTTCCAATTAACTTGCCCATTACTATCTAAAGTGTAGAATTGACTCACGCGATGGTGTTTTTTCCTAGACACCCTGAATAGATTTAGATAAGTATCTTGAAAGGTCTCATTCCCCAACCAATGATCTTGCCAGAAGAGAGTTCTATTTCCATTACTGACTTTGTAGATGATCCCTGCTTTAAACTTTGGTAATCTATTGACGACCCCCCTCCAAATGCTGTTTCCATATGGATTTTTTGGAATCGCTTCCCCATATTTTTCTTTTATTAGTCTTCTCCAAAAAGCTTCTTCCTCCCCGCTTTTCACCCATGTTGTCATTGATTTTAGTTACGGAATTCTAAAATATCACAGCCTCAATCTATAGTCTAAATCAATATTGTTTCAAAATTCAAATCGACGTTTTGGTTTTTCAGGTTTTGCAAGTCATGAGCATTTTTTTTTAAACTACAATGACAAAGCTAAGATAAATTGAGAACACGCTGGAAGGTGAGGCCCATTTGGTCCTGCGTTACATATTGATTAAGAAACTGAGGATGCATATTTAGCCATATGTGTTTTGTTGCGGCATGTCCGAGTGTTTGAGTCTTATCGGCAGCAAAGTTTGCTACAACGTCGGCTAGTTGGTTTGCTTCTCTGTAGATATGAAATATCTCCCACCTTCCAGCGTGTCCTCAATTTAGGTTGCTAAAGTCATAAGCTAGTTGTTGATTATAAACTCGATTTTTATTTTATTATATACTATAACTAGCCCTTAACCCGTGCCGTAACGGCACGGGCCATGATGTTGGTTCATTTTTAATATATCGTATAATTTGTGTCCCGAATACATATCAACTCCTTATGATTTAATATGTGTTTGTCATAAAAATATTTGGGATTTTCCTCTCTTTTTTTTCTTTGTTTTTTCCTTTAATATTTTACCGCCGGAGATTTGCTCAAACGAAAGAAATATAATCTTAACTTCCAGACTCTTTTTTATTTAGGTTCATTGCTAATAATGAGATAATGCTCTACATGAACATAGTAGTTTAAATACATTTTGGAAATATGTCGTAAGCAGCGCTCATCTCAGTAAAATAAACTAATCAATATCGTCCATAAAAGTCTCCACATGCTCCTATTTCGCTCCAGCTGACTCATCTATCATGGTCATGTTGTCGATACTCCAAATAGGCAGAGAATAATATTTTTTTTGCATCGAACGAACGATACAAACTATCCAATGTGACATGATTCTTCTGTAATTTTTCAACACCCATTAGATGACAATGTTTAAAATGTGTACCCATTACCTTTTCGAAGGGATTGTATATATGCGAACCTCTGCCATTAAATATTCAACAAAGTATTGTGCCCAGCAATTCGTCTTAACGAAGGCTTTGGTAACTTCAAAAGTCTTTGACATTTTGTCACCTCTGTATGTTCCTACCTTCACTTGGAATACAATCTGGCGACACATTACCTCATAAAGAACCTTGAACACATATTGTACTCTCTGATCCTATTTCAAATTAATAGGTTGTCAATAGATCCTTTACCAAAAGTTGACATATTCTACGTTGAATATTTATAAAAAAATTTTTTATGGTATTGTGGATTGTTGCTTTCTAAGATTATAGTTTTCAAAATTGGCCTCTTCAAGTCCCACGGCTTTCTAAGTTTATATATCTTGTTTGTTTTTAATATTTTAGTTAGCCATATTATGTTTGTTACTAACTTTAAACTTGATGTCATCTTCTACTGTGAACTTTATGTGATTTCAGAATCGAAATAGTTATACCTCTTTTATTCGTATCAAGTAATCTGTTGTATACAACAATTACTTTCTTTTTCCGTTTCCGGACCATCAGTAGCCATTATTGTCAAATGCAATCTGTCTAATTTTTGTTGATGTTATGTATTTGCAATGTTCATTTTTCTTAAATAAATAGATTGTGGAAAAACTAAAAAAAAAAAAAAACATAAGTATTACATCGGGTCTAAGTTACTATATCCAAAATACTTCGGACACTGCTTCTGGTGCCTTGTTTCCTCAAATTACTCTTTGCATTCTAAACAGTACATGCAATATCAATCATTTACGAAGTGAGCTATTTGCGCAAGTGTGGTCAATATATCCCTTTGCCTGTAATAATAATAACAACACGTCAATTTTTTTCAAGGCATCCAGTTGTAAATGGTATGAATCTAATAGATTTGAATTATACCTCAATCTTAGATATCACCTTCTTTTCACATAATATAGCAATTGAGGAAGGACAAATCTTGACCACTCTTTACATAAGCAGAGTTAGCCAAACTATGTTTTGCAATTGTATTACGTGAAAACTATTATTAATCCATATTTTAGTCAGCTCCTATCGAACCCGATCTAATTAGTCATATAGAAAGTTAATCTTAAATTTTTGACCTTATCTCTTGACCAAATTATTAAAGTATTCTCAGTCATGTTCTGCTTTGTGTGATGTACCCATCTGTGTCTACTCTACCTTCTAACCCAGTGAATGAAACCTATACATATTGATCCGTAATTTGATATTGTTGATTTGTCATCAAGAGGTCGCATGATTTAAGAATGTAAAATATAAAAAATATTCTATAAACATCGGAGGAGAAATTTAGATTCATGATTTAGAGTTTTTTATGATGATTTTGATGAACAAACATAATTTTCAAACAAATATTTTAGAATGCAAATACATTTTCCCGGTCAATACGGTTTTATATCGGGAATTGAGTGAAAGTTGTTGTCTTTGTAGGTAGTTGTCGCAAAACAACTCGACATTGATGGTCTTTTAGGAAAAAGAATGTAATAATACTTGAGAGATCGATAATGTTTTCTTACGCGGGTACACCAATTTACTTTATATAATACGGGTAATCAAACAGTCATGATCATACTGTCTTATACGTTCCGGTATCATCCTCGAAATATTTGGTTTTTTTCCTTATCAATCGTGCTAAAAACAACAAATTACATCTTTCACAATACAATGTTGCATGTTTTGTGAAAAATATTTTTTTACTTGGTCAATAAAACTCACTAAAAAAGCAAAAACTATTATTATACACTACTATTACCAACACCCACCATCATAAAAACCATCCACCGCCACTATTTCTTCCACCAATAGTAATGTTACCGCCTCCACCATTCACAAACACCCGCCACCGCTTATACTAACCCTACTTCCACTACCACCATTAGAATTAATATAGTTTTTAGTAAAATTATTTATAAATAAAATTATGTATTTATGTTAGATTATTAAAGGGACATTTATCATAGAAATTTAATTAATCATTATGAACAATCAATGAGACACTAATTAATAAAACGTTTAAAAACGGTTAAGTTGAACAAACCCCAACGGTAAATTTATTTTTGCCAAGGAAAAATCCTGACCACTCTTTACATAAACAAATCGATAATAAATAATTCCATATGTTCTTATCTTGATTCATGTCGTTCGTTTAGATATTACATAATATGGAAATTGATTGCACCAATTTTATAAAATGGACGTGTTTTTTCGAGATTATTTTAACATTAGAATGATCAACCATGTTTTATACTTTATAATATAATGTTACATATTTCGTGGCGTTACGAAATTAGCATAATATGTTTTTGTTCACCAATACGCGCCACCACCATAAAACCATATAAATCCACTTTTTTTTATCCACCACCACCTAGTGGCGGAGCCAAGGGTCGACTAACCTGGCTCTAACCCCTTAAATTTTTAATAACTACATAATATTTTTAGTTTATTTTATAAATAGTACTATGTCCATATATACTATTTATGGTTTATTCCACCAAAGTTTACATGTTTCTTTATTTATTTATTTAAAATAGGCCTCCTCAGTGTCATTTTTTGACTCCACCACTGCCACCATCACTGCGCCCATCCCATGTAGGTTGTTGGACGCAATTCTAATTTTCAATCAAAAATGCCATGTATGAGGTTTAGATTGAAAAAAAATTCGTCAATTGATTAGTTTCATATTTTTTTTCCCGTGTATATATATTTTTTTGTATTGCAATCAATTTTATTTTAACATTAAAAAATCATGATTTATACGATATAATACCAAAGATAACAGGGGTACCATTTGGGTGATCCAACTACGATCATGAAAATATTTTCTTGTATGATATCATCCCTGAAATTTATGGTACCTTCCTTTATCAAAAGTGTTAAAAACAACCAACCATATCTTCCACACTACGATGTTATCGATGTTGTGACGACAACATAAAATTAATATTTTCCATCACTACTCACCAGCATTCACCGTCACTACTTCTTATCCATAAAACCTGGGTCGGAGCCAGGATTTTGAGGAGAGAGGGAGAAAAAATTCTTGGAAAGTTGGATACATGTGAAAAATGGACTTTTTATCCCATTTTACGATAAAAGAACAAAAATAAATATAATTGTGCTTGGTTCGCCCTTAACCACCACTAATATGTCAGCCTCCATCTCTTTACTACTCATTGTCGCTAAAAATTTCTATTAATATTATTTATCAAAATTACTTATTAATAGAAATAAATATTATAATTAATTAAGAAAACATTTATAATTAAAAAATGATTAGTCATTTATTATGAGCAATTAGTGAAACACTAATTAATAAAACACTTTATAATGAATAGATTATTTATTATGTGCAATTAGTGAAACGCTAATTAATAAAGCAATTATGGTATTTAAGTTGAACAAACCACCACTATTGATTTATCTTTTCTATCAATTCCAACCAAGGTGGAACACTGGTTAGAGGCCATTCTTATGACACAATAGGTCATGAGTTCGAATCTCCACGTTATAATTTTTGAAATTCCATATCTTGACTTGAGTATTCATTTTTCATTCATATTCATAATATTTGACATTGTAAGAACGCCACACGTGCGAGTTGTAAGGGGTGGTGTAAGGAACCACATCCCTTGATTTATCTTTCCCACGGACAAATCCTGACCACCACTAACAAAGGCAAACTTAGCCTAGCTTTATTTTGTATTCTTGATATAGCTCATTTTAGATATTAAAATGAGATCTTAAAATCATTGAATGATTATCCCAAATGGTAGATTTTATATATGCTGAATCCTCTAAAACGAATCCCACACGTACCTGTGTTCCGAATTATTGCCGAATAAAAAACCCTTTATTGAATTTGACTTTAGTCATCCGTATAATATTGGCACATTTTTGTTCGGTACCTATACCATATTCAGAATTACTCCCTCTGTACCACATGTATAGGAGGTGGAGGGATCAATTCTCTTAGATTAAGATTAAGAAATTTTTATTGATTTTATACATTTATATGTTTTTTCCTGTTTTAACCTTTATTATATTCCCAATGTTATGGACATATACTCAATTGTGATGATTTCCAATCAAATAAATAGGGATAATATAAGTAAAAAACCGTTTTGAAATTTGGACTCCGCCTATATATTTGTATAAGGAAAAATTGAAATTCCGCTTATATATTAGGTACGGAGTACGGAGGAGTACTAATTATGCTTTATATGATGTTCCTGTTAAGCAATAAATTCCAAAATCTATGATAATAATCTTCATTATTCTTAGGGCAAACTACAAAACGGTCACACATTTAAGACCCGATTTGCAAAAGGGTCACAGTGTTACGAACAATTAACAAAAAGGTCCTACTTCCGTTAGATGAGGCGTTAACCAGGTGGGTCCCACGAAGTCATAGTTAAATGCACTCGTAAAATTACAAGCATGTCCTCGACCTGACTTTGTTGGATCTTTCACCATACATCGTGTGACGGGCAGATACTTTGGACAGACAAGATCACTCAAAACAAAACACCCATTATAACAGTTTAGGGTTTTCATTTGAGATTCATTTTCTTCCCAGCCGCATCTGTCTCTCTACACTCTCTGCAACAATGGTGATTTACAGAAATTCGAGAGATTTCGAGTCATTTTTTTCGCAAACAGATAATAGACTTTAAAGTACTTGTATAAACTCTCTGCTGCAAACGAGTGAACCAAGATTCGCAACAAAGGTTAACTTCCGGCTAGTAGACTCATGGCTGATTGAGATTTGCGAGTATGGATCGAGAAATCAGGAGAAACGATCTATCAAAAATGCCGACTGTTGAATTTAGAGTGATTTTTAAGCAATAACAGTGAGGGTTAAGGGAGCTTCTCTCTCTCTTTCTTTCTTTTTTCTTCTTCTTATCTTCACTCTTTCTTCTTCTGTTCTTTCCTCTTTTTTTCTGTCGATTTCAAGTCGACGAAGCAAAATTGTTTTGATTTGGGTGTTCCGTAGAAGCTTGTAGATGTTTTAGTGGAGAAGGTGATGGTGTTGAAGTTTTCTGAGTTCCAGGAGAAGAAGAGATTGATGTAGTTGTAACAAATTGAAGATGGGTTCTTGAGTAGATTGAAGATTTGTGTGAGATTAATGTCGGATGTAACAAATTGAAGATGGGTTTAACGAGCTTGAGTAGAAGAAGACGATTGTTGTGTCAATTTGAAGATTATGTTTCGGAGAAGAGTAATTTGATAATTAGGGTTTATGCATGTCGTATTCGAGTTGAAATTGGGCAATAATTTAGAAGATTTAGATACAATTGTAAGATGGGTTTTGATTATTGAGAACAAGGAAGAAGAATTGATAGTTAATTCTCAAATCCCAGCGATGAATTGAGGAATTAGGTTCCTGTTTTTGATTGAAGTAGTTGGGTTTGTATTTTGAGTCCGGGGTTGAAGATATTGTAAAAGGGGTTATGTGGAGTTGGAGTTCTAGAAGCTACATAAATTGTTGGTAATCTGAGTTTGAGGTGAATTTTGGGTTCTTCGTGTGATGTTGTTGATTAATGGGGAATTCATATATTAGAGGGAAGATTGATAATCTGGTGTTGTTAGTGAAATTGTGGCTGAAATGGTGAAAGGCTAGCCCCGTGAGTTTAGAGAAGTTGCAGATGGTGCTGTGTAATAGAAGATGGAGATGGAGATTGTGTGTGCGCTGAATTGCAGGGGAGAATTTGCTTGTGTTGAACTACAACATTAGGCATTCCCTGTGAGTTTGAGAATTTGCTTGCTTGAGAATTCGCTGGCTAGCCCTGTGAGCTGAACTGCAATGTAAAGTAACTTAAACTTAATGGTGACTGATGCATTGCTTTGTGTTGGTGAAGCTGCAGATAAGAGAGCTTGGTTATTTGTAATGGAGCTGTGATACAAGTTTGTGGTACAAGGCTGAAGTCTGGTGATACAGAGATGGATGGGAACTCCAATGTGCAACTGGATGGGTTGGCCAGTGGTTGTGTTATCAAGTGTTTTATGAATCTGGAGTTGCAATACATATGAAGGTGAAACAACATCTATAGGTTCTGGATAAGATTTGATGAAATTGATTTGATGTTGGTGTTGGTGTTGGTGATTGAGGTTGGTTGTATTGGTGATGTCTGAAATAGATGAGAATGGTTATTGCAGCTTAAAGAATTGCATGTATTGAGCTGAATCTGATGCTGGCATGTGGAGATGGTTGATGTGTTGCAGTTGAGGACAAGAACAAGGTCTGAATTGCAGATGTGATGTTTGTAGCTGTGTTGAAGTCTTAATGCAGCTTCAGCTTGATGATGCTATGAAGTGGAAGTGTCGTTTGAGCTGCAATATGTTTGAAATGGTAGTTGTGTTTACTGATAGATGGGGAGGATATAGAGCAGCAATATGCACCATTAGGCATATGCCTTGTAAATGGCTCAGGCCTTGCCTCCTTGGCAATTATACTAGTCAGCCTGAGCCATAGTCAGCCTTGGCATGTCAACGAGTTAAATGCATTTAAATAGAATGAGTTAGGATGGAGGGTATTTTGGTGAAGATTGACACCGTTTTTTGCCAAAACCGTTATGTCGCCCAAAGTATGATCATTTTGTAATCCATTTATAAAAATATGATCATTTTGTAATCCATTTATAAAAATATGATCATTTTGTAACTGAATTATAAAAAGTATGACCATTTTGTAAATGGCCCTTATTCTTATTAGCCTTGAGTCATGTTGTTTATGTATGTAATCCTTATCGTGTGACCATGCATGATGCATCATGTCATGTGATTGAAGTTTGACAAAAACAGATTATTGATGTGCTGATAGAAATTGAAGTAGACCTATCTGGACGGACGAATAAGAATATACTTGAACTGTCACTAATTAGATCCAACCTCCAAGTAATCATTTACAATAATATTAAGATATGTTGTTAGCAAGGAAATGATCAAAATTTAGTGATGGCCACCACGTTTCATCAATCAATGTTATTCTATAAATACGCCATCTTATGGTATTGAGATTCCACACACCAAATTACGCAATTGAAACCATGGCAAAAGCTACATCTCTGCGTTTCTCTCCACCTTTTCTTGGTCTCTTTCTGGTTTTGATTGTTACGACAATTGTTAGGTGAGTTTAATTTTATTTCTTCTCTTTTTTTTTTCTTTTTTTTTTACTGTAAATCTAATAGCTTTTTGTTGTTGTTGTTGATGATGATGACGTCGTCGTCGCTGTTGTGTTGTCACGATAGAGGAGTAAATGGCGCCACCATATGTGTAAACTTTCCTCATGGCGTTTATGGCAAACGTAATATCGATTTGGGTATTTATGACAGTTGTGAATTGCAATGCGTCGACAACTTATTAGCTGGTTCCAAAATTTTGAGGTTTGAATCCGAGTCGAGAAACAATCAGTTTCGTTGCGAGTGTTGCTACGAAAATAATAATTAGAGTCATACTGTCTGATCAGTATCCGTTTACTAGTACTATTCCGCCATCACAAGTGTGGCAATTTCTACTCTGATCACGTACATATTCATCAGCAGCTTAATCCGTCCAGATCTCATTAAATCTTGATGTACTAGCAAGGGAACTCTGTATGTAGCTCTCTACAAATCAGATCAAAATAAAACAACAAACGTGATGTGTCTACTTTATTAGTTTTGTTCTTTCTTTGATTTACAACCAATTCCACGCCATAACTTGCAACACAGACTATAAATTTCTTCTATTCTCTAAATTGTACTATGACCCGTGGCCAGTTAGATATATTGTGATTCTTTAATAATAATTCAGATAGCCTTATTCACAACCAACTGTAATATACAGAAATTTGAAAAGGGAACAAATGGAATCATCACGTACAAAAACAAACCAACTGTAATATAAAGATAGCGTTAACCTTTAGCAGTATCACTGTCCTAGAAATGGTTATGTAACCAAGCGGCATTGTTGCCATAACTCTTGAGCATGTAAGATTGGCCGAAAGAATCAACAATAAGTTGGAATTAGGCATAATGCAAATAACCAGAGTTATCACTGTACTGTGTGATTGGGTGTTTTCTGTTGCATTTTTTTTTTTTTTTTAAATTGAAACTCATCAATTTTATATTCAACTTTGGCGGATCACCAATAATCTCCGCAATTGCAGTTTCCATGAACAAATCTGTGGTATCTGTTAACATCGCGAACAACAATTTCTCTCTTTATCACTATGCTCATCCACTTGAAAGCCTCATGGCAGTCCTTACAAATCCTCAAATTCTTAAGAATCCTAAGAGCCTTACCCGGTGGTGCTGCTCCACTCACTACCCCAAACGCCAGCGCCAACTTTTCACTATGAGACCAAAGCAACTCTCTCTTATCCGCTGTTTCCATTTCATGCAGCTTTTCATCTACTACCTCTTTGTATCCCAATTTTTTTATCTCTTCCCTCAACTCTGCTAACTTGGCGTATATCTCATTCATCCTTTCATGGTTTCTATCCCCAGCTAAAAACACATGAACTTCGCCTCGAATTTCGATCCAACTCATCCCACCTTCCTTTCTCACTCCTCGCCGTCTCATTAGCTTCCTCACTTCTCCCACTTCAGCCCATTTTCCTGCAGTTGCATTTACATTAGCAAGCAACACAAACGCGGAATCATCACGTGGGTTATGTTCTAGTAGTCTTTGAGTTACTTCTTGAGCTACATCTGATGCACCATGAACAGCACAAGCAGTCAATAGTGACCTCCACACAGCAGCATCGGCTTCATATGGCATCTTCATAGCCAGTGCCTTAGCTTCCGCAATCCGTCCATCTCTTGCCATTGCATTTATAAAACATGTATAATGTTGAAGCTGTGGTTCAACCCCATAATCATCTTTCATACAATTCAACCATTTTTCAGCTTCATGAACTGAACCAGAATTACTACAAGCAGCAAGTAAGGCGAGAAAACTGTACTCATCAGGAGAAAATCCTCTAAATTTCATGTCATAAAACAGCTTAATCACAGACTTTTGATCTCCTTGTTGAGCATAAGCTCCCATCATCGAGTTCCACAGAAAAATATTCGCATTCGGTAATAACTGATCAAAGATATTACGAGAATCAGCAATGAGACCGCATTTTCCATAAGCATCAACCAAAGCATTACCCACAACAAGATACGTATGAAACCCAGTAAGGATCGTATGTGCATGAATAATTCTACATTGTTCAAGTGCTGCTAATTCCGCAGTTGCTCGAAGCGCACCAGAAATAGCATACATATTTGAACTAACAGTAGAAGAATTATTCATTTCAGAAAACAACTTGAGAGCTTTTGAAGGTTGAGAGTTTTGAGCAAGACCCACAATCATTGAAGAATAACAAACCTCATCTCTCTCAAGAATTCTATCAAACACTTTCAACGCTTCGTTTGGCAATGAGCATTTTGTATAGAAACTGATGAGTGATGAACCGGTATAAGACAAGCTAGAGAGGGAGAGTTTTAGAGAAACGGAATGAAGTTGAATGCCAAACTGTAGTGCAGAGAGTGAAGCACAGGTTTTGAAGAGAGGAGCTAAAGTTCTTTGGTTTGGTAATGTAGGATGGCGAAGCATGGCGATGAAGTGATGGAAGGCGTTGGTAGTGTTTATACATGATGAAATCAGAGATGTCCATGATACAACGTTGGGTTCAGGGATTTGATTAAACACACGTTGAGCGTAGAGTAATTTGTTGGATTTGGAATAATGTGTGATTAATTCATTGAATAAGCAACGATGGTTTGATGCTTTAGTTTTAGATTTAATAGCCTGGGCATGAATACACCGGGGATCTCCTCGTCTTTGTATTTCTCCATCTATCATTTCTTTTAATTAATCGACCCGTTCTAAATGGAGCAACCCCCACAAAACAACTCCATCTCCACAAAGGAATTTGGTGGCGTCAACCCAAAAAGCCTTGTCATCAGTAATATTAATACGGGGAAAAAAGAAAAAGATTTGGACCTTGAATAACTTATTTTATTATTATTAAGCCTTGTTGTTTTTTTTGAAAAACATCCTTATATTGATTCACCCAAATTACACAACTGAACACATAAACAAAGACAATTCTAGCACACCAAACTAGGACGCAGAAGACACCAAGACAAACAGTTACAAAAGTCACTACCACCAGAGAATTACTGATGTTGAGAAAGTATATCCTTTTGAAGATAAGGATAAAGGACAACCGGGGGATGATCTTGCCAGTTGCTATTACAGTTATGTAACCTGGCATACTTGGCTAGAGCATCTGCTGCTTGATTGCACTGCCTATTCACAAACTTCAACTGAACATCTCCTAAAAGCTGAAAACATTTTATATATTCAGATAATAACACTTGATCTTCCCATCGCAAAGAAGCTTTTTGCACCTTATTAACTTCTTCGATAACTGATTGATTATCACCTTCTACAATAATTCTACATAAACCATTCGCCTTAAGACACTGTAAAACCGACGTCACAGCTAGCACTTCAGCTTGATCAATATCTCTTACAGTCCTTGTCCAGGCCACGGCTTCCATGAACGCTCCTATATGATTGCGGATAACAAGAGAAAATCCAGCAAAGTTAGAGTCCAGAAGAAGAGAGACATCAAAATTTAACTTAAGCCAATCAGATGGAGGTTTCTGCCAGCTAATGCTATGACTGAGGTTGAACTGGGTTCTAATATGTGTATGCTCACTATGATTATTATGAATGCGAATGTTATGATTAGAACAAAATAGTAAAATTTGATGAATAATCTGCTGGCAGGAGTCTGAGTTTGCTCTTCAAACAGTTTCAAGCATCTTCTCTTCCATAGAAACCACATGGTTATGGTAGCCAGATTTATGAGATTGTTGCGCCTCCTAGAGAGTAAAGCATGTTTATCTGTCCAGGATTGTATCCATTGCGAGACATCTTCATAAGCAATAGCATCTTGAAAGATGGCGGTAGATAGATTAGACCAAACTGCCTGAGCCAAAGAACAGTGAAAGAATAAATGTTGTCTTGTTTCCACTCCATTCAAACATTGCACACATTCAATGTCTTGAGGACTGCAACACTGCTGGAATTTGGCTGCCACTGGAAGAATGTTGTTAGAAGTTTCCAAAGAAATAACTGACATTTAAAAGGAACTTCAATGTGCCAAATCATTAGCCACATGTGTTGTTGATGAGGTGTGATATGTTGATAGTGTTGTTGTTGAAGAATTGCTCTGTATGTAGAATTAACGGTGAATATTCCATTGCGAGTAAGCGACCATCTTAACTGATCTGTAGCAGGCTGAGGTGGGATAAAAATATGGGTGATGTGCTGAAGTTGATTCGGCGAACAGATTTCCTGTAACTTGTCAATTCTCCACCTACGAGTAGAGTGGTCTATGTACTCTGCAACTGTGGTTTTAGAATCACAAATATTAAGAGACTGATTTTGGGAGTGTGGGGTGTGAATCTTCCCAAACCACTGCCCTTGAATATTCACTTTTGTTCCATCTCCAATTTCCCAAATATGATATTTGCGAACCCATCGTAAAACTCTTTGAATCCCATTCCAAATCCAGGTACCGCTTTTCTTAATCTTGCCATACAGTGGATCAGTATTGCGAAAGTACCTTGCTTCAAGAAACTGTACCCATTTTGCCTCCTTTTTAGTGAGCATTCGCCACGCTAATTTAGTAAGAAGAGCTTCATTGAAAATGTGAAGGTTCTTAAAGCCCAATCCTCCCATTCTTTTGGGGGTACTTAAATTGCTCCAACCCACCAAGAAACCGCCTTTCTTAGAAGTCTTGTTCCACCAATAATTACGCTGCAAAGCTTCCATTTTCTTAGCTGATTTCTCTGGGATATGCATACAGCTCATCTGATATTGGGCCATGAGACCGGTAACAGCTTGTATTTGTGTACTTCGACCTGCTTGGTTAGTTAATTTCCCATGCCAAGATTTGAGCTTATTATCCATCTTTGAAATTGATTCTGCAAAACAAGCATTTTTATCACGGCCAATAAATAATCGAATACCCAAATATTTCTCTGCCAAAGGCATTTTGGGCATCTTAACTAGAGCTGAGATAGCTTCTTTAGTCATGTCGCTCATGTGGTTGCTAGATTTATGGAGGTTAACCATCTGTCCCGAAATCCGACAGAATTGAGAGATAATATGCAGCAAATTGTTAATTGAGTTACCTGACGCCATAGTAAAGAGGATACAATCATCCGCAAAGAACAAGTGGGAGATAGTTGGTCCTTTAGCAGCTGGTTTCAAAGGCTTGATTAACCCCGTAGTTTCAGCAGCTTGCAGCATTCTACTAAAAGCCTCCATGCACATGATAAAGATGTAAGGAGAGAGAGCATCACCTTGACGTATACCTCGCGTAGTCCTAAAAGGAGGAGTGGGAGAGCCATTGAGTAGGAGTGATATCGAAGAAGTGCTTATACATTGATGAATGAGCGAACACCATTTATCACTGAAACCCAGAACTTTCATAATCTTCATTATGAAGCTCCATTTCATACGATCAAAAGCCTTCGCCATATCCAATTTAATCGCTACTGCCCCTGGTGAAATTTTGGTTTTTTTCATATAATGAATAACCTCATGGGCGATGATCGTGTTATCAAGAATGTTACGACCTGGAACATATGTTTCCTTCCATGGTGAAATCAGTTTGTGGAGAAACTGCTTTAGCCGATTAGCCAAAATATTAGAAATCACCTTATAAGAAATATTACACAGGCTAATTGGGCGAAAGTCAGATGGAGTATCAACACAAACTTTTTTCGGAATTAAAACTTGATAAGTGAGATTGAGTTGCGGAATCATTTTACCAGACTGAAAAAACTCTTGAACCATAGCCACTAATCCATCAGCAACTGCATTCCAACATTTTTGATAAAAGCCTGCTTGGAATCCATCTGGACCCGGGGATGCCCAAGTATTAATCTGGTGAACCACTTGCTTTATTTCCTCTTTAGATGGAATCTAAATAAGTTCGTCATTTTCAGCCTCAGAGAGACAAGGTGTGAGTAAATGAAAAATATATGAATCTTGATCAGGGTGGCATGAAGTAATAATAGAACTGAAATATTGAATGAGCAGTTTTTGAATCTCTTGCCTTGAAGAATACCAGTTTCCTTGCTCATCTTTGATAGATTCAATATGATTTCTTCGCCTTCGATAATTGGCTTGAGCATGAAAAGCTTTGGTGTTTCGATCCTGAGCACACATCAACTTGTCTCTGGAATGTTGATGACTGATATCAGCTTTAACATTATACCAGTGTTGAAGTTGTTGTTGTAATTGCACAATTTTACCGTGTGATGGTGTATTAGATGCCTGAGATGCTCGGAGTTGTTGTTGGACAGTCTTGATGCGAAAATCAATATTGCAAAAATGAAGCTTTTTCCACCTGTGTAGACCTTTCTGCACCTGCTGAAGCTTCTTAATAAATTGCATAGTTGAAGAACCAGATTGGGATTTTTCCCACTCTTGCTGAAGCATATCCTGGAAAGTGTCATGTTTCGTCCATGTTTCATACAATCAAAAAGGTTTATGGGTTCTTAACTGGGAAGGATTAGTTGATAACAAGATGCGTGCATGGTCAGAACCCAAAGGAATGAGATGGTTAATAATAGCATTTGGGAAAAAAGTAATCCATTGATTAGTAGCTAATGCCCTATCTAATATGGTTTAAACTAATTGAACAGATTTTCTATGATTAGACCAGGTGAAAGGGTTACCAGTAAAAGGAATTTCTTGAAGGCCATGCACTTGGATAGTATTCTGAATAATCCCAGGGGTATAGTATTTATGAGTAGAGAAGGAATTTCTTTCATGACAAGATAAAGTTACATTTAAATCCCCTATAATTATCCATGGTAGGTCCATATGTTGCCCCATATCTGCTATAGTCATCCATTGAGCATTTCTTTCATCTTGATAACAAGAACTATACAAACAGGTTAGGACCCATTGCTGATTTTCAGGACCATTATGCAAAATAAAGTTGACCATGTAATTCGTAAAATGCATGAGCTCTATCTTAAAACCATCTTTCCATAAAGCAGCAATACCTCCAGCCTTAAACCTAGTATTATGACGCCAGACATTTGGATAGTGCATGCTTTGTAATAAAAAAGATGCTTTTTTATTTCGTTGTTTGGTTTCTGAAAGAAAAATAATGCCAGGTTTGTATTGATGAATACAATCTTTCAGATGATTGCGAGTATGCTTAATACCTAAACCCTGGACATTCCATGCAACAATGCGCATTGTAAAACAGCAAAAAAAAGGGTATTTACCAGAAAAAGCAATATGAACTGAGACGAGGAAAATAGCGAAGAAAAAAGTGTAAAGAAGAGATAAAACCTGATCTTTCGTCTCCATTGAAAGATTCCCATAGCAGCGTTCCATCAGGTTATCTCAATCCCCATGCTGTGGAGTTTGTTGATAGAAACTTGGATGCAGTTTATGCTCAATTCCGTGGTACTCTGATTGTTCATACACTGGGGAAGATTCGGCTAGAGCTTGGGGAGGCTCTGAAAGCTGTTGAAATGGAGCACTGGCATAACTAATCGCAACGGAACCATCTCTAGTGCGCTTGTATTTCCTTGTTGTAGATGTATCAGGCCCTTGTTCGGAGACAAAGTAAATAGTGGAAACATGCAAGCCATCTTTTGGGATTTGAACCGGTTACTTTTCCTGTCTCTTTTTACTTCTAGACTTCTTAGGAGCAATGTAAATTGGTTCACCCTGTTTATTCTTTGGATTGTTAGCCCTGGGATCAATAACCTCACCAAAATCCTCTCCTAATTTGAAGATATAACTAGCAATAGTCTGCACATCATTAGCTTTCTCTGAACATTCAGTATCATTATGAGCTAAGATGAGGCAAGCAGGACAAAGATTTTTAGGTTGTCGCTGAAAATAAATGGGAATCCATTGTGTGATTTTAGCTGCATTCTCCATCATTAAACCCCTTAACATGGGATTGAAAATGTTAAAGTCGATAAGAACACTTACAGCATTAGTATCAGTAGGATTACCATCTTCTGGAATGAGCTTGAGAAGGTTACCGAGAATGCTTGCAATTTGATTTTCCACTTCAACATTAAGAAATTCAGGTGGTAATTTCTTAATGTCAATCCAGAATTGCTGAGTTGCAAAATCCAATTTTTCTGGGTCAATGGAAGTATTCCACTCTCTAAAAATCATCAAGTAACCATCAACAGTCCAAGGACCCCCTTCCAGCACTGCATTATAACTATTCCAGTCATAAAATCTAAAAATAAACATATTAGTATCATGTCGTCGTATCTGAAAATGACCATGTCCCCAAGCCATCGTAAGTTCAAGCTCCACTTTATCGGTGCCCATAGGAAATTCACATATCACTTTTCCCATAAGACTGACATTCCATTTCTTCATGGTAGGTTGTAATTTGATATGAGGGAACCTGATAACTCTTCTGGTCTGATCATCCTCATCTAAGTTGGTATTTTTGATTCTTTCTATTAGATCAGACACCTCTCCTATAGATTTTCTAGTAGACATGATGAAACAATATGAAAGTGAATAAAACCCCAAGTGAGAGAGCCAGGGATAAGATGTACTGAAGGTGAAATATTAAGCCTTGTTAGTTTGGGGCTTGTCCAAATCCAATTTATTAAGAACGCTCAATTTGGATACCCAATCTAATTGGGGGATATAGTTACAGGATAAAAACGGTGTCCCAATAGTAATTCTGGGTGTCCCCCTATGTAATTATTTTTTTAATTCCTAATCTAACCCTCACTAATCCTAATTAGTGATTAATTTTAATTAGTAAAAATATTAACTATTAGTTATAAGATTAAGTTAGTGTTTTTATTTGTTTTTGGGTGAGTGTAGAAGGAGGGGAAACAAATTGGGAGGGAATTTTTTTGATGAAAATGGATGATGATTGTGAAGAGAGAATTGTTGCTGCTGAATCTTTAGCTCAACTACAACAAGGATCATATCCTCAATCTTCTGCTAATGACGTGGAACCAACACCCTTGAATTATTATTTTTACGAGCATGAAGAGTTTTTTGAAGAACCTACACAAGAAAGTAAACTTGTCCAGCATACAAGCATCCCCAACACACAGGTAAAGCTGCTGCGAGGTTGAAAATTTGATTTTTTTCTTTGAACCCGCCATTTTTTTCAGCTGAAAAACCTCTGTACCGGCATAGATGTTGTATGAATACAATGCCAGAACATTCAAAACCGGCATAGTATTCATAGTTCGACAATGCCGGTACCACAATATCCTCCATTTTGAAACCAAAACCGGCATAGAATTCAAACCAAAAACTATGCCGGTACTGTATGAAAAACATACAAGAAGCAGTGTCCGCATGATCGATAGAAATCTATCAATGCCGGTACTCAAGTGATTTTTTTTTCAAGTTTCTGGATACTTTACATCATGTGCCGGCAGAAAAATTTAAGCAACATACTATGCCGGTAGCTGTACCGGCATGCTCGAGAATTAATTTACTGTGCCGGCAGGTGACTGATTAAAACCAGAAAAAATTCAAAACAAATTATTTTTTTAAATCGCCGAAAGTGATGAAGAACATGCCGGAATTGATGAAGACCATATGCCGGAAAATGGTGCCGGCATGCTCGAGAACTTCATATCAATGCTGGTAGTCAAGTGAAAAAAAAAATCAACTTTCTGGATACTTTTCATTCTGTGCCGGCATCTAAATTTAAGCAACATATTATGCCGGCATAGGTACTGGCATGCTCGAGAATCAACTGACTGTGCCGGCAGTGGACTGTACCGTCCACGCCTCCCCCCTCCCCCCCCGTATAGTGGCAAACATTTATGAAAGTGTCCAACAAATGTCGGCATGGTTTTTTCAGTTGAATACTATGCCGACACAGAGCTATTTCAGCTGCAACAATGGTGGATTCAAAGAAGAAGAAAAATCAAACTTTCAACCTCTTAGCAGCAGTTCCCTTTTCACAATCATCCTCCACTTTCACAAAAAAAATAAAATTGAATCATCGTCGACGAAGAACGGGTGAAGAACGATGAAGAAGAAGATGGAATTGAAATGGGGGATATAAGAATTTGGTTTTTGATTTTAAAGTCTTAGGGGAAAGGGTATTTTGGTATTTTCATAATAGAAAGTCACCCCTTATCAGTCACCCCTGGTTGGGGGAAGTAATCAGTATCCCCCAATTAGATTGAGTATCCCCCAATTGCGCGTTCTTTATTAAAAGGAAAAAAAAAATATAAAAAAACATCATTAAAAGGTAAAAAAGCTAACCCTTTATCCAAATATTTTACATAGTGATTAATTTATTCATGGTTAATTAATGTTAATTGAGTGTTTAATTGATGTTTAATCAAATTAAACTGGAAATTAACTAATTTTGATTCTTCGTTAAAACATGTTTTTTTTTTCTTAGTACTTTATTTATTTAGTTTTAAAAGAAAAGGAATTACAATTCTTGGTGATCTGATGGTAACAAATTAAAAGGGAATCGAGCAACAAGTTGAGCTCCAATCCCATTCTGAATGACAACACCTAACCTGTGGAAAAGGAACTCTCTCACATTAACATTTGCATCGTGACTAGTTATATAATTACGCAGTCTCTTCAGAAAATTTATAATGTCACTACCAAGTTCACCCAATGTGGTAAAAGCAAGAAAACCAAAATGCTTTCGATCAACAACATTGCTGATAGCTTGATCGGGGATGAAAGAGAGAACAACACCACTTGTAAAAGGAGAGACACCAGTAAAATCCATGCATATGTCACGCCCATTATCCCAATTAAACACCATGAGATTCGCTGGTCTCAAAGACAAACCATCATTCGAAAGAAGACCCAAGTCAACTTCTTTCTTCGCTGGAACACCAGCTCTGTAACAAATGTCAACAAGGGTATCTCGTACAAGTCGTGTCTTAATTTGAAGCCAACCTCATGAGCATAGTGGTCTCCAAAAATATCCATCTCTCTATCACAACTGGGGCACACACCATCAAAGTATTTGTTGGATATTCCTATTGAGGCTAAATAACAATACTTTCTAGCGTATTACATCGTGTAGACACCCAAACCACCAAGATTGATAGGGAATGTAGATAATATTTGTTACAATAAACCGAAACCGGGCCCATCACCAGTAATGAGTTTTCTAAGGAACTGAGTAAGGTGGTCATCAAAAAGCTGTTGAGCCCCACTCAAGAACTCCGTCTTGGTGGTTCTCATGGTGAAGTACATTCTAGATACACCCGTACAATTACTGAGAAGCAACAACTCACATTGTGTAATGAACCTGTTCTCACAGTTCTGTAGCAATTAAAGTCTAATCGGTTCTCATGGGTGCATGTTAGCTAGCCGTTACTTAATTGTCCGTTTATATTTCTATTAATCAATATTTAGGTGTTAGTAGCTTGTGTGATTCGCACGTAGCGCATGTGAGCCTAGGTCTAGTACTTATATTCCATCCGAGTCTGTATTCAGATGTCATGAAAATAATAATCAAAAGTATCTTTTCTCTCTAACCTTTTGTTCCCCCAATCTATCTCTATCCTTAAAGATCATGAGCTGTTTCTGTGTTAATTTGTTGTGTAGATCACTACAATTGGTATCAGAGTATTCGATTCTGAGACTACTATCATGAATCAGTTTGAAACTGCACTCCTCTCTTCCTTAAAGACGATCTTAGCTGGTAAATTGAAGGCATTTGAAGAACGTTTGTTGAAGAATAAAATTGGATCCGGTGATGATTTACTGGAAACACCAATAGGTTGTAATTCTCAAGCTGACTTGAAAAGGGTTCTCAACATTCGACTAAGTTTCACTGATGGAATTGAGGGTCGGGCTATCGATTCAAAATTTATAGTTGATGCTGGAAAACTAAAATATGGTTATGAAAACATCTATTTAATTGGTGTTGAACTTATTCAATCGAAGATAATTGAGAACGAAATTGATGTCAATTTGGAATCAATTCCATTAGATCCAGGCGATTCGAGTTCGTTAAGAGAATTCATTCAAAATTATTCAACTCCTAGTCCAGTAGAAGAGTTACAGATAGTGGGGTAGAAGATTACAACTCGTTAAAAGGGATCACTCGAAATTCTTCGACAAAGTTTCACTGATGGAATTAAGGGTCGGGGTATTGATTCAAAATTCATAATTGATGCTGGAAAATCAAAATATGATTCTGAAAACATCGATTTAATTGGTGTTGAGCATATTCAATCGAAGATAATTGAGAACGAAATTGATGTCAATTTGGAATCAATTCCATTTGATCCAGGCGATTCGAGTTTGTTAAGAGAATTCATTCAAAATTCTTCAACTCCTAGTCCGGTAGAAGAAGTTAGAAGAGTTACAAATAGTGAGGTAGAAGATTACAACTCGTTAAAAGGGATCACTTGAGATTCTTCTATTTTTTTTAGCAAAGGGTGATTGTTTTTCTTGTCTCATACTTAATTTTTCAATAATCGATGGATATGGTGATGTTAGTGCAGTTATGAATTACAAAGGAAATTCGACGTTTCTCAACCACCAGGAGGGTAAACCCTTCAATTCTAAACATAATTTTCTTAATGTTTTTATCTATTCTCAAGGTACAAACTATGGTGTAAAGGACTTCAACCAGATGAATCAAAATTCTGATGATGTATTTAGATAGTTTGAAGGGTGGAAGTTTGTTACAGATAATAAACTTCATCAAATACTATACTACTTCATCAATTTTATCAGGTTGTACTCCTTCGATCACTTAACTCATACTACTTCTATTGGTAATGTTTCAACTAGTGCTAATTATACTCGAATGATATTTGATAGTGGAAGAAAGTTTGATTCGATGTTAAATTTTGTTCATGGATATTGTTTAAAAGATTTGAGTTCAAATTCAAGTGAGTTTGTATGTGCTGTTTTACCTAGTTTTGATTATGGGTGTATATTATTTGATCGTGGTAAAATGTGTGAGACGGGTTTGTGGAATTCCTATTTGGGGGTGCTAGTTGCAGCGAGTTTAGAATTATTCATAAGTTACTGAACTACATAAGAAGCAATGATTGTGAGCTTGTTATTTTGAATGCAAGTAGTTATGAAATCAGTACGGCCGAAATGCTTATAAAAAACATCTCAAGGAGACACGTTAATTGCTGACATAGTGCAACAGTAGTTACTGTGAAGCTGAGATATGTTTTTCTTGAAATGCTTATTAGTGTAATGCGCAATTTGAGTAGTGCAGGATGTCTCAATGGTGGCCGGGAGGTTGCTGGAAAGGTATTTGATCGTTGTAGGTTACGAAAATTGATTACAAGGTATTCTTATTACATTAGAAACAACTATAACTTCACTTGTAGTTAACTTACTTCTGGTTTGACTGTTCATCGTGGGTCGAATTTAATGCAAAAATACGGTGAAAATGTTGCTCATAAAATGATTCTAGAACTTGGTTATGGTTTTGAATTGTTAATTGCGAAGTCGAATCTATTTTTGTTTTCTAAAAGTGTATACAAGTGTGATGGTAGCAAGTTGCTTGTTCAGTTTCCCCGGAAAGATCTATCTAAGGTTCGACTACTTGTGTGGAAAAGGGTACTCAGGGTGTTCAGTCATCTGGTTATCTTACCAGAACTTTCTTTCAATTGCTTAATTCCTGGCTGTTTGAGTGGTATGAGTTATGTTTGGGTTTTCATCAAGACATCTAGAGTACATAGCTGTATGGGTTGTGGTTGTTGTAGTATTTGCTGGATTGTTGGTTAGAAGGAATTCTTCGTCAGGGAAGTAGGAATATGGAAGGTACTTGGTGGTGAAAACAAGGAATATAAGTTATTATACCAAAAGTATAACGAAGTGCTTGATAAGTTTGTATGGGATCTTAAGGATACTGTGTTGGGGGATATGGTAATCTTTTACAATTGTTCATTGTTTTTTGATGGGGGTGTTGAGGTGAATAAGCAAGAGGTCACATTAAAGACTTGGTGGGTATTTCTTTCTCTTGCATTTCTGGTTTTATAAAGGAGTGGAATGCTGGGAAAGAGGAATATAAATCAAGGGAATGTTGAAAAAGGCTAATGCGGGTGAAATCAGTGGACATTGGAGGAAATTTTTATGGGAGTAAATTGTTCTTGTACTCAGCTAGGGGTTGCAATTTCAAAGTTAACAATCATGGTAACTCAAACATGCAGCCTAATAGAAACTAATTGAATTGTTTTTGGAGATGACAGATGGTATGAGATTTTCACTCAAATGCGCATAGAATTTTTGAGAGATAGGAGTTGGAGTTCTTCAAATTTTGTAGCAATTTATTCCATAATTGTGTACTTCTGGATGAATAAGAATAACTCAACTGAAATGTGCAGAATCTGGTCACTTAACTCAATTCTTGCCAGACATTGTAGGTTCTCTCCAAGTCTTGGTTGGAAACAGTTATTCCTTACTGTAGGAGGAAGGAATCTGGGCAGGTATGTTGTGCTGGCATCTAAATATTTTCTACAAAAATTCCATCAAATTTTGAAGTAGTTAAAGCTATCCACCACTAATGGCATAATAGTTCAAGGGAAAGAAGAGTCTGCGAATTCGATACAGCTAAAAAATGCATCACATGAATTATGGTATAAAACATATAGGTTGTCAAAGATCTTATTTTTTTATTTCAATTGATATATTCAAACCAGATACAAGGATATTACAAGAACTCAATGCATTCGCGATCTTTAATTCATCTTTTTTCTATCACCGATTGTGATATGCTAGTTCGAAGATAAACTGATTATGCTAGTACTTTCTGGGGGAAGTAAGCAGCGCTGTCCCAACTCAATATCAAGTGATCCAGCTTCAGTTTGCATAGTTAACTGTAGCTGTGCCATTTATCACATTATTGCTACATTAAATTTTGTCACGGCCATTTTACAAATGGGTTTAGAGTTAACATCATATTTGACTCAAAATAGATGAGGGGTTACAGTCAGGTGATAGTTAAAGAATACATTGACTAGTACGAAGAAATGAGAGATTTGCGAATCAATCTTAGATCTGTATAAGTGTCTCTTGCATTCCTCTACTGGTTGGTTGTACAATCGTGACTCTATGATTTGGTTTTATTTGTGGTGTTGGAATGTGCTTATACAGTCAGTATCATTGCTACTAAGACCTACCAATCAATAAAGATGAAGACATTGATCTTGCTTGTTGAAATTCGAAGATTGAGGTTTTTTCTATGCTAATTTGTAGTGTAGATCATTACACATTGTGGATCCTTAAGTTTTTTAATAGCATCCATCAAAGCGATGGTTTTATGCACCCTGGTGAGCACAATATCTTGGAAAATGTAGGATTCAAACTAACTGGCCCTCCAAAAAAACTTCACACCCTCGGATGGTCTAAATATATTAGAAGGAAAGACCCATGGGGAAATCCCTCTAACATCAACCGATGGCCAAAAAAGCTCATCCTTAGAGATATTGAGATGTAACCCCAAAGTCATCCCCTCTTGCTGAATGATTCGCAAATGTTTAGAAACCATCGATGTGTCACCTAAAATAGTACCATCATCCAAATACCAAGCTTGTAGGTCCAAGTCACAATTCTCCGAAATCTTGTGGATTAAGGGATGTAAAGTTAAGGCAACAAAATCGGTGGATGTTCATGCTCACATAAACTGATTATAAGAATCAGTTTATAATACTTTGAACATAAACCGATTGTAAAATTCAATATTTTTTGTGTGATTTTTTTCCGCCGGAATCGGTTTATGTTAATGACCACATAAACCGATTTTTAATTTGTGCATTTCTTCGATTGTTTTGCTCGTAACTTTTTCCCCCAATGTCAGAATGACCTCATTCTTTTTGCATTCAATTCAAAATTTCATTCTCCATAATATAAAGATAAAAAATTCAAGATTTGTGAAAAAATTAAACATGGTTAATGAATCGATTGATGTGTGCATCAGCATAAACCGATTATGGGTTGATGTTCATGAACATCAACCCATAATCGGTTTATGTAGGTGTACCATATCTACCGATTTTGGGGAACATCGATAATTTTATGTGGACCCTTAAATAATCCGATTTTGGGCATAGCAGTTAAGAAATCAAAGGTTGTATAATCGGGTTATGTGGACATACATGTAATCCAATTTTAACCAAAAAAAATATACAGAAAAAAAAGTTATCTCTTTCATACCAGAATCGGGCTATGTGGACATAAACATAGACCGATTTTGGTTCAATTTTCTCCAACCAAAATACACATTCAGTAGAATAGGTCTTTGTGGGCATGAAAAAAATCCGTTTCTAAATAAAATCGGTTCATAAGTACATTGACGTAAACCGATTCTAATAAACTCATAACACTTTGATTTCAAAAAAATCGAATTTTGAGTGATTGCATGTTGCTAAAACCTAATTCAGGGGATTAGGGGAGAAAAAGAAAAGAAGAATCCGTTGGAGATGGAGATGGAAATGAATTTGATTTTGATTTAAGATTTTAGTTATATGATTTTGATTTTAGTTTTTAGTTTTATTGATTATTAAGATTTAATGGGGATACATTTGAAGTATTAATAATTAATAGAGGATAAATTAGTAGTTTCATCTATTAATAAAAAAATTGTCCTGTAATGGCAGCCCCAGATAAATGGGATAGAGCCCCAAATTAGCCAGGTTATTAAGTGGAGAAGCTAATTTTCATTTTCATTTTTTGCATCACAAAGGAAATTACTGTCTAGGTTCACAGATTGCACCAAGTTTGGCCATTTTTACTCTCTTTAGTACAGAATGTAAAAGAAGCAGAAATACCAAAAGCAGTAGCATTACTGACTTTAATTCCCAACACAACCAGTTCAGTACATCACTACATCCCATTACAGCATCATAGCATTCATTCAAACCAACCTGAAAAACACCATTAAGCATCCATCCCAAGCATCATTCCACTGTTGCTAGTCTGCCCTTCTTCTCATTAGATGTTGGACAGTCCTCAAAATGTCACAAAAATCATAGAAGAGAATTGACTGTGCCCCTTCAAGACCACTTCTATACAACCTGTTGCTTCCGGATAAATTGTTACACGGACTGCCTCCAACAACCAGATCAAACCCATTACACATATTCACCAACTCTTCTAGGGCTTCAGGTGTCAGCTTCTTCACATCTGTGATGTCATCGATCAAAATTCCTTGTTGTTCTGTGTTCTCCCACCATTTTCTGAATATTTTTCTGTTTGCTTCGTTGATTTCAACAGAGACAACGAAATTCAACTTAATACCTAGTTGGTGCAATGCAATTTCTGCACCACCAATACCAGCAAATAAAGAGAGTACATTTATTCCGCCTTCAAAACGATTCCGCAAAACTGAGAAATGGTAGGCAAGTGTGTTGACCTGTAAAATTTCTCTACTTATTAGGAAAACAGGTTGCTATGTGTACACGTTGCAATACATATATTAGTACAACACTACAACTATCTCAACAATATAAATCTAGTCTCTACACCATCTATCACTCCACCAGATATCTGATCTGCCAGGCAAATGAAGGGTACAGAAGTATCACTCCACAAAAGGTTATTCCTTAGTTGGCACTCTTTCATCCATTTCTAAGGAAAATTTAGTCTTCAGGTTTAAGCTAAAGATTCGGTAATCCAGCAGTTTGCAAAGGCATGAAGAAAGTGGCCTATTCTACAAACAAATTAGAGTGAAACAGAGGACGATGTGCATTTAGACACAATGAAAGGAGAAATCTAAGATCTTAAAACAGTATGCAAGATAGCTGACCTGGAAAGAGTTACCCAGTGCTTTATATCTTGCAGTCTGACTAATACCACCACCTCTTGTATGCTGCGAAGGATAACCCAATAGCTCCTCCATCTCCTCAGCTGTAAGTGTGGCAACATTGTTTCTCCCGGTCCAGACGAAGTTCCACCTTCGACATATTTTAAGAGCTTGCTTTTGGATGTGTTTCGATGGGTGTCTTCCACAGCCTTCGATATATCTTCTTACCTTATATGTTTCTGGTGCACTTCCCATTCTTGTAAGCAGGAAGTTTAATTGGGTTCTAACATCCCATGAAGGCCACCATCTGGAAGTGTAAGGCAAAGCCTCTTGAATTGTTAATGGAGGAATTGGAAGTAATGGAAATCTTCCTTCAGTTGGAAGGTTGTGGACATATCCTCTCTTCCTAGTGGCTACACAGAAGTGTTTAGAATCCAAAAACTCCGGTTGAATGTTAAAGAGGTTTCGAGAGATGGTATCCCAAGTTCCTTTAGGAGCACGAGCAACATTTTCATAGTAGAAGTACGGAAGGGGGAGAGCTTCATCAGGCAGCCTCCTTTTGAACCCCATTCTTTGATCACTTGGAACGCCAAATCCAATCATTTTTCTGGGGATCTTGATACATGCTTCATTTTCATCAGTGAGCTTCTTTCTCTTGGCATCAGGAGGACCATGACCCTCAAAAGGTAGTTCAAATGGATGATCTGAAGCTGACCGTGCGATTTGATTAGCAGAAATAAAATCCATAAGCTCATGAATGGGGGTGTCTGGATCTGGAATCGACCATAAAATCTAGGAAATGTTAGAATGACGCATCCCAAATGTGCAGGTGAACCTCATAAAACATGAACGTAGTACAGCGGACACATACCACATGTATCAGTGGCTATTAAAACATCATATTCGGAGAATCCCATTGCCAGTAACTGCTTCTTTTTCATCTCATACGGATCCTAGGAGAAAAAAGAAACGGAATTATCAAGCACCTTCACTTGAGAAAGGATATTGAGAGCATATTAAACAAAACAATAGTAGTACAAAAAAAAAATCAATAAGATGAAGATACCTCAGTTTGGAGATGACTTTCTTCTTCTTCTTCTTCTGAATCTGAAAGGTTGTCAAGAATATCCGGTTCAAATACTGGAGACCTCGGATTTGAAAAGAGAGGTTCGTCTTGTGGACATTCTTCAGGAGTCTGCAAATTCAACTGTCAGGGATTGTTATGCCTAGAGCAAAGAACAGTAAATATCTAAAATGCAGTATATATCGAAGATCCTTACTGTGAAATCTCACAACTACGGAAGCTGAGTCTATTAGAAATCAAAGTAACGTGTAAAAAAGACAATATGAAATTGGGTACCTCGAAGACCCTTTACAAAAAACAAGTAATTGAAACCTCGATGTTAAGACAAACAAAAGAGTGGCTGCTCTGTTTGTGAGTCATCCTTACTAAATAAAAATAACATAAAGATATAGACATGCGAAATATGGAACGAACTTAAGATGACAAAGCTAAGTGATTTCAGTATTGCACCCATCAGAACTGTGTCTGTTCGACCTTAGTGTTGTTGTTTACAGCATGATAGTGCTACATAGCGAGAATTCATCAGGACTTGTCAAATCAACTAGTTAAGCTAACACAATTTTCACAGCGGGATTTCAACAGCAGAATCATAAGCGCAATAAAGAATCAGGGCTACTACAGGAAAAAATCCTAATTCGTGTAAAACCTGAACTTTGTACCAAATTAGAAACAAAATTTTCATGGTTTTAGATCGACTAAATGCAATTATATGGTAAAATGCAGACAGCCTACACCTAATATACAGAATTCAATTATCATATCCCTCTTTTGTAGTAGCAAGGATCATAAACCACTATGCTAGACAACCATATAATGCACAGTGCACATGATATGCATGACACCTGTAGTGGCCACAGATAAGCATCGAGTGCAACGAAAACTGAAGAAAAATAAAACCTAATAATCACATTCTCACCATCATATAATCATGAAATAGTATATACGTACCCAAAAATAGTAAGAAATCAGCACTAGAACAGATGACGGGGATAAAAGTTTAGCAAGAGACCGCCAAATTATCTAAGTTAATGACTCATGAGATATTTCTCATCCCACATCCAGATTATTATGCAATGTGAGCGTGCAATGATGGCCTGAAGCATTTATAACGCAGACGCTTAAAGATAGTAAGGATGAAAAATACGCCTTTAACAAGCTCCGTCAATATCTAAGCATCCTATATGAGAATTAGTACTTCGATCACACTTTTTTTTTGGAGTTGATAATGCAAAAGCAGAAATAAGGCATGGCACATGACTGTTCTTCATGACTTGGTTAACATAATAATGTTATAACCAAAACATCAACTCACCTTATGTGTGAGCAGCATCTCTAGTATTGCGTCCGTGTTTTCTTCTCCTGCATGTATATGGATAAAGTAGTTAAGAGCATAAACTGTTGAGTAACCAGTAAATATAAGAAATAATTGTATAGGGATAGAAACAAACCGCATTCATCCACTACTTCGATCACTAAAGCTTCAACAAAGCCCATTCCCGTAAAAAGTGAGATTGCGTTGGACCGTGCTTGGTTTGACGTACTTCCCTATAACAGAAAGCAAGTAGGTAGATTATCATTGTTAATCACTGAATTCATATAAAAGATTACTGAAAAATGTAGGTATATTGTATAAGACGCGGCTCTTGTTTACCTCCGCACCACCACAAGCGCGAATTCCCCGAGTCATTAAATGTGAATTATACGATGAACAAAAAGGTTCATCTTCTTCTTGTCGAAAATCCCAACTATCATTAGAGTCTGTCATATTGTCCTACTAAGAATAAGTAGTAGCGTATAAACCGACATTAGCGAATTTCCACAAGGATACATAAATGGCTTAATGGCTTGTAGTAACACAAGGTCATGAAAACAGTAAAGATGTCACACCATGAAAATCGCAACTGAGACGATGCCGATTACAAGGGAAGTGGGGCAAATGTAATTTAGACATCAAGAGTCTCATACATGCCATACTCAGATAACATTGCAAATCTGAATCCTAATGCTCCTAGTTGAGTAGAATGGGATAATAAGAAAATTATATTTTTACAGAAATTGTACTGAAAAATCAATTGAAAGTTGAGAATATACCTTCGATTGAGTATTAGCCCGGAATGAGTTTCTTCGCTGGTTGATTTCAATCAAGATATTGTTTCTGTAAACATGAAAACAGAATCCATCAAAAGCTGAAGAAAAACACCTTCATTAAAACCCATTTACTAAACCCCACCCTGATGAAGAACAATGAAAACAAAACTCTGTTTTCTGTTTCTCATCACCATTATAAAAACCTTTAGAGAGTAAAAAATAAGTCACAAAGAAAACCCTTATTACTTGTTCATCAAAATAACAATACCCATGGACGAAAAACCCCAAAAAGAAAACCAAATCGTTTTACAGTGGTTAAATGTTTCACCATTAAAACAGAAGCTGGATAAATTTTGAGCAAGAAATTTTACTAGCACCTTGAGAAAAATGAGAACCAGGGAGTTCTTAGGGTTTTGGTTGTGGAGTTAAGGTTTTGATTTTTGTTAGAAAGCAGGAGAAAGTGGAAGCAGAGAGGGTGGTGTGAGCTGAGCAAAACAGAGGCGGAAAACAGAAAAAAGTTGTTACTCTTTTGATTTTTGTTTTGTCTGGTAATTCCAGGAAGGGGAAAAGGTTTTATATGGAGCCCTTTTTACGTTAAGGGGATGCTTTGATGTCGTGGCAACGTAACGGGAGATACGTCATCTAACAGACAGAAAAGAAGAAACTGACACCGCAGTTACACCAAATTGACACTGCAGTGACACAGGCAAACCAAACCAACAATTCAGCCCGGAGGCCAATTCTTTGGCCCGTAATCTTGGGAAAATTATGGCATTCAGCATAATGTCCAACAGTCATGGACAGGTTACCAAATTTCTTCTATATTGTGTGTGATTCTTTAAAAATTCAGATAGTGTTGCTCACAATATACGAGAGAAGCCGTAATATTATACAGTAATTTGAAAAGGGAACAAATGGAATCATCAAGTACAAAAACAAACCCACGACCCGTGCCGCGATGGGAAGATTATTCACTTCAAGTCCCATCGACGTTTGAGTAGTTTGGAGACTGTGAGATCTGCCCCGCCAAATCCATCCATTATGGCCCTTGCAGAAGGGAATTCCACTCTTGATGTCGAGCTAAGAAGAAAAACAAATATGATCAAATCATGAACTGTGCAATAAATGTTCGCAGTGCCTGAGGTTTGATGCTGGAAGAGCCTACTTCAAGAAAATGTCAAACCAATAAGCTATGATAATTCACAGACCTGCTCCGCAGAACGATACATGGCATGGCTATACATTGAGATCCCAATACACCAGATTGGCCTCCAGCAATAAGCACGCAGTTCTGTACAGGAACTCCAGCATACTCAGCCCCAGCACGCAGTGTGGCCACAATCTTCTCAGAGCTGTACAGAAAAGCTCACAAGCATTATATTCCAAACTCCATCATATTTCTTTTGTTACGATTTAAAACAAAATAAACAAACCTTTCAGTCGGCCTTGTATTAAGGTCAACACTAATTTTCAGCGCGGAAGCAACCTCCTCTGCGATCTTTTGCTTCTGTGCAGAAGCTACTCCCAACGAAAAACTTCAATAAGAATCTAAGTACATTACATAGCACTATATTTTTCGAGGATCGAGGGAGGGAGTGTTAGGATAAGGAACTCACCTGCTTTACTCGCTTCTTTAGCTAGCTCATCATCCAAACCAAATGATGGTCCTTTACCGAGAACAAGCTGGCCATAAAGACTTCCTTCCATTTCTTCTTTTCCTACAATCTTTAACTTAGAAATCCTATCAGGGCCTAGCTTCTCAGCTACGGACCTAACAAAAGGACGCAGAACCTTAGTTGAAAGCATTATCGCGGTACAAGTACATGAGCATATATGTAAGAAAATAACAAACCTGGCAAGTTTCTCTCCGTTCTTACTGTAGGCTGTTAAGATAACCACAGGTATGCTTCTATTGAGTGCATCGTCGATAAAACTGGGAAAATGTGGCAAACAATATGGGGTTACTAAACATAACAAGCATACACATAAGAAACGTGATGTCCAGATTCCAGAACTCAACTCACGTTTCAACCCCATGGCGTAAAGGTAAATCTTGTGTCATCACAAACTCATCCAATGCTTTCCGCTGCAAACAAACTAATCATTAACTGAATCATTTGGCAAGAATTGTCTTGAATCTTAATCTATTGAACAACACAGGTGAAGGATTCAAACAAAATAGAAGGCGTCCTCGGACACAAAGGATCGATGAAAAACAAACTCATCACAATGATTACAAACAGTTATTGAAATTTTAAATTGACAAAATCAACATAATAAGTAGACCTTTAAGCATGGTATGCTAAACTCAAAATTAACTCAGAGGCTAGAGAAAAGTGTCTCTTCCTTTTTGTGAAAGGGTAGGTAAGGAATCCAAGTGTCGAACTAAAGAAATGATGCAATCAAAAACCACTACTACAGACACAAAAGAAAAACATTCATCTACCTTTTCTTTCAGAACACTTTTGACGAACGCCTCTTTCTCATTAGTGGGCAATGATGTAGGCCAGCCAATCTACATGAGCGGTAGAGGCAAGAGTACATTAGATATCAATCATAAAGCTTATGGATAGAAATTTACAAACCCATCTTATTGATTTTGGGAGTTGCAAAGGAAAACAGAAAAAAGAGAAACTAACTCTTTCGAAGAACAAGACCACCATCCGTTCCTCATCTCCACCAGTCTTCCTACAACAAAAAAATAAATGTCAAACACAGCTTCGCCCATACTGAAATAAGCACGAGATTTTTACGCAAAAACGTAATCTTAACAATACTAGCTCCCTTATCAACCATAGTCCTAGAAGTGGTTAAGTAACTAATAATGGGCATTATTGCTGTGACTCTTGAACATAAGTCCACATTACGCGCAACCCAAACAACTTTGAAGACATCAATCAACAACAATTACATAAATAAAAGAAAGTATTTTATCCAATTCTTTGAGTTGAGTACAAACCTCACAAGATCCAAATAAATTGGTTCAGTCCAGTTTGCACAATCCAATCCTCTCTTTGAGAATGCTGAACAAAATGTCGTTTTTGGTTATTCATCGGGATGAATCTGTAAAATCAGAAACTAGATATGAACTCTCAAATACGAACCTATATTGAAAGCTTCACGATTTCCCACACGATACACATCCATAAGAACCCTGAAACGATGATACACAAAAGGTGGGAAATTTATTAAAAGATCCAAACCAACATTCAATCCCAGAGACAAAGAAAATGAAGAAAAATCATACTGACCCTTCAACTTCAAGGAGAATAGCGAATTCAGGAGATGGGTTTTCATCGTTATTAGAATCTGAGCTGAGAGCTGAAATTCTTGATTGGAATTTGATGGGAGTGAATTTATTGAAAGTAGTTGAGATTGAAGAACCCAGAGAAGAAAAGGATTGGGATGTAATCCTATTGATTGAATGGGTAGAAGGGTAGACATTTGGGGGAGATTTATTGGTAGTGGTTAAGCCTAATGTAGTGTTGTTGAGGAGGATTGAACATGAAGCAGCAGCAGCAGCTGTTTCCATGGTTTTACTAACACTGTGTGATTGAGTGTTTTCTGTTGAATTTGGTGGTGTCAATCCAAAGCCTCGTCATTAGCAATATTAATATGGGGAAAAAAGAGAAAGATTTGGATTAGGATTACTTATTTTATTATTATTGTTAAGTGGAGAAGCTAATTATAAATTTGAGGTTTTTTTTTTTTTTTTGTATCACAAAGGAAATTCTGGTCTAGGTTCAAAATAGCACTTTAGTGATAGAGTCTGGTGAGATGGGGGCCAATGACAGTTGAAACAAGTGCCATGTTTTTAATAGTGTATGTAAAACAGTCAAATTTCATCATTGATTATCTATTTGGAAGTGTATTAAGTGTTTAAAAGTTACGTTTTCGAAAATTAGAGGCCTATACACTTTCAATGTGACCACTTTAACTTAAAAAAGTTATAGTTTTGCATCATTTATATAAAAACTAGATTTTGTGACCGTGCTACGCACTGGGCGGACCCGAAAACCATCCATTGTCATTTTTTTTCTTTTAACCATATTTTTGGTTTGGTATGATGTGGCTTCATCTCGCCCCATCATGCATTTTTAATTTGGTATCGCATGATTTTAATTCGTTCCGTCGCGATGTATTTTTTATTTGGTGTGGCTCAACTTAGCCTCATCCTGTCGCAATGCATTTTTGATTTGGTGTGGCTCGGCTTCGCCTCGCCGTCGCTTAAGATTTTTGATTTGTGTGGATCGGCTTCGCCTTGCACCCATCTTGATTTGGTGTGGTTGGACTTCGCCTTGTTTCGTCGTTATGTATTTTTTGATTTGGTATGGCTCGGCTTCCCGATGCATTTTTGATTTTGTATCACCAAGTTTCTGCACGAATTGGGTTGTCGAAATATCTCTGGGACACCTGAGTCGCTAACGGTCATCGTTGCAATAAACAATCAATAATTAACGGTCAATGCGACCTTAGTCAGGTACCGAGTCAGATGGTCTGAATCATTTGAGAGGTCTGAATTACTGAAATAGTTCCCACGTGAACCTTGTATATTTTTGCACCTGAAATATATAATATAGACCTTATGACTTATTATTTATTTTCTTCAATCCCTTTTTAAAGGTTCATCCGGGGAAAAGAAAAGAAAAAAAACTATTAACTATCCAATCGAACAAAAACAAAATTGAATCACATAATTAGGAATATTCCCCCTGTATGTAAAATGCATTAGCCGTCATTATCTGCATTGAGTCCATGAGTCATGAAAATTATAAAGCAACAAAAAAATGCTTGCTAACCAAGTGCAGACAGTACAGTTTCTCTGTTACGGACGATACTGTATATTTGTCTAGTCCATATTGGTTACATGTTGTATTACTTCAACCTTTGATGAAGATTGAATATGCTCTTCTTCTAAGAAGGTTCTAGTCTTCAATAGTAACCATTGGCCTACAAAAAGAAAAATACTATCAGTGTGGTAACAATGAAACATTGACTAAATATAATAATGCCGATAAGGTGGGCACTGGAAGCTATTGGCATGGATTACTAATGTAACCACACCTGCATAATCTTTGTATTTTTACAAAATAGTTCCCTTAGAGTTTGGGTCAATGACAGTCCGTGACCCAAACTCTAATTAAAATTTTGGCGTGAACCCAAACGCAACTCTGGTCACAAAGTTGTGACCCAAAATCAAAATATCCCAAAAATAAACATCATTAATGGGAATAAACACCTTCGTTTGGAGCCATAAGTGGTTGGTATATCGCTACTTGTCTGAGATTTTTCATAAAACATAGCAAAAGAAAAAGACCATTCAGAAAAAATTTGGAAGGCGATGCATAACATTCTGCCAGTAAACTACAATCTCAATCGTAGAGTGCAAGATATTTCCCCAGTATGCCTCTTATGTAATAACTCTGAAGAAACAATTTTACATCTCTTGCTAGATTGCAGTTTTAGTAGATCCATTTGGTTTGGGATGGGAGTTTTTCACCAGCCTCACCACGTCACTGTAGGATCTTTTGAAACATGGTTTTCCTCCTGGTTTAGTAGAAATCCCTATATAGAGGGTTTAGTAGGGGATTTTCCGGAAGTCTGTGCCACCACCTGTTGGGGAATCTGGAAAACTAGATGCTCAAATACTTTTCAGGGATCTATACCAAACACCAGATATACAATTGAAATGATCAAAAACCGAGGGCCCAAAAAAAATCAAACAGACACTACAACATTATTATAAATCCAACTATCACTCAGAGAGATGACCTGCAGTTGGAAACTGTGAAAAAAATATGTGCTCCAAAGGAAAAAATTTAACAAATCAAAAAATTTCATGTAATTAATCAAATCACACCTGTACACCCACTCTCTTAATCCACCAGTAATCATCTCTTTGTATATTGGAAGAATCGATCATTTTTCGGTTTAGAGTTTTACTAAAATGAAACCAAAATTATATAGTCAATTTAAGGAAAAAAATAATTAATCAAACATTCTTGTATTTTCACTATACCTGCAAGTAGTTAGCAGTGTATTAAGAATTTTAGTTATAATTTTTCAGTTTGCATTTTGTACATTAGGTCTATAATAGATTTCACCATACTTTTCAGTACCTGGATTTTATTCTTCATATCCAAAAGTTTACCTGAATAACACTGCAAAAATCTGGATGAAACTTTAACTCAAAAATAATTCACCAATCAGCCTAAATGGTAACCGCAGCGTCGTACGTAGCTTGTCAATGTTGTCATCAATGTTCAAAATTCATTCCATAACGGTTCAGACTGGTGAAATGAAATTATATATATGCAAGTGAAATCAAGACTTACTGATCGATTCTAATTTAAAGAAAGTCATAAATATCTTAAGACTTACCAATATCAGATAACCATCACAGAGCTGCGGTTCCAGTGTCCTCCCAGTGTCCCCCGTAAATACTTCCTGCAAGAAAATAAGTTAACTTAATGCAGAACACACCCAACCCAAGGATCCAACTGATATTCAGTAGCTATATAAATAAGAAAGCGAGAATGGCAATGTGCATATATGCTCTATCTTGTCAGTATGATATTTCTTAGTATATATACTAAAGAGTTCAAATCTCCGCCAAAAGAAATTTGCAAGTGATCAGTGAAGAAAGATAAAGAAAAGTTCCTTAATGTAGTCTCCAAACTGTTGCTGAAAATAAAATAAAAGAACATATGCTACGGTTAACAACCCTTAGGTAAAGCGTACCTTAGTCATCAAAATAATGGCAATGGTGCTCATTCATCTTCTCCTTGTTCACAATCAACCTTCAGAAACCCTTACAAACTCGAAATTCTCTGGTTTCTCAGCAAAACCCTGAATCAATCACTATCCCTTATCTCCACAAACCTGTACCAATTTCAACCACCAATTTCCTCATTAGTTCTCGATCTGTAATATTTCATCAACTATCAAAAGCAGAACTATCAAAATCAACCACAAACCCATTGATTCAAAGACAAACCCACTATTATTTTCTTCATGGAAGAAACCATTCTCCTCTGCAATCATGATCACCAGTAACAATCACTCTAAACCCATAAGAACTTTCAGATCTCCTCATCTTCATCCTCCTAGGATTCCTTCACATCGTTTTCATCTATATCCTCATTCTCCCATGGATTTGTTGGTAAATACTTTTTCAGAACAGGTATAACTGGCTCAGCTTCCTCTGTCAAACCCACAGAACATGAGTTGAACGTCAGCTAAAATAATTACAATGATTTTCTATCATTTTCAACCTTGAAAAGGGTTCTCGAAGTAAGAAACAAATATCCAAAAAAATAAATAAATTTAAAAACATTAATATTACCCCAATCATCTATCTTTCTTGAACTCTTAAATTCATTTATTTTTTTTTCTGACTATGATCCATAAAGTACAAAATCTGTCCTGCATAGTAACATAGCAAAATTTGTTAGCCACATACTTCAATGAAAAAACAATCAAGATAGATACATATAGATGCTAAAATAAAATCTAATCCATACTTGGTCAAAAGTTCACAATTACGCCGACTCTCTGATAACAGACAACTAAAAAAGTAGGTAACATTGCAGCTTTTTTGGAATGCTAATGCTCCTTCAAAAGTCAGTTTATTCATTAGCGATTCCGCAGATAAGGCTTGTGTATGACAAAAAAAAAAAACTATATTTCAATGAGTGTCAGCCACTCTGAGAATCACTCAATCCCTTAGTCTTACTATCAATTAACGAACATCCAGTCATTGACACTGCGGTAGGTCAGTCATTGACACTGCAGTAACTCTACCGAGGTGGTCCAATATATCCTAGAGTCAGTAAAATCTCTGTTACTAACCTAGAATCCCCTCATTTTTACTTCATCATCGATAAGGTTCATTCATCAGGCAACTCCCCAAACCTCCCGAAAAGTAAGAACAATAACATTTCCGAAAAATCCAATTGCCGCCTTTGATCATTTCAATGTATTCTCAATATATCTCAGTGCTAGATGCAAAATACATAATAAGCTTTAAGGGATTCTATCACCTTTCAATTTCTGAGTCTCTGCTAAGGGTTTGTTATAAGGTCTGGTCTGTGTACCCCCAAAAAAGAATAAGTTCCATCCCAAATCAGCAACAAATTTAACTTTATTCCATTAGAATTTCATAACATGAAAACTAAGTAATAAACCATTACCTTCTGTTGTTGAGAACAAATCCCACAGAGAATCAATCCAAATCGAATCTCACAAAACCTTTAAAAAAATACACAGAAACTGATATTCTCTCCCAACGAAATCTTAAATTAATCGTTTCAAACATCAAATCAGTTTTTATCGGAAAACCCATAAGAGATTCGTAGGGAAAGAGATAAAGATTTTACCTTTTGTTTTTGTGAAATCTCGAGACCCATTTTTCAAATTAATGGCAACAACAAGTGATTCAGGAGGAAGAACCATGGTTTGTCGGAGAAGAAAAGTATTGTAGGATTTCGTTGCAGAACAAGAAGAAAAGGATGGCAGGAGGAAACCCTACTTTCTATTTCTTCTAATTTCTTCTTCTTTCAGGAGGACCCATTTCTCAATTAGTTTCCAGATTCATCACCCTCTTCTTAGATTTATCGAGATATCAATATTTGCATGAATCACTCACAAAAAGAAGCTGGATTCATCTAAACCTTTGGAATTGAATTCGACAGGGAGAAAGACATGAAGAACAGAAGAAAGAGAAGAAGAGAATAGAACTTTATTTGATATATTGGTATCTCCGTTAGCCTTAGGTCTAGTTTTTGATGTAGGTATTGTTCACAGTAACGGCGTTAATTAACATACTGTTAATATTCGGTGTAAACGAAGTGTAATGAATTGTTTAGCCACAAAAACAAACAAAAGTATTGTATACCCACATTTTCACTAACAGTGTTACTAACGGCCAGTTAAGTACAGGGTGTAAACAGAGTGTAGTCCAGTTTTTAATGTCTCAATCAATAGAGTTCCGCCACTTGTCCTCTCCAAAATTGCTCTGGTTGAAAGCTTTATCTAATTTAATTTGAGGAGGGTGTCACACTCATCGTGCGACGTGGGAGCTTATATGACTTAGCCTTTTAAAGGAGGGGAGATGCTTTATGCACCATGCGGTGTACACCACGGAGAGAGAATGTGAGAGAAGAAAAGAGATGGGCCCCACCTTTTTGGCCTACCCCTGCTAATCACCCCAGGGTGCCCCTAACAGCCCTTAGATCTTCTTGAGATGCACACCGAAGTACACACTTTCGGTGTATGTAGCATTTCTTTGATTTATATGGTTGATACCATCTCTACTAGGCGCTGATACCAATCCATTGATCCAATGGTCAGGATCGTCGGGATTTTTTTGTCTTAGTAGTGCTAGTATCAGCCCATATAAATCATGATAGTTTTGTGCATCCGTAGCACTTTTATTTTTGGTATCCAATTCTGTTATAAAAGAAAAATTGTACTAGCAGAACTTTCTTGGAATTTGTAGCAGCTTCAAAGTTTCATCCATGCCGGAGAATAATGTATTATCCTTACGAACACATAGGCTGATTTGCTTGAGTATGCAACTTAGAACAAGCCAAAGCAAACTATATACTTGAAAAAATTAGAAGATTTTTACAAAGTATCTCAATTTTGAGAACTAAACTAAAATATTACCATCGTTTTTATTCTACTTTTTTAAAGTATCCTTACTTAGACTGTTTTAAACCTAAATTACATCTCTTTTATGGGACGGTAAATGATACGATGATTGTGAAAGCGAATGATCCTGAATCGGGCTCAACGAACCTAAAAGCGGTGTAACGATCCTAAACCAGGCTCGACCAACCTGAAAACTATTGTTGAAAGTCGACTATCCACCAACCAAAATTCCCAAAATGATGAGTGTCGTAAGCGCAACAAATTGCTCAAGATATTTCCCGCTAATTAACCATGGCGTGACTTGGTGGGGCAGATACCATTGCACATGTTGATACACTAATGAAACCGACATCTGATCAATCTGTTTGCACACCCTCCACTGCTACACACCAACAACTTCTTTTTTGATAGTCTGATGGACGTACCTGCTCAATAAACGACGACTTAGTATCTAATATACCATCTAGGAAATTGTATGCCTGTAACTGTTGATTTTGTTTAAAACTAAGAAACTTTTTTGTTTTTGAATAGTATGTAAGTTTAAAATTGTATAAAAACAAAATGTAAAAAGACCAAAAGGTCCCCATTTTTGTGTTACAGAGGAGTTACATACTATCAGTCAAAACTTTCCAATGAGTGACAAGTTCTCTAAAGGATTTGCCCCAAAACCATTTCTGTGAATTGTCCCACTAAAATATTAAATCCTTCGCTTCATTAATGATAACTCCTTCTATTCTGAAATATTGCAGTAAGGAATATTGTTCTATGTGTGATTTTGTTTGGCTAAATCAGGGAGCCATATAAAAATTTTAAGGAATGCTTCTGTTTAATATTACGACGGTTTAAAAAAAAAGTGTTATTCACAAAATATGCAAAATCGTAATATACAGTAATTTGCAATCAATCTATCTCAATTTCGATCATGTTGTATGGATTATTGAATTTATGAATTAAAATGTGGAGTACTTTGAGGTCGAGAGACTAATATTTAGGACCCTGGCTTAAACCAAGACAATGGCTGTTCCGGATTCAATTTGGTTGCAAAAGGAGGAGAAGGGTCGGTTTGTAGGAGGGAAGTTAAGAATGTGTTGAGATCAATGGAGATTAATCAGCTGAATGTGATGTGTTGAACTGCTTTGAAGAGGAATTCTATGTATAGACGAGAGGAATTCTCTGTAAGTGTTTGATAATTGACAGTGATGAGTCTTACTCGAATGTCATTGTTAGGTTCTTCATTATCAAACCATAGGTCGAGAAACCTATTTATTGCAGCACATCGATCTCCTGTAAGTGGTGAAAGTTGAAGGAAGTGGAAGAATGGGGAAGTGGGAGTATGTGTGAAAACCACTTCCACGTTGCATGGAAGAATTGGTTGACTGACCATCCACTATTACATTTACTCCTTAAACATCAGCACGACTTACTCACATTTCTCATCCTGGATGTGCCTTACATCACACGTGTTGTAAGCCTCCAGACCAAAACCCTAGTGATATCACCCCACGGGACATGAATTGATGTCTCATTTGAAATTTTGCTTTGCAGATATGCGGTTAAGCTTTGACCTAAGACTATAAGTCTTAATCGATGAACTGAATAGTTCATGGTTCAAGGTCATGATAGACGAAGCATGAAGTGCTTGCTGGAACCACAACATGCTCTGTGGACCATGGACGTTGAATTATATCACTAATGACCATGGCATAACATTATGCTAGCTAAAGCAGTAATAATAGTTAAATGACTTTGATCGATGAGTATTTGTTTATGAGATTGCTAGATCGATCATAAACCATTATGTTGGTGCGTTGAGCATCTAACAAGAAGTCGTATGAAAATAACCATTGTTGAATGATTATAGAAGGTTAATATCGATCCATATGTCATGAGTCAGTCGAATGACAAGGAGAGAATATAATAATTAAAATAATGGTCGACTAACTAACCAAATGTTAGCTGGTGAACTAGCATATATTGATAGCTGGATCAATATGAAATTCTCGAATATTGGTAGCTGAACCAACATGAAAAATATTGCTTTGCATAGCAATTGATAGTTGAATCAATGAACATTTTAATTGATAATTTATTCTCCAAAGTTTTAAAACACATGCATCCTCTTGTTCACTATTCTAGCAACGCCTCAGGGTACAGAAAGGCAACAATAAATCTTTGATGGTAATCCATTATTCACTGTTGTTTATTAAATTTGATGTGAAATCTTACTTGGAATGCTTTCTGAAAAGAATATATAGGAATTAATTCAAAGTGTGGGCATAGTCATTGGAAAAATAAATAAATTAGTGCTCAACTGCGCAGACATGAACATAGTCTCAAAAGGTCAGACGAGGGTCCCATTGAAGTTATAATTAATCGACATGTTATGTTCTTGATGCAAATATCCTTGTTATTGTTCTCCATGTATTTTAGACTTGACTCTCTAATTTAATTAGGCAAGTCTCTGTCTTTTGGATAGAATTTTTTGTATATCCGTGTTGAAAAATTGTGAAGATCTCTTACATACAATGTCTTGAAAGTTTAGTAATATGAGTTCCATGTTGATCATCTGTGTCACCCTTGTTTCTTTGTTGTCTCTGAATATTTCACCTGCAAAGTAAGTTTACTTATTACTATAACCCTTACGGAGCACTAGACTCCGATCACTGTAGTTGGGTAGGGGTTAAATGTAACCACGAGGATCCAAGAACGGTTACAGTTTTGGATCTAATTCATCTGGAATTGGGTTTAAGTTTTGAAGAATCTATACCTCCGGATATAGGAAATCTTATATTCATGACGACTCTTTTCATGCGTCACAATGGCTTATATGGTGAAATTCCTCAAGAAATTGATCGTTCGTACCGGCTTCAGTATCTAGATTTGTCTTACAACTAGTTATCTGGTGAAATTCCAAGCTCTTTGAAGAATTGTCTTGAGTTAAAATCCTTTACTTGAGAGACAACATTGTTTGAAGGGGTAACTCCTCCATCCTTCCAGAGTTTAAAGGGAATTCAAGAATTAGACCTTTCAAGCAATCTGTTCTCCAGTCTAATTATGGAGTATCTCGACTCATTTCTTTCCTTAAAGAAATTGGATTTAACAAACAATGAAACTGTTTACTACAATTACCTAGTTGCCCGAGAATTATCTTTGAGAAACTGAACAATAACAATCTCCTAATTCTACGACAATTCAATTCAAGTCAAATAAGTTTGACCTGACTTGGGTCAGCTGAGTTAGCTCTAGTTATCTGAGTCAGTTGTTCTATTTTCAGACAATTCTTAGTCATGTAATAGAAGTGTCTCAATTCTGTCTGATAGAGATTAACTTGATTTTTCTTTGTAATACAATTTATTCTTCTTCTTGAGTTCATATCTGATTTCTTTCAATTCATCTTGATTATCATAAGAATATAAGAATTCTCATGGTATCAGATTAGGTCTAGATCCTCCTTCAAACACTAATAATTTTCTCAACAATTTTTGTGTATTCAATCAATTCAGGCTAACATCAATCCAACATTTTTACCCACAAATTAAATCTTTAAGGTTATTCCAGATCTTTTATGGTAACAACTAGACGATCTACATATACAAAAGTTCAGAACAATCGCCGTAACAACAACAGTCATTGTAACATCAACAATAATAACACTAAAAAATTCTTGTTTTCCGATCTGGAAACTCTACAGATCGTTAACATCAACAATAAAATATTTTACACTCTTGAAAAAATTTTTGTTTTGTTCTTCCGATCTTTATGGGTATGTTAATGGTGATATCATTTAACCACCACGTAAAGTTGTAATTGATGGTGTTGAAACTACTTTCTTGGAGAAGGTTGGAATCAACTTGTTTAAAAGATTTACACCAACAGTTAGTGGTGATGTTCTTGGATTATCTTTTGGGATTTTCTTGAACAAAGTTTTAGAACCATTTAAGAACAAAATATTTTAAAATTTGTTTCAATAAATCTTGACTCGACCAATTTTCTTCTTTGGTGTGATCAATTTGAGGGAGTTTTGTTCTCCTGTGATCTTTATGGGTATGTTAATGGTGATATCATTTAACCACCACAGAAAGTTGTAATTGATGGTGTTGAAACAGTTAATCCTGAGTGGGTTTCTTGGAGAAGGTTGGATAGATTTGTATCAACTTGTTTAAAAGCAACCTTTACACCAACAGTTAGTGGTGATGTTCTTGGATTATCTACTGCTAAAAGAAATTTGGGATTTTCTTGAACAAAGTTTTAGAACACAAATCATTGCTAGGAAGAGCATGTTAAGAACTCAATTGAATAGTCTTAAAAAGGGGAATATGTCTATTGTTCAATATCTACAGAAGACAAAGTCTATAAAAGATTCTTTAGCAACTATATTGGTGAGAAAGTAAGTGATTCAGATTTTATGATGTTTGTTTTGAATGGATTAGGAAGTGAATATGATGTCTTTGTTATTTCATCTCAAAATAGAGATAAACCTTATACTTTTGGAGATGTTAAAGAAAGATTACTTTCTCATGAGCAATTTCTTGCCGAGAGACATCACAATAATACAAATGTCTATGATGACCAAAATATTTCATTATATGCAAGAAATGGACATTCTTCTTATAATAACAATAAAAGAAATGGCATAAATGGAACTGGTGGTCCTTATAAGAGTCAATATCAGCATGGGTCTAGTTCAGGTTCTTTCATTAATTCTTATAAAAATGGATCTACTTTAAATGGCAATGGTGATAGAAGATCTTATATTGATTTCTCAAAGGTATTCTGTCAAATTTGTAACAAAAATGGTCATATGGCATCTAGGTGTTTCTTTAGATATCATCCACCACCAACTGGGAATGTTACTAGTGCTTCATAAGCTCATTATGCAGTCTCAGATATTCAGCAACCATCAACATATTCTTCTGGTTCTCACCACCGCCACCACTACCATAGCCGACCATCACCGCGCCACCACCACCACCGCTGACAGCCACCGACCACCACCGCCACTGCTCCATTGCACCACCACTACCAGGCACCTCCACCAGCCAGCACCACCACTGTTGACCACCGCCGATCACCAACGTCGCCGACCACCACCGACCAAAACCAGCACCACGACCGCTCACCACGACCGACCAAAAATTAGATGAACCCAATTTTGGTTTCATCATAAATACAATGAAACCGATTTTGGTTTCATCATAAATAAGATGAAACCATATATAAGCAACTATTGTAACCAAAAAAAAATCTAAGCAATCCATTCATAATCGACACAAAATTGCAAATATGCAGATGCAACATAATAAAGTATACAAGATAAAAATATATCGAAGCTAGGAAGAGCATCGGTTAAAAATGAAACTTGAACGACTCATCCAAGACTGTACAATAAGGTAAGTGCATATATAGTATGTTGTTTCGCATATGTATCAGTCATAATCTAAGAATGGGACAAGATGGATGAAATTGCGCAGATCTTAGTTAGAAACGCACAATGATGAATTTGCCAGTGTTTTGGCCATTAACACGATAATATTTATTGGATAGAGGAACCTTGCACTACTCCTGATGGACACAACTTATCTTTATACACTAGGGGTGAAGGGGGGGACTTGTTAGATGCAGGTACATTTTGAATTTGGGGGGTCTGAGCAGCAGCAGCAGTTGAAGAAACAACAAGTGCAGATGGTTTTGGTTCCTCAGGACCATCAAAGAGATATCCTAAAGAATTCCGACCTCCTCCATAACTGACTCCATGACCCATTTATCTGAAACACCAACAAGATTGGTTTCGTCGACATAAAATCTAGAAAAAAAATCACATATTAGATGAAACAAAAATTTCATTCAAACCTCAGCAACATCATTAGTTACGTCTAGAATTCAAACCACACAATTACCTAAACATTATCACTGGTAATTCAGTTTCATAACATTTTGTAAAGCACCCACCAACAACATTTTGCAACTCAATTTTTTCTGTTTCAGACTTAACCTAAACACAAATACCACTTCTTTGATTCAAAGCACATAATCTCCATCACATCTAGCACTGTAAATCCTAATCCACAGATATCAAACACAACAACAATTCAAACTCATAAACAAAATTCAATTTAAGTAAGGATAAAGATTATATGAAACCAATTTTGGTTTCATCATAAATATAATGAAACCATAATTGGTTTCGTCATAATTCAATTGCAAGAAAAATTATAAACCATGATTGAGAAAAAATTTCAATTAGGGCGTGGAATTGACCATTGTGAAGTAGTTCTTACAAATGTCTTTGAAGATTCATCCAGTTCCTTTAAAATTTATAGGTGCACATCTGCTATATGAAAACGAAATTAGTATGAATTGAAATTGCAACCAAAGTTGGTGTGAAGACCAATTTTCACAAATCCAGTTTCAATTCATACCAATTTTCAATTTTATTTTCATTTGTCTGTAATGGTGTTGCTTGTTATTAGTGGTGGTGAAGAAGGAGGGACGAATTAAAAATGGAAGAAGGAAAAGTTAAAGTAAATTTAGGGCATGAAATTGAAGAAAATTGTTGGATCCAATTCCTCAGACCCTTGTTAGGAACATCACCACTTCATCATCCCTTCCTTGAAAATTGATATCAATCATTAATTTGTCACTAACCTATCTTTGTTCAATTGCAGTTACAGTCTCAACCCTAATTTCAATAATTGCTTCATCTGATCTTACATAAACGTCACAACATCACCATATCCACCTGTGTTTTCTTCTGAATTTGAAGACGAAACTATGGTTAGGGTTTTTATTATGGTTGTTGTGAGGTGGAGAAGAGTTGGGGGTGGTGGTGTTTACTATGGTGGTAATGGTGTTGGTGGTGAAGGAATTGAAAGAGGCAGAGAAGGGTGGTGGTAGTGGTGAGATACAAAGGTGCAACAGTGTGTTCGGGTGAGAATAAAGTTGTTGTTGGTGTTCATGGAGATCTATTGTTGCTGGAAGAAGAAGAGATGAGAGAAAAGAAGAAGAAGAAGAAGAAGAAGAAGAAGAAGAAGAAGAAGAAGAAGAAGAAGAAGAAGAAGAAGAACAGAAGGTAGAAAGGGTATGTTTTGCTTTTTTTAAAATAACAAAAACTAAATTTACTCATTATTATTTGATCCGGGGTTTTTGAGCCACTTTTTAATCAAATGGTTTTTATTTATTAAAAATAATATGGCTGGATTTTTTGTACCACAAGTTTGTTAACCTTGGTGTTTTATGACTAGTTTTGATATAAAAATGTAGAAATTTCTGAGGAACCCAAGTTTGATTCCTCTCTCTTTCACAAACCCATCATTAATATCAACCACTTTTTTTTTTTAGATCTTTGTTTGTTTATCTGCGGTCTAAACATTTTTTTTAGTTCATGATGTGGTATTTATTATTTTCAATCTGGTTTTGATGGACATATCAAATGGGAAATTCATGGGAAGGTATCACCATGAGGTGCATCGACGGACAAATGTATGGTTACGAACTCTTGGGAGAGACCACCAAGAGACATGAAACGGATGCATTATTCAGCTGTCAAGATGAAGAGACAATATATAGTGGGGTAAAGAGACGTTGCTTGGTAACCAACAGATCTTTGATCTGACACATGTAGGAAAAAATTATAGAGTATATAGATCCCATAGTTTGGCATAAGTTTTCACCAAAAAAGTGGAATGCTCCCACGAAATATTGTTTTTCCTCCGATGTGAATCGATATTTGGTTATCGTAAATGGAAAGAATCATTGGAAAATGAATGCATAGAGTTTTATTTGGTTTTGTTACTCGTATTTTGTTTTGTCAATAATCTGCCTCATGATATCAACATTTTAAGCTTCAAGCGTGCCACATATGTGAGTAATTTTCATCAAAATTGTATTTTCACCCTTGTCACCAATCACTAAGTTATGAAAACTGGAATATTCATAAGCCAATGAAAATGTTGATATCATTCGTCCCTGGGAAAACTTGATAAAATGGATTTTTTTACCAATTGTATGCAATTACAAGTGAAAACTGGGATTTTGGTGAAACAGAAAAATAACCAGAGAAATTCAGTTAGTGATAATTGATGGGTACGAAATTCCTAATTTTTTTGTTACAATTTTTTTTTTTTAAATTTTTGTTTGATTTTCTCATGTTTTCACTATAAGTAGAAGTTAAAAATTGCAATTATCACCAATCACTAAGTTATGAAAACTGGAATATTCATAAGCCAATGAAAATGTTGATATCATTCGTCCCTGGGAAAACTATATCTAATACGGTGTCGCATAAACATAAAAAATACCTAGACAAGTGTGTTTCGCATGGTCATGGTTTGGGAGTCTTAGCTTTCTCTACCTTAGGAGTACTTGGTGAGGATACTTTATGTTTTTTCAAGCTTCTGAAAAATTGTTTAGCTAGTAATGACGCTAGTAGTGGATTTGGTAGCTTTATTTTTCATAAATTAGGCATTTTTATTCAAAAAGGTATTGGTGCGCAGCTTGTTGGTAGGTTGCCAACTAAAAGCTTTGTTTAAACGGAATGAAAATAATAAAGAAACAACAGATTGTCATGGATTCACATGCAGTTATTTCCAATCTGTACCCTCAACACTTTTCTGCCGCAAGAAGGAGATGAAGGGAAAGCTAAGGTTAGGAAGAAACAACAGATTGTCTCAATCAATGCGGCTTTAGCACTGTGGTGTGAACCAAATGGGTGTGAGATGCTTGTCAGCAAGGTCCTTGAGGAGAAGGACGATTTCCAGAAGAGTATGCGCGAGAGGAAAAGAGCTAAACCAGCTAGCTAGGAGGCCGTGAATTTGAGGTTGTGCCACAACAAGATGAGGAATGGTCTCTACACAGCAGAAATTCTCACCCTCACTTCTTCTGGGGTATCTCCACACTGTGGTGTTACTCTCAATGAACTCAGAAACAAGCACCCTTCAGCTTCTCCCCCACTTATTCCTTCCGAACCTATTGTGCAAGAAGCGTTCAGTGCTTCCAAAGAGCAGGTTCAAGGTCACCTGAAGAGCTTCCCGAAGGGAACTTCGTGTGGTCGTGATGGATTAAGGGCACAACATTTACTCGATGCGTTAAGTGGAGGGGCTGCTGCAATTTTGGACGAGCTCATCAGTGTCTTCACAAATGTTGTGAACTTGATGCTGGCAGGTAAGTGTCCTCCTGCTTTGGGAATGTACATTGCCAGTGTGCCGCTCACTCCGCTCTTGAATACGGATGGGGTGTTGCGACCCATAGATGTGGTTACTATCTGGAGAAGGCTCATCTCCAAGGTTGCTGCCACGCATATTGGTAAGGTTATGCATCCTTATCTTTCTGACTACCAATTTGGTGTGGGCGTTTCTGGTGGAATTGAGGCTATTTTGCATTCTGTTAACCATCTGATTACAGCTAAAGGTGAACAAAACTCCATGTCCATGTTGTTGGTTGATTTTTCGAATGCTTTTAATCTTGTGAACCACATAGACATGATTAGAGAGGTTAGAAACTTGTGTCCTTCAATCTCTCGATGGGTCGAGTTTTGTTATGCAGAACCAGACCGGCTGTATTACATGGAAAATATTCTTTCATCTGTACAGGGGGTTCAGCAGGGTGACCCATTGGGGCCCCTCTTATTTGTGCTCACTTTACATCCCATGGTTAAGAAAATTGCTGATGTTTGTTCTTTAGAGATTCAAGCTTGGTACTTAGACGATGGAACCATCATTGGGGACACAACACAGGTTTCCAATGCTTTTAAGATCATTCAAGAATATGGTGTGGGGTTAGGGATGCATATGAATGTCAGCAAAACTGAGCTATATTGGCCTTCTCCAGACAGTCGAAGCTTTGAGCTGTTTCCTTCACACATTAGCAGACCACCAAATGTTATTGGGTGGTCCAGTGAGCACTAACTCTTGGTTTTATATTGATATGGTTCACAAAAGGGTTCAGAAAACTGTTAGTTTGATGGAGGCCGTTAGCAAATTAGAGGATCCTCAATGTGAATTGCTGCTTCTCAGGAACTGCACTGGAGTCTCGAGGTTATACTTTACCTTGAGGACTACCATGCCTGGTTTTATAGACTCGGCTGCAGAAACCTTTGATTCTCATATTTTCCAGTTTTTGCCTCGATTAGTTACGGGTGATGTCCCGAGTTATGGGACTTTACAGCATAGGCTTGTCACTCTTCCTCTCAAGTATGGTGGTTTAGGTACATATTCTATGTCTGATACACGCACTTACTCTTACCTTGCTTCCTGCTTCCATACCTTTGCCTTACATAGATCCATTATGAGACATTCAGGTATTGATCCTGCTGGTTCATGCTTTTCTGATGCCTTACATGACTTTAACACAGCTTGTAGTGCCTCCATTTCTATACCCGGTTTAGAAGATGTTGCACCTGTTCACTCTATGAGTTCTCTAGCAACTATTTACTTTGATACTGTGGTTAGTTCGATGCCTACAAACTTTCAGATGACAGACCGTGATAGCGCATTATGGAAATGCAACCGTGACCAGCATGCTCAAGATTTTTTGTTGGCAATACCCATTGAGGGCTTGGGACAGAAAATCGGCCCGAGACACTTCAGTGCAATCCTCAAGTATAGGCTTGGAATTCCCTTCTTTGATGAGGATGGGGTTTTCCCTAGCTGTTCGGCTGTGATGGATAAGTTTGGGGATCATGCTCTGCACTGCAAAAATGATCTGGGTTTGAAATTAAGACACGACCTCCTTCGTGACATTATTGCGGATATATGTCGTCGGTTGGGAGTTCTGGCAGGGAAAGAGGTTGATTTCGGACTCATCTCCGACAATGGCTCTGGTCTTCTTCCGGCGGACATAATGGTTTAAAATTGGGACAACGGTCGTGATGTGTGCCTTGATGTCACTGTTGTTTCCCCCTTTACAGGAAATGGCGTTCATTCCTTTGTGCCCGGTCAGGCCATTGACAAAGCTGTCTCTCTCAAGCGTAAGAAGTACCTGGAAAGATGTAATGCTCAGGGTTTCGGTTTTGTCACCTTAGCTTTCACCGGTTTGGGTGGACTGGGTGATGAGACTGTCGACTTTCTTAAGAGATTGCGTACTTTTTCAGCTAGTCATGATGCTAATGTTCGAGTTGGAATTTTTTTTCTTCCATAGAGTAGGGGTTGCTCTTCAGAGAGGGGTTGGCACACAACTTGTTTCTCGTGTGCCAACTAACTTCTTGAAAGAACTTGACCTGGAGTGATGTATTTATTTATTTATTTAAAAAGATTAATTTATTAAATTTTTCTCTCGATAAAGAATAAAATTATTATAATAAAATGAAAATCCGAATTTTCACAAAAAATAGAAGTTAAAAATTGCAATTTTCATAAACCAATGAAAATCAGAATTTATGAAACTGAATTTTCTCAAGCTAATGAAAATCCGAGTTTTCACAAAATTCGTGAAAATTCGAAATTTTTCTAAATCTCTTAGGTGCACGATTCATTGAGTTTTTTTTTTTTTTTGGAATTTTTGGAGTAATTTTAGGAAGTAATTTTTGAAGTTTTATTAGATTCGTCATTTTAGGAGAGAATCTTTTGAGGAGTAATTTTAGGTTTAATTTTGTTTGCAAGTTTATCACATTTTCTCACAATTTTTTTTTCATAAATTTATTTAATTTCCTTCTCAAGAGAAAAGAATATTTTAGGAATCATATATTGTTATAACTAATTATGGGTTCTTCGTATATAGAATCTTAATGATGAGTTCTTTATATTCAAACTTTTTTATTTGGGCTAGAAATAATTTTCTCATCTATCTTAATGGGAATTCTTTTATATACCCCTAAAAATACTAATGATACCCTTTTATCAACGTACCCTATAACTTATATACCTACCCCATCAGATCCGATAATCATATACCCCAGGAGAAACAATATCACTGATTGCATCATCTCCATCACAAGTTTATCCCGACATTGAACACGGGCAACAAAAGGTGGATTTCCAGATCTCTAATGGTGTATATCTGCACTTCATTATACGTGCATAGAAGATTATGGATTTATGGGCTCACAAACATATGGTCCCAAACTAATTAAAAACTTTGTTCTGCCTTAATATATTTCACTTTCCCAGATGAGTTAGTGCGAGATCATATTCAAAGATTTGGTCAAACGATGCAGATCGGAGGAAAACGATTAGGCAACGACATGTGTTGTATAGTGATGTAGGATGATGAAAATTAAATTTGTAAAGGAACTTAATGATTTTCAAACTAAACCCTAACGATATTTGTATAGGAAATTGAAGATTTGAAAAGAAGCTCAGAATGGTTGTTTGTTGATTGCAAAGGAGAAAGCTATAAGAAGAAGAAACTGATTGGCTAAAGTTTGATGTGAAGTTATTGGGTTAGGGTTTGAAGCAGTTGATTAACCGAAGAAAGATGTGATTAAGATTGTTTCATCTGTATTAAGAAGTGCAGCGGAAAATTCTTGAAGATATAAATTTTGGAAAAATACTACAGTTAGATTGTATAAAAATCTCGATTATAAATTTTAAAATCGATTTCAATTTTTTTTCTTAACGATTTTCATGTTGATCAAATTAAAACGAACATAACTACCAAATGGGGGTACAATTAGTATTTTTAGGGGTATATAAAGGAACTCCCATCTTAATAGTATCTTTTTATTCTTCAAATCCAGAGTACGGAATGGGATTGATGTAGAGACCGCTCATTGGGAAGAGCGGTCTCTACATATGTTGCTGGAGTTGTTTACGGGAAGGAGACCTACAGCCGACATGTTCAAAGATGGCCTTACACTTCATAGTTTTGCTAAGACGGCTCTTACTACTGATAAAGTTATGCAGATCGTGGATCCTACCACATTTGCTATTCTCCAAAATGATGAAAAAAATGTTACAGTCAATGTTGAGAAAAAGGACAGGTTATATGACGCTTTAACAGAGATATTCAAACTTGGTGTAACGTGTTCTATCGAGACTTCTAAAGAACGTATGGAAATGGAACTGGTAGTAAAAGCGTTGCAATCAGTGAAGATTACATTTATCTCTTGAGAATAATAATGGCGCAATCCATCTATTTCCCGTCCAATCATCATCAGAGAGTACTAATTATGAATTATTTAACTTGAAAAATATCATTTACTTTATCACACATGCAAATATGGACATAGTTAGAAAACTTCCATGGCGTGCTCAAATGGGAAGAGACGTTGGTCCTTTAGACATTAAGCATCAATCTACCTGTTGTTGGAATATTTTCAACCGCGCTACGAAGGGGGGTCCTACGGAAGAATTTTTTGATACGCAACTGTTTGGACAGTTAAAATCGTTTTCAAAAAATTCAAATCCAACAGACACCATTAATGTCTGTTGATGAAGAGACCTGACGTTTCGCATTGAAGAGAAACTTGTCTGTTTCAACAGACGTAAAAAAACCCTATAAATAGCATCTCCCAGAGTCGTTTTCAATCATCAAAAAAAAAAAAACTATCTTCTGTTCTTCTTTCTTACAAAGCATCATCAGAAACTTATTTACATGTGTTCTTGATTGGGTCAAGGGGTGCAAACCTTGAATCCAATTTTCGGTTGTAGGTTTTCATCAGTATCCTGAAGGCGATTTCACATACCTGTTGCAATCGCCAATTCGTTGGGAGGGTAGAAATATTTGTCTAAAAGAAATCACCAGAGCCTTGAAAGTTTTGAGTACAACCACAATTGATTTTTGTCATTCATCTCCATTGCAGCCCGGTAATTTTTTCCAACAAAAGCTAGCATCTTTATTGTAATTAAGTGGAGCCTAATTATATCTAAACTTTTGTTTTGTTGTACTAGAATGAATGGAAATGTCGTCCAGGTTCACAAATTGCAGAATGGAAACCAGAGCATTCGTTTAAAGCATTACAGTGATGATCGGTCTGATGATAATGATTCGTTTTTAGTTGCTACAGTAAATATGAGTCGGATTGTGAATTAGAGTCCTTAGAAACTCCATAGCCATGTGAAAGTATTGAGAACGACATGGAAGAACCCTGGATCTCACGCTAATAAAACAACTGAAGTAAGTTTGCCTGCCCAAGAATATACGGTTTAAAAAGAATAAAATGGTTGTGGTGTTTTTTCAAACACCTAGTGTGCCAAACAAAGAAATAACAAAGTTGTTTTATGATGATAAAAACAACACCGTAGCTGGTTAACTTCACTTGCTAAGATAAAATCCAGCACAACCCAACCATCCCAAAGCTGTCCAGAAACTTAAAAACTATCCTTGCAAGCCAAAACGATCCAAAAACCAATACCAAACAAAAAAAAAAGATCCTAAACTGATGTTAATGGATTTTGTTGCAGTGGATTATAAGATGCCGAACAAACCAGATAAACAAGAATCACAAATAAGAGAACAGAATCGAAGTATCAAGAATCACCGTAACTAGAATCTGATAGCAATTAGAATCACAGTAGGAATTTTGCCATTGAAACGAATGCTACAATAAAAAGTCAATTTTTAGTTACTTTAAAGCATTACAGTGATGATCGGTCTGATGATAATGATTCGTTTAGTATGCAATGATGTTTGTTATTGTCATGTTTAATGGGTACCTATTTCTTTGCAAAAAATTAGTAATATTTTTTTAATGTCATTACTTGAATTACCATGGTTTTAAAAATTACGACCGGATTATAGCAAGGAACCATCTTGGATGAGGTTGGTTATGAAATGATGAAACTATAGATAATGTATTTGAGAAGGAAAATTGTTGTTGCACTAGAATTATATTGTTTATGTTGTTTACAGGAAGCATGTTTAGTGGATATAATTGATCAAGTTTTTGGCCGTGTAATCCCTTTTGAGGTAAGCTTGCGAGATGCTTTTGTGTGTAAAGTTGTTTTTTGAGTAGTTGAAGATGTGATCCTTTTGGTTCCTCTAATTGGATTGACCGTGTGAACTGATATCAATTTCTATGTGCAATACCTGGACCTGTTGTTATGGAGTTGTTTGTAGGTGAAAATAGTTTCTGTTGATTTCGGTAATTGTGGGTGTGAAGGTGAGAAACAATTTAAACCCTAAACAATGTACTGCAAGGGAGTACTTTAGATTCGAGAGATCAATCTGTACAAGTCCGGCCTAAACCAAGAAATGGCCGTTCCAGACTTGATTCGGTCACAAAGTGGAGGAGAAGGGTTGGTTTAGGGAGGGAAGCGAAGAGAGTGTTGAGGCCATAATAATTATGGAAGAGGAGTACTTGACTTGTATCAGAAGGTGAGAGCTTTGAGAAAGCTAGCAAAAGTTGCCTTTCAGAGTGTGGTGTTTTCCCCTAACCAAGAAATTGTTCTTCTGGTGGAAAGAGGTAGCCTATTTATACAAGTCAAGAAAAGAAACGTACTCTGGCCTCATATGAAAAGAAAACAGATGAGTTAAATAGGAAGAGTTGGTAACGCCAGGTATTGATGGGATTTCATGGAATTGATGTCCCATAATGGAAGAGAGATTCACCGTTTCTTCTTGCATTTACTAACCGTCTTCTTCTTATTGCACTATCTTAAAACGGGCATTTGTATATGTCGCACGCTATAGACCACCAAAATAAAACCCTAATGAGCATCCCCCAGTTTGTGTTGATGTCTCGAATATTTTTGGAAAACATGTAGTATGTTGTTGTGGCTTGGCAAGTCAATCTCGGGAAACTTGCTAGCCTGGTGACATTCGACGGTCGAGATTTTGCATCTTGAGAGGAGGGGAAACCGTTGATCGTTGCATGCCTTCATTTCGATAGTGAGGGCCAACGTGGTGGCGCGTCTAGGTTGGCATGTCGTGGACAAACTTAGGTTTTCGTTCCAAAGGTTTCCATGTGTTATCTGGTAACCTTGGATGGCTAGGATTTTCTCCTGGGATTGAATGGAAACCATTGATTGTTGCACGCATTCGTTTTGGTGGCCGCGTAGGGGAGGCCAGCAGGGTGGCGCGGCTAGGGCCAAGGAAAGGGCGTTTGGCTTGGCGTGGCATGACTAGCATAGCTAGGGCCAAGGCAGAGTGCGTTTGGCATGGCACGGCTAGCTTGGGATAGGTGTGGTTTTGGCTTGGCATGTGGGGCCAAGGGTTTACCATGGGCGCATGGCGTGGCTAGGGCCAAGGAAAGGGCGTTTGGCTTGGCATGTGGGGCCAAGGGTTTGTCTTGGGCGCATGGCGTGGATATCTTTGGCTAGGTGCGTGACCAAGCTAGGGTTTTGAGCCAAAGGTCGTGAGGTGACCTTAGACGGCCAGGATTTTCTCCTGGGATTGAAGGGCAACCGTTGATTGTTGCGCGCCTTCACTTTGGTAGCCACGTGGGGAAGGCCAGCATGGTGGCGCGGCTAGGTCCAAGGCAAGGGCGTTTGGCTTGGCGTGGTGTGTCTAGCATAGATAGGGCCGAGGCAGAGTGTGTTTGGCTTGGCGCGGCTAGCTTGGGCTAGGTGTGGTTTTGGCTTGTCATGTGAGTCCAAGGGTTTGCCATGGGCGCATGGTGTGGCTAGGGCCAAGGCAAGGGCATTTGTCTTGGCATGTTGGGCCAAGGGTTTTCCTTGGGCGCATGGCGTGGCTAGCTTTGGCTAGGTGCGTGACCAAGCTAGGGTTTTGGGACAAAGGTCGTGAGGTGACCTTAGACGACCTAGATTTGCTCCTGGGATTAAAGGGCAACCGTTGATTGTTGCACGCCTTCACTTTGGTAGCCGCGTAAGGAAGGCCAGCATGGCGGCACGGCTAGGGCCAAGGCAAGGGCGATTGGCTTGGAATATGGGGCCAAGGGTCTGCCTTAGGCGCATGGCGTGGCTAACTTTGGATAGGTGCGTGACCAAGCTAGGGTTTTGGACCAAAGGTCGTGAGGTGACCTTAGATAGCCAGGATTTGCTCCTGGGATTGAAGGGAAACCGTTGATTATTGCACGCCTTCACTTTGGTAGACGCATGAGGAAGGCCAGCATGGTGGCGCGGCATGGGGGCCATGGAGAGATGTGTTTGGAATGGCGCGATCGGTGTGGCTGCCATGATTTGCCATTGGCACGGAGGTGCGACTAGCATGGTTTGCATGATTTGGCGTGGTCGGTGTGGCTGACATGATTTTCCATTTGCACAGAGGTGCGGCTAGCATGGTTGGCATGATTTGGCGCGGTTGGTGTGGCTGGCATGATTTTCCATTGGCACAGAGGTGCGTCTAGCATGGTTGGCATGCTTTGGAAAGGTTGGTGTGTCTGTCATGATTTGCCATTGGTACAGAGGTGCGGATAGCATGGTTGGCATGCTTCGGCGCGGTCGGTGTGGCTGACATGATTTGCCATTGGCATAGAGGTGTGGCTAGCATGGTTGGCATGCTTTGGCGCAGTTGGTGTGGCTGACATGATTTTCCATTGGCATAGAGGGGAATTAGGGTTTTGCTTGTTGTAACCCTAATTTGAAAAAAGGTACCCCGGTAAATCTTTATAGACACATTAAAGGTTTTTCAGTAAATGCGCCTAGTAAATGCTTTATCACTTAAATGTTGTGACGTCATTGTCTGCTAGGGTTTAGTTCTTTACGATTTTAACCCTAAGCTAAAAACCACCATCAACATTAAGTCCCCTGCTTAGCTCGGAACAAGTGCCTTGTTGTGAGGTAAGCATATGATGGTGACAGACGAGGACGGGATTGAGATGTAAATCATTTCAAATATGGTTAAGAGAATCCGACTAACCTTTTTGAGTGGTAAAGAAATTTTTGGGTTCCCGTGTTGGCGGCCTTGCATAAGTTGTACTGGGAATGAAGACCGTGATTGAGATGTAAATCATTTCAAATATGGTTAAGAGAATGGCATGGTGGAACTAACCATTTTGGAGTGGTAAAGAAATTTTATTTTGTCTGGTTCCTCGTGTTGGCGCCTTGGGTTTCCATAGTAACGCCTGTTGTACTGGGAATGAAGACCGTGGAGTGGTGAGATAAAAATTACCGGCTTGGTCTGGTCGCACATCTCCAAGGAAAAGGGGGCGCGGTCGTGGATGGCGAAGCAAGTGGATGGCTTGGATCGAGAGGCCAAGAGGTAGCGTGGTCCTGGCCAAGGAAATGGCATGGTGGAACATGCAGGGGCGGCTAGACGTGGTAGAGCCGAGATGATGGAGCGAGGACTTGTCCGGGGCCGTGGCAAGGTGAGGCGCGGTTTGATGAGGAATTTTATTTTGAGTCTGGTTTCCCAGATGTGATTCCGGCATGTTCCGCCTATTCAGCCTGCGTTTCTCCTTCTTTCTTTAGGGTTTCCATAGTATTTACGCCTGGTGAAGTTACATCGTCTTCCCAGTTTTCAACAGAGATTTCTTATCGTCAAGTCCAACTCCCATCATGTCGATCAGAAACGAATCTTCCTCGAGTTGACCAGGTTCTCCAACCAAACATGTTAGGCTTGATTCATGTGACAGCTCACCCCCATCCGGGTTATCCGGGTTAAGAAGGTCATACCAATATGTTCTTATTAATAAGCATACGTTTCTTTATTTGCCGATGAATAATGGAAGTTTTCCTTCTGTGTAGAGGTATCCTGTTGGAGCATGTGTTACCGTCATTGATGAAGATGACTTGGTTACCCCTTTTTCTTCAAGCTCGATCTTTCCAGCCGCTACAGATCTGGAGAATGTTGACTTAGGAATTTCTTGCCATGAGTATCCAAATTCCGGCTTGTTAGTCGGAACCCGCATGAGGTGCCTTTCTCCTAACTACCAGAGCGTTGGGGGGTTCCTTGTGCGAAAATAATTTGTAACTCTTTACACAAAAATATGGGAGGTTTACGGCCATATTGCCACCAGGAACTCGGTACAGTATTGTTCGTCTGCTTTAGTTTCTGTTGTGAATTGTCTCCTGCCAATGTATGTTGAAATGGAGAACATGTCTAACCATGCCATCGCGGAAGCAACTATTCAAAAGTGGGAGAACATGGTGTCTACTTGTGAATCTCTAAAGTTCAATATTAGTTGGTTATGGCATCATCTTGAAATTGTGAAGGTCGACAGGGCGGGTATTCTTGCTGGCATGGTTCCTGCTACAAAATTTATTCTGAAAGAGGAGAAATCCTTGGCCGTGGAGTCACATAAGGTAGAAGAGTCAATCTAGAATTTGAAGAGCAAGACTGAGAGGTACCAAAGTCGCTTGAAGATGATGCTTTCTAGAGATTACCATCTCCTGGACGGGATTTTCTGAGTCATGTAATTGTGATATGTTTGGGTTTCTTTTCTGGATTTTGAGCATTTTTTTTTTACATTTTTTTTTAAAGAACAAGAGAATTTTATTGATTTGCTTCAACTAAATGAAACAAAACTCAATACGATATGGAGGAAAGTGGAAAGATGCCTGGATATCCGTGCTTGTGATATGGCGGGGTGAGGCGGTGCTCAGGCGTAGTATGCCTTTTGCCATTTCCCGTTGATGACCGCTTCCAGTTTTCCTCCGTCCTCCTTAATGACTTTGTAGTACCCACCGTTGTATGATTTCGTGACTATATAAGGACCTTCCCATTTTGCGGAGAATTTTGGTGCAGATGCGTCTTGCTGGACGTGTTTAGAAGTATTCAGTACCAGGTTTCCTATTTGAAAAATTCGAGGTTTCACGGTTTTATTGTATGCTCTGGAAACCATGTTTCTATATACATGTGTGTGTTCTTCCACATTGGCCCTCCTGGAGTCCATAATGTCCAATTTCGCGACCCTGACGATTAAGGCTTCAGCTTCATTCCATCGAACTCCTCTTGCTTCGTAAATCCTGGATGATGGGATTTTAATTTTCCTTGGGAGGATAGCGTCTGCGCCATAAACAAGAGAATAAGGAGAGACCCCAGTGGAAATTCTTGGTGACGTTCGGTATTCCCAGAGCGCCATGGGCAGTTTCTCATGCCATATTCGAGGATTATTGTGCACTGTCCGACTGAGGATTCTAATTAGAGTTTTCTTGGTGATTTCAGCCTGCCCGTTCCCTTGAGGGTAGTATACGGTGGAGAAGACTTGTTTAATCCAGTATTCCTCGAGTAGCTCTCGTACTTGCCTGTTCGCAAAAGGGGTGCCATTGTCGGTGACGATATGTTTAGGCACGCCAAAACGGCAGATAATGTACTCCTTAATGAATGCCACGATCGTGGTTCCGTTTGTCCATCGTAAAGCTATGGCTTCGACCCATTTGGTAAAGTATTCGATTGCTGTTATTACATACTCGTGATGTTTTGAGGATGGTGGGTTGATCTTCCCAATGATGTCGAGTCCCCATCTATGATAGGGCCGTGGACTACTTATTGAATGCAGGGTGTTTTCCGGTACATGAATAAGGTTCCCGTGGAACTGACACTCCTTGCACCTCTGTACAAAAACTGTTGTATCATCCTCCATGGTCGGCTAGTAGTACTTCTCATGTATTTGGAGAAATAACTTCCGTTTTCCTTGGTGTTTGCCTTCGTGCATATCTTTCAGCATGATTGGGACCTCTGCCTCATTCAAACATCGCAGAAGACTCCCTCCAAAGATTTTACGATATAAGATCCTTTCGTGAAATACGAACCTCTTGGACCTTTGTTTTATTTTGGATGCCTCCTTCTCATTGGTGGGGAGTATCTCGTCGTGAAAGTAACTGACGTATGGCCTCTGCTAGTCCCCGGCGTGACCAATGTTGAAAATTTCTAATTGATGCTGCGGCGCTTGACAGTTGGAACATGTTCTTTGAAGTAACCGAGCTTGGACTTCCAACTTCGGCCAATAATAGACGAGGCATTGCAAACAATGATAGAGGGTCACCACCAACATCTGTCCATAGACATCACCATGGACACGATTGAGATATTGTTGTACTTCCTCTTCTCTGAGGCATCTTGACAAAGAGCCGTATGGATTTCGATGATAGAGTACCCCTCGAAGCATGAAGAAATCACGCAAGGTTTTAAGACTGACCTTTTCTTGAAAGAATGAACAGCTAAGATCTTGGATAATAGGTGTCCTCCAGTCATCAACTTCATCTTTTTCAAGATGTGAAATCTACGTTGAATCCACGGTTCTTCTTTTCACTGTCATAGTTTCCTCAAGGCCTTCAAATCGCAGTTTTGATGCTATTGTTGCTAGGCAGTCGACATGTTGGTTGCTGCCGCGCCCAATATGGGAAACTGTTGCATCGGCAAAGTAGTTCAGCAGTTTTTGTGCCTCGGCTCTGTATAGGGCTAAGGTTACCTCCTTTAGTGCGTATACTCCGTTTACTTAGTTGACCAGTAGTTTAAAATCCCCTCTTATTTCTAGACGTGTGGCTCCGTCTTGTTTAGCCAAGGACAAACCAATGAGGAAGGATTCTTACTCTGCTGAATTGTTGGTGCAGGGAAGTCTAGCTTGAAGGAGTGTCAGAAAACTTCACCAGTTGGGGATACTAGAACCACTTATGCCCCTCCCGTGCCGTTGTTAGGGGTGGCGGATCCGTCAAAAAACATTAGCCCGGGTTCCTCTTTGATGAAAGAGATTTTCGGAAAGTCCCCAGGGAGGTCCTCGCGTAATGTTACAACATTTCTCCTGGAAATGCCGCTAACAAATCTGCAACTGCTTGTCCTTTTATGGCCCTCGGGGAAGCACATATTATGTCGAATTCTGACATCTGGAGGAGCCATTTGGTCGGGCTTCCTATCAGAGCAAGTTTTGAGAGGAGGAACTTCACATGATCAGATTTGGATATTAACACCACTTTATTGGACAACAGGTAGTGCCTGAATTTCTGGATGGAGTAGACCAAAGATAGGCATGCCTTTTCTGCTTTGGGATACCTGAGTTCTGCGTCTCTCATAGTTCGACTGAAATAGTATATAGGGTATTCAATACCTTCGTCATCTTCCTTGGCGAGGAGGGCTCCAACAGCGGTGTCGCTGAAAGCGGTGTAGAGGTGTAACGGTCTTCCTTGCATGGGTGATCTCATGATGGCTGGGGAAGATAATGTTTGTTGAATCTTTCGGAATGCTTCCTGATGTAATGTGGTCCAGACAAAGCTTGCTCATTTCTTTAGTAACGGGGTAAACAAAGTAATAAGTTGATCCAATCCGGGTATGAAGCGGCGGATGTAGTTTATTTTGCCCATGAAACTCTGGAGTTCCTTCATGTTCCGCGGTGGTGACATCGTGAGGATGGCTTGTGTTTTGGTTGGGTCAACTTTGATCCCATTAGCGGTTACTTTGAAGCCTAGGAACTTGCCCGAGGAGACACTGAAAGCACACATTAACGGATTCATTTTTAGCTTGTATTCCCGGCATCTTTCGAACACCTATTGTAGAGTCCTTGTGTGAACCGCCCGGGTTTTTGACTTGACCACTATGTCATCTATATAATCCTCAACCTTCTTGTGCATCAGGTCGTGAAAAATGGTGGTCATACCGCGTTGGTATGTGGCGCCAGCGTTCTTCAAACCGAAGGGCATCACAGTATAGTAAAAGTTTTCGAGAGGAGTTTGAAAAGCCGTCTTGCTTTCATCATGCTTATACATCTTTATTTGGTTGTAGCCGCTATACCCGTCCATGAAAATAAACATGCCATGTCCACTTGTGGCATCTACCAACATGTCTATGTTGGGGAGCGAAAAATCATCTTTAGGGCAACATTTATTTAGATCCCTAAAATGAACACAACACCTGATTTGACCATTCTTATTTTTTGCCGGAACTATGTTTGCCAACCAGGTGGGGTGATGGATTGGTTTGATGAAACCAGCCACCATTAACTTTTGAACCTCCGCCTTAATCTGTTCTTCAATATCATGCAGGAATTGTCTTGGGGTCTGCTTGACCGGCATGGATCCGGATATCACATGTAATTGGTGAGTAACCAGCTTCTCGTCCAAGCCAGGCATTTCCTCGTACGTCCATGCGAACACATCTTGATATTCCTTGGGGAGGTTTACCGACTTTGCGCGATCTTCTGCATGTAGAGTCGAGCGTATGGAGATGGGTCGTGGAGATTCCTCATTCCCGATATTAACAATTTCAAGCTCGTCAGTGGTTGAATTGGTGCTGTCTTGTAGCTATTGTGGTGCATCAGGTATCTCCTATCGTGGCTCGTTACTAGGATGGAATTCCATTGGGAGGAGAGACTGCGCGGTAGTTTCCCATGTTAATTTCTAACAGCGACGTTGATATACGGTTTTCCCTTTTTCTTCGTGACCCGTAACGAAAGTCTGTCCTCTCTTGGTTGGAAATAGACTCTGGTTCTGTGGATGAAGGGGAGTGCGCCTCTCTTCTGAAGGCGTGATGTGAGGCCGAGTTTCTCTGCGGGGTTGTGTAGGAATATCCCTTTCTTCAATGGACGTTCATTATGGAAGTGGGGTGTGATGAGCCTTGTTGGTGGTGACTTGCGGCCCCTGTCTTGGCTCAAAAACTTCCATGCCACAGATTGGCTCAGAGGGATATAATGACGCTGCGATGTGAACGACTTCTCAGTTTAGCGTGGTTTTCAAGCACTGGTGATACGTCAAAGGAATAATCCTATTGTCGTGGAGCCATGGTCTCCCCAGTATCATGTGGTAGTCTAGCTTCATTTCAATTACCTCGAATCTTACTTTTGACTGGACAGGTACTACCGATAGATTCGAATTGACGTACCCATATGTATTGGTTTGGTTACCTTCGAAATTTATCATGGTAGTAGGTTGTCGTGTAACCTCGCTTGGTCGTACTTTGGCCGTCCTGATTTAAGGTTTTTATGAGTTTTCGTAGTAGTAATTAAGATTCGTTCTCTCAGATTTGCGAAGTTTAAAATTAAAGGTTTAAACAAAATATTAAATAAAAGAGAGTCACTGGGTCTTAGATTCCACCGAATTCACAACACGAAGTTCAATTATTCATTCTCAACAATTATCACTCAGTGAATAAATAAAACATCAACTCTTGTTTTTCCAAAGTAGATCCTCAAAACATTAATTGTATCCCCTAAGCATAGATTATCTTTATGCAAAGCATAACCTATCTAATTGAATCACAACTAATTTTATCGAATCATAAATCAATTTAAAATAAGTGAAAAAGTCAAATAGAAAATAGAGTAAATTCACCCATGTGTGAAGTTCGGCTTCCTCCGTCTAACCGTGTAGGGGTTTAGCTTCTCATGATGAAAACACGCTCAAAATTCATTTTTATTGCCCAAATGGTGTTTACAAAGAAGAGAAAATGAGAAAATAAAATTAAACCGGGAATTCGCAACGTTTATAAGCGTTGCAAACCCACTATTACAAAGAATAACAGAAAACTATCGCAGAAAATAGTGTTATCTTTAACGCATGAACGACTGTTTATTTACGACTGTCCTTGCAAGTTTGTTCTTCACAATTTTTCTGCTGCTGCTGCAGATTTCTCTGCAGCAATTTTCTCGACTCTATAGCCTCCCTAACTCTCGATAAACCTTCCTCCTGCTTCCATAATCCATTTTAAACTCAACAGACCCCTCCAATCTCCGAGTAAATGCGAATATCTTCTCTTTATTGCTCCCGGGAATAATTTCCTTTCTTTCCTCTTTCACGTAGATATTGATGTCGACGCAGCTAACACGTTCAACCCTCCTACATGCTGACATTAAACAAGCAACATCCACGAGTAATTATTCAAAAAATACACCCTTCATCAAAACAGAACATCTCCGTTTATTTTCTTCCTTGTAATCTTCAAAAGCCAGCAAGAATTCTCGAAATATCTTATTATATGTTCTACACGTCCACACGTCTCTGAGTTGGCAAGGAAATCTCTTTCAATCAAATAGAATATAATCCAGAGAATAAAATCTTTTTTTACAGCTCCCATAACAACATATATCCGTAACTTCCCATTCCTTTTTTTGTCGAGAAACAAAGGAAATTTTCCCTTTTTTACGAAACCAAAAGTGATACCATCCATGTTTTAGTGAAATAGGATATTTCCAATAAAAGTCCACGAGAAAATCTCATGAAATCACCACCAAATCAATTCCAAAAATATATGCTGATGTAACAACAATTTTCCCGCCAAAATATTCTTTAAACGTGAAGAAGAAGGGCGTCCCCTTAACCAGACTTGGGGTCCTTTTAGCAACTGGCCTTATGGGGTTCCCTTATCAATTTAGTGGGTGCCTTTAGTAATTTTCAGAGGTGCTTTTATCACTTTTCTGGGGCGTCTCCAACATACTTTCAGGGTGCCTTTAACACATCTTCTAGGTGCTTTTAGTACTTTTTCGAGCAACTTTCTCCATAAGAGCTTATTTGATAAAAACACATACAAACAAGATTATTAGTGATCAAATTGAGACCTAACTAATATAAATATGGGTATAATATGGTGCACTTACGTGCTTATCACGTCCTGAGCGTCCTAACGGTGACAACATTGGAGGACGCTCATGTGTCGACGAGGGCCCTTTTGTATTCCACGTTTTTTATTCGAGCTGTGACGTGTAGGGCGCGGTTATGTCCTTCTTCTGCCATAATGTCGTCGTCGGTGAACGTGATATTATTAACGGATGAATCCAGCATTTTTGCTGTTTCCGATCGTGGAGGAACCAAGGGCACGCTTAACGTTATCCGATTGATGGCGGCGAACGTCTCCATCCGTTGATCCCTTGAAAGATGTAATAGTTCACATAAGTTTTCCATCAGCGAGGACGCTTCTTGGCTTACGGGTATCTGATTGGTAGTGAAGATGTTGGCTTGAGAGTGATCATATGGGACGTCAGTCCCCAGCTCCAATGTTCCGAGGAAGGCGAACTGCTAGACTCTGCCGTCAGGTTGATGAGGAAATCCAGTATGGCGTTGATTGCATCTCTCATCAGACCTATGTTTTGGGTGTGAATCCCCTAGACCCGTACCAGGTCAATCATCCTTGGAACTCCTTCGTCGACCGCGTTGTTGGGCATTAAAACATTTCCGTTTTCCTGAGTGGAATCCTAGGACACAGATTCAGTCCAAAGACCAACCATCCTTCCTTGTTAGAGAGACGTATTTAGATACTGATATTGGGACCAATAGACCGATCTCCCACTGTGGTCGCCAATTGTTTGTAGGTGAAAATAGTTTTCACTGAATTCAGTAATTGCGGGTGTGAAGGTGAGAAACAATTTAAATCCTAAACAATATACTGCTAGGGAGTACTTTAGATTCGAGTGATCAATCTGTACAAGTCCGTCCTAAACCAAGAAATGGCCATTCCAGACTTGCTTCGGTCATAAAGTGGAGGAGAAGGGTTGGTTTAGGGAGGGAAGCGAAGAGAGTGTTGAGGCCAGAATAATTCTGGAAGAGTAGTACTTGACTTGTATCAGAAGGTGAGAGCTTTGAGAAAGCTAGCAAGAGTTGCCTTTCTGAGTGTGGTGTTTTCCCCTGACCAAGAACTTGTTCTTCTGGTGGAAATAGGTAAGCCTATTTATACAAGTCAAGTAAAGAAACGTACTCATGCCTCATAAGAAAAAAAACGGATGAGTTAAATGGGAAAAGGTGGTAACGCCTGGTATTGATGGGATTTGATGGAATTGATATCCCATAATGGAAAAGCGTTTCACCGTCGCTTCTTGCATTTACTAACCATCTTATTCTTATTGCACTATCTTGAAACGGGAATTTGTGTATGCCGCATGATATAGATCACCAAACCAGAACCCTAATGAGCATCCCCTAGTTTGTGTTGATGTCTTGAATGTTTTTGGAAAACATGTAGTATGTTGTTGTGGCTTGGCAAGACAAGATCGGGAAACTTGATAGTCTGGTGACCTTCGACGGTCGAGATTTTGCATCTTGAGAGGAGGGGCAACCGTTGATAGTTGCACGCCTTCGTTTTGGAAGTGAGGTCCAAAGTCGTGGCGCGGCTAGGTTGGCATGTCGTGGCCAAACTTAGGTTTTCGGGACAAAGGTTACCATGTTTGTCTGGTAACCTTGGATGGCTAGGATTTTCTCCTGGGATTGAAGGGAAACCGTTGATTATTGCACGCCTTCGTTTTGGTGGCCGCGTGGCGGAGGCTAGGGCAAAGGCAAGGGCGTTTGGCTTGGCGTGGTGTGACTAGAATACCTAGGGCCAAGGAAGAGTGCATTTGGCATGGCACGGTAGCTTGGGATAGGTGCGGTTTTGGCTTGGCATGTGGGGCCAAGGGTTTCCCATGGGCGTATGGCGTGGCGAGGGCCAAGGTGGGGGCGTTTGGCTTGGCGTGGTGGGACTAACATAGCTAGGTCCAAGGCAGAATGTGTTTGGCATGGCGCGGCTAGCTTGGGCTAGGTGTGGTTTTGGTTTGTCATGTGGGTCCAAGGGTTTTCCATGAGCGTATGGCGTGGCTAGGGTCAAGGCAAGGGCATTTGGCTTGGCATTGGGGTCAAGGGTTTGCCTTGGGCGCATGGCATGGCTAGCTTTGTCTAGGTGCGTAACCAAGCTAGGGTTTTGGGCCAACGGTTGTGAGGTTACCTTAGACATCCAGGATTTACTCCTGGGATTGAAGGGCAACCGTTGATTGTTGCATGCCTTCACTTTGGTAGTCGTGTGGAGAAGGCCAACATGGTGGCGCGGCTAGGGCCAATGAAAGACGTTTGGTTTGGCGTGGTGTGACTAGCATAGCTAGGGCCAAGGCAGAGTGCGTTTGGCATGGCGCGGCTAGCTTGGGATAGGTGTGGTTTTGGATTGGCATGTGGGTCCAAGGGTTTTCCATGGGCGCATGGCGTGGCTAGGGACAAGGAAATGGCGTTTAGCTTGGCATGTGGGGCCAAGGGTTTGCCTTGGGTGCATGGCGTGGATTTCTTTGGATAGGTATGTGACCAAGCTAGGGTTTTGGGCCAAAGGTCGTGAGGTGACCTTAGACGGCCAGGATTTTCTCCTGGGATTGAAGGGTAATCGTTGATTGTTGCACGCCTTCACTTTGGTAGCTGTCACACCTTCAAACTCACCAAGAATTTTCTGCGAAAGTGTAACCCGACAGCACAATGGTCTTGTGAATCGAACTTCACCCACTTGCACTTCAGCCTTATAAGTTTGCACCTATGCAAACAGCCAACACATCAGGTTAATCAGCGGAAGTCTTTTATAGCCTTCTTTCTCTTCTCTAAGCTCATCAAATGCACCCCATAATGCACCCAATTCTTGCCATACTTTACCAACAACAATCAGCCAACCAAGAACACTTAGAACATGACACAATCAACTCTTTTTATTGCATCAAAGGGAAGAAATACAAAACTTGCCCACTTGGGGACTTACGCAGACTTGTTCACTCCCTGAACCAAGTCTAAGTCTTACAAAAACTCTCCTATTCACTCACATATGCAAACTTCACTCTCACATATGTTAGGCTAACTCTCACACAGGCTAGCTTAACTCTCACATAGGCTAGGCTGCTGAATTTCTCATGCCTTAGGAATATTTATACAGCAGCTTTGCTTGGCCAAACCGTGCATAACCGTTACACACGCTAGAGACAGCCATCTGTCTAGAGGAGCAGTTTCATAACCGCCAACTACTATGCCAACTGGCCAGTTTTCCTTTAACTTGCGCCAATCGTCCAACACCTGTTCTCTTGGAAGTTAAAACTCTTCTCCCACGATTATAAACTCCTTTATAACCGCTCCTCTTCATCACGCGTCATTGGCATGCTTGTGAAGCTCGTAACCAACTTGTAACCGTCACTTGAGCCGTATTGCGCCACTTGTTGCTCCATACTAAATTCTGCCACGCTCCAACGTTCAGCCCTCTTGTCCCTACATTTTTATTACTCTAAGATAATGCACAAACACTCTTTATGCTTTACTTGTCGAGGCCAACTCCTTAAGCTCACTCTAGTTACTCCTTCGTCACATATGCTTCACTTCGCCAATTAGCTTGACAATAGCAATGCAACTCTTGCATTGCCAACTTGTTTGCATTGTTCAAGCTTTGTCCATCCTTAAACTAATGCCATAGACCAACTATTGATCTATTCTACACTATTGCATCATCCTTGAGTTTGGGCCAACTCAATTTCACGGATATGCCTTAATGCCAACATCACATGTTGCATCTGTCACTTTGGCTTCGTCTTGCCTTCTCCTTAATGAAGCTTCATTGTGTCGGCCAATAAGCTTCATTCCTTAGCCAAATATCTTTACAATTTAGCGCCACTCTTGTGCTTCATTGGCCCTGCAGGGTCATGTCATTCTCGACACTTAACGGTCTATACAGTATACCGCTATTATGGCTTCGCAATGTGCCATTACGGCGGAACTCTGACTTGGCCTGCAACTCTGTAACGCATCATCATTATGCGTCACTTGCAGCACCATAATAGACCTCCCCCACCTAATATGTTCAACGCCCTCGTTGAACGCAACCAAGTATACTCAACATACTTGTTCTTCGGCCTTGTACACTTCTGAGCCACTCAGAATTCAGCAAACTTATTTAGCATTCCTTCTTGCCAAAACTTTATGCCTAGTACCACATGCCACCACTTAGATTTATTGCTTTGCTATTGATCCTACTGACTTGTACTGTTGTTTTCACGTTGCGCATACGCTCCAACTCCCACTACAACCGTATATCAACACCCAAATGCTACTTGGAAATTCTTTTTTCCAATTCCCTGAATTGTACTTGAATTTCGCATGAATCATTTGCGCCTAAGTGTACGCACTGAGTGATTCTTCTCAATTTGATCATCATGATCATTGCCATCGCTTTCCGACTTCGCCTCTTGCATCTCACTCAACGTGATAAGGACTTATAAACGACTTGCCTTTATTTTCAATCAATTTTGTTAGGAACTTTCCGTTGAACTGTTGTTCTCCGCGCTCTTCATTAAGCACGTCACAAAGTGAATAGGGGTTCTCTTTGCATTAGACACCCGAATTCAACACTTCATGCCTCGCCAAACTCTGATTATGAAAACAACATTCAAGAACTCATTTCTATGAATGTGGCCACCAAGTATAAACTCTATACTTATGCCATTTTGCATACCCGAACTGAAATGGTGAGTTTTCTTTGCTTAACTTCCATGCAACAAAACTATTGAGTTGCACAGCCCATTTAAAACTGTGACTAACTATCTCTTTGGACATATCATTAGCTAACCCTTTAGCTGTCCATATGCTATGCCTTCAAAGCCAATATGTCTCCAAATACTTCTTTGAACTGCATTGCTACTTGCCTGGAAAGTGTGTGTGTCTTTCTCTAAGGCCATGAGTTCTACCCAACTCATGCTTGCTGATGAAGTGATTTTTTACTTGCTGCATTGCTTGCACCGTCGCTGCCCATCTGCCGTCGTGCTATTCTGCAATTCCCAAACAGCAACATCACTTTTCCACCAACTAGGACCCTTGTCCTATGCTTTTCTTATTAGCTTTCAACTTTTCTTGCTATTGCATACGTTAGGCTAAGTATGCTACTTGCAGCATCTTCCCATGAACTAGCTTTACATCGTAAATAAAGAGGCAATGCTTTATAAACGAAAACACCCTCGTTCATTACTGCTCTTACACAACAAGACCATGTACCATTACATGATTGATCATCAACTGATCTCTTCTGGAAAGCTAAAACTTCATTAACAAAGCAACTTGCTTACACCAAAGCAAAGTATGTACAAACTTGAAGAATCAAATAAAAGTCTGTACAACCAAACTCTAGACACAGAGTTTGCATCAATCAACAACTAAAGATACATAGAACAAGGCCAAGAACACTCTTTTTTCTGGCATCAAAGTGTCGCCAATGGAGACAGCAACACTTACTCTTGTTCTTAGCTTAGTTTCTTTCTTTGTCGAAGTGAGCGACAACTTCGCTGCGTGGTCTCTTCCTTGAACCATCACTTCGGCCTCCATGAGTCTTGCTAGAATGACCCCCATAGTCATTCCCAACTGATACATTAAGTTGTTCTTTGAGTGGACAACTTCTAGCGAAGTGTAAACCTTTGCAAATGAAACATCCCCTATAAGTTGTGCTTTGAGTGGACAGCTTCTAGCGAAGTGTAAACCTTTGCAAAGGGAATAATTCATCTTCCTTCGGTTCATGCTTGCGGTTACTTCCTACAGATTTTTCCTTCCTTTTGGCTTCACCTTCACAGCTTTGCACATCTTCAGTCGTTGTGCAACTAGTAAGCCCTCTTACCACTGGAATAGCCATCTGGATACTCTGGATTTTGCGCCTCTTAAGTTCAGCAATTACACTCGAACTTGCGCCAGCCAGAAATTGGAACATCTGATCTTCTTCACTCATGCCACGTACTTCTTGCACCAATGCAATGAAGTTTTCAGCATAGGCCTGTGGTGTACTCGTCATTTTTAGCCTACGTAAACTTTCTCTTGCATACCAAGCACCATTGCTCGGCCAGAACTGACATCTCAGTCCCTCTTTCATGTCATCCCATGACATAGGATTGGTATAACCATCCGCTTCATCTTCTTGCAGCATAGTTCTCCACCAAACATTTGCATCACCACCAAGGTAATTGCCTGCGAGAGTTACTTTTTGTTCTTCCCTAGTTCCATTCGCTTCAAAGTATGTCTCAACGTCATACAAGAAATTCTCAATTTCTCTAGCATTTCTGGAACCTACGTAAATTCTTGGCTCGGAGACTCGATTTGAGCTTTCTCCATGCACGTTTTCCCCTACAAACATGCCGTTACTGATTAACCCGCGAATGATTGCCACTTCCTCAGACATTTGCTTCGCATGGATTGTTAGTATGGTCTTTATGTCACTGAATTGCACCTTCAATTCAGTCACTTCAGCATTGGTTTCGCAATTCAACAAGGTTGCATCGGACACCTTGTCCTCGACTACACCAACCCTTTCGTCAAATTCTTTAAACCAATCTGATGTTCTTCCTTCAAGTAGGTCTAGCCTGCCCTTATCTTCGGAAACAAGAGGATTTACAAGGCTATCACAGCCCATGTCTATGACAAAATCATCAAGATTACTGCCATACTCCTCAAGCTGATCAAACGTACCCGGTAGTTCTTCGTCGATCATCATGCCATTAGAACTCATTTCTAATGCAATATTCTGAAAATAATGCGCCACTTACTTGCTCACAGGAAAATAGCTTTAGAGGGAAAGAATCACTAGTGTATTATCCAACAAATACACACGAACTGTGTACCAAACACAGCTCTGATACCCGAAACTGTCACACCTTCAAACTCACCAAGAATTTTTTGCGAAAGTGTAACCCGGCAGCGCAATGGTCTTGTGAATCGAACTTCACCCACTTGCACTTCAGCCTTATAAGTTTGCACCTATGCAAACAGCCAACACATCAGGTCAATCAGCGGAAGTCTTTTATAGCCTTCTTTCTCTTCTCTAAGCTCATCAAATGCACCCCATAATGCACCCAATTCATGCCATACTTTACCAACAACAATCAGCCAACCAAGAACACTTAGAACATGACACAATCAACTCTTTTTATTGCATCAAAGGGAAGAAATACAAAACTTTCCCACTTGGGGACTTACACAGACTTGTTCAATCCCTGAACCAAGTCTAAGTCTTACAAAAACTCTCCTATTCACTCACATATGAAAACTTCACTCTCACATATGTTAGGCTAACTCTCACACATGCTAGATTAACTCTCACATAGGCTAGGCTACCGAATTTCCCATGCCTTAGGACTATTTATACAGCAGCTTTGCTTGGACAAACCGTGCATAACCGTTACACACGCTAGAGACAGCCATCTGTCTCGGGGAGTAGTTTCATAACCGCCAACTACTATGCCAACTGGCCAGTTTTCCTTTAACTTGCGCCAATCGTCCAACACCTGTTCTCTTAGCAGTTAAAACTCTTCTCTCACGATTATAAACTCCTTTATAACCGCTCCTCTGCATCACGCATCATTGGCATGCTTGTGAAGCTCGTAACCAACTTGTAACCGTCACTTGAGCCGTATTGCGCCACTTGTTGCGACATACTGAATTCTGCCACGCTCCAACGTTCAGCCCTCTTGGCCCTACATTTTTATTACTCTAAGCTAATGCACGGACACTCTTTATGCTTTACTTGTCGAGGCCAACTCCTTAAGCTCACTCTAGTTACTCCTTCGTCACATATGATTCACTTCGCCAATTAGCTTGACAATAGCAATGCAACTCTTGCATTTCCAACTTGTTTGCATTGTTCAAGCTTTGGCCAGCCTTAAACTAATGCCATAGACCAACTCTTGATCTATTCTACACTCTTGCATCATCCTTGAGTTTGGGCCAACTCAATTCCACGGATATGCCTTAATGCCAACATCACATGTTGCATCTGTCACTTTGGCTTCGTCTTGCCTTCTCCTTAATGAAGCTTCATTGTGTCGGAAAATAAGCTTCATTCCTTAGCCAAATATCTTTACAATATAGCGCCACTCTTGCGCTTCATTGGCCCTGCAGGGTCATGTCATTCTCGACACTTAACGGTCTATACAGTATAGCGCTATTATGGCTTCGCAATGCGCCATTACGGCGGAACTCTGACTTGGCCTGCAACTCTGTAACGCATCATCATTATGCGTCACTTGCAGCACCGTAATAGTATCCGCGTGGGGAAGGCCAGCATGGTGGCGCGGAAAGGTCCAAGGCAAGGGAGTGTGGCTTTGCATGTGGGGACAAGGGTTTACCTTGGACGCATGGCGTGGCTAGCTTTGGCTAGGTGCGTGACCAAGCTAGGGTTTTGGGCCAAAGGTCGTGAGGTGACCTTAGACGGCCAGGATTTTCTCCTGGGATTGAAGGGAAACCGTTGATTATTGCATGCCTTCACTTTGTTATCCGCGTGGGGGCCATGGCGACATGTGTTTGGCATGGCGCGGTCGGTGTGGCTGGCATGATTTTCCGTTGGCACGGAGGTGCGGCTAGCATGGTTAGCATGCTTTGGTGCGGTCGGTGTGGCTGACATTATTTTCCATTGGCACAGAGGTGCGGCTAGCATGGTTCGAATGCTTTGGCGCGGTCGGTGTGGTTGGAATGATTTTCCATTTGCACAGAGGTGCAGCTAGCATGGTTGGCATGCTTTGGCGCGGTTGGTGTGGTTGGCATGATTTTACATTGGCATAGAGGTGCGGCTAGCATGGATGGCATGCTTTGGCGCGGTCGGTATGGCTGGCATGATTTTCCATTGGCACAGAGGTGCGGCTAGCATGGTTGGCATGCTTTGGTGCGGTGGGTGTGGCTGGCATGATTTTCCATTGGCATAGAAGTGCGGCTAGCATGGTTGGCATGCTTTGGCGCGGTCGTTGTGGATGGCATGATTTTCCATTGGCACATAGGTGCGGCTAGCATGGTTGACATGCTTTGGCGCAGTTGGTGTTGCTGGCATGATTTGCCATTGGCACAGAGGTGCGTCTAGCATGGTTGGCATGCTTTGTCACGGTTGGTGTGGCTGACATGATTTTCCATTGGCACAGAGGTGCGGCTAGCATGGTTGGCATGCTTTGGCGCGGTTGGTGTGGCTGACATGATTTGCTGTTGGCATAGAGGGGAATTAGGGTTTTTCTTGTTATAACCATAATTTGAAAAAAAGGTACCCCGGTAAATATTTAGAGACACATTAAAGGTTTTTCAGTAAATGCTTTATCACTTAAATGTTGTGACGTCACTGTCTTCTAGGGTTTAGTATTTTATAATTTTAACCATATGCTAAAAAACCCCATCAACAGGAGTATACCCCATGTAATGGAGTTGTTTCTCGCAATGAGTGTGACGATGAAGAATATGTGCTTCGTAATTGTGTACATGGTATTGATGAGTATGTAGAAGGGTCACCTGTGATTCCCCAAGTAAAAGGAGTTATTTATCTGGATAATTCCAAAGATGAAGACTAAGTGCCTCGTAATGAGTGACTGACCTTAGCAGTGGCGTTGAATACGACGTTGTGGTGTTGTCTTGTGTTTCATCGGTTGTTCCTTATGAGTCTATTTCAATATGGGTCAGCAGGACCAGTTTGTGTGAACGGTACATTGTTCATATTATTCTACCTTCGATTTATATGGTTATAATAGTTACAATTAATTTGGAATTAATTCAACCTTCCTTAATAGTGGCGAGGACTCAATTGCAATATGATCTAGGGGGTGCACGAATTGTACATGTCAGTGGTAAGTTTTGTACCTTACGTAAACTAAACACTTTGCTTTTGTGTTGGGCAACAATTGACTATAGCACATGAGTCCTAAATTTGGGGGACCTACACTTATAAGTAGTACTATATTGTATATGTGTTGTTAGGATCCCACATTCTGCAAAAAAGATGTTGAAACCATTAACCATCTATTTATGCACTTTCTGACAATCCATGCTGTCTCAATGTACTGTATGAACGAATTTAGAAGGATTTGGGTATCAAGCTTCAACACCACTGATCTCTTCTTAGGCTACTGGAATCAGGGGCTCTCCGAGAATGGCATGTTGTTGTTGGAACTATTTTCATTTGCTTTTGTTTCGGAAGTTTGGAAACATAAGAATTCCCGCACTTTTCAACGCCTGGACTACTCACAAGACTGTCTCAACAGGATGATCAAATCACTATTGTTTTATTGGAACTCTATAAATGTATCATTTAGAAGGATTAAGCACCAGAACTTGCATTACAACTGGGATCTCGTAGTGAATAGGCAGTAGTAAGCTCTTGGTTTTGGGCTTTTTTTCTTCTTTTTTTCTTTCTTTAGTTATAGTGTTGTGGGTGGTTGGTATTGACACTGAATCATCATCTAACATTTATAGTGTTGTGGTTGATTCCTTTCCTTCTAAGGTGTTGTATCTCAATGAGATCCACCTGATCTCTTTGTATATTTTATCAATTTATAAAAAAAATTGTTGACATGAAGCATATGAAAGTATAAGGATCTACTGAATTGATTTTTGAACTTTAGGCAAAACAAGGAGTACATGTGTCACATAATTAGAAGATGTGTGCATAGTTTTTCAGTCGGTCTTAAATATATTGGGTATACCTCTTTTAACAAGGTCACATAATATAAATTCGGTGGCTTTTTTACCCCGATCGCATAATATAAGTTGGGTACCTTTGATCACTGTCGAATAATATTACTTGGGTTGTACCTTATATTTGAAGGTACTAAAATATTACGGGTAAAACACTTTGAGGTAGTACAAAATTTACTTGGTAACAATCCTGTAGGATAAATTCAATTGGGTAAAGCGTTTTAAACAATCCTGTAGCATAAGCCAAAGTAAATATCCTTATGCTTTTTTCAAAAAGAAGAAAAAATTCCAAATTTTATTTCAGTGGAAATACATATTTGAAAAATAAAGAGCTATTTTTGAAAGAGGATTCACAGTTTAATTTCGCAGTTTAAACCTTGAGAATTTGGTAGTCTCTGATCCAGAAAATGAGTTCAACTAACTGCAGAATTTGGTAGTCTAAGGTTTGTGCTTTTGTAAGAAATATTTTCAGAAGCTTGAGATTTATGATTAGCCAATTAGGAAATATTTTCACACGAAAATTTCATCCATGTTTATCACCAGCAGACGTTACTCGCGGTTGTTGTTGCATTGCTTAAGAGTCTCAAGCAGGCTATTCAAAAGAGAATTGAGCATACTTATCACAGAGAGACCTAGAAGAAGAAACTCATCCAGTTTATGCAAAATGCTCAATGTAAGAGAATGAATGCCCAGAAAACTAAGTTTCAACAGAAAGATATGAACGGGCAAAGAAAGACATCTTCCATAATATATATATATCCTAGCACAAGAGAACAATAAATTCCCTTCTGCCACAACGAGCGAGATATAGTTCAATAACCAATTTGTTAGAAAAAGTTTTACACCATCATAATCCAAAAACAAAAACTATTACATAAAGTACCATAAGCATGTTATAAGTGGCTTTTTCATGTGACACCAGTCCTCCAAAAAGCAAGGAGATACTGATACAAAACATGGTTTACATCCAAGAGCGGGCTTCTACTGCTACTACTTCCCCCATAAACCCCACTTTAGCGGCCTAAGCAGCACAGCCTCCACACATCACCGTCCTGCAACAATATGAAATGAAAAATGTTAATTGATGAGTTGCAGTGCCTGAAATGCACGTGCATCAGTTTATTACTTGTTCAATTATAAGAGAGCTAAGCTTCTACAGATTTCTAATATGTATTTACTTTTCTTGTTTAGGTAGACCAACTTTCACAAAACTATTGTATACATAAATACCTCTAGTATCCCCTAGTTATGTATAAATTCAAATTTGTTTCATGGTACTGAAAACAGACTAATCTCGACGGTTGTATGCTCATGTAGACACTTCTTTTTGTTTGTAGCCAACATTGTAGCATACTAAACTTTAAAAACTACCTGAAATATTCTAACCACTTAGGTAATCATCAAGTAAAATTGAAAGTTTCTAACCACATACATAATTGAGCGTCTAGTACTTCTTCTCCGTCTCATAAGCCAAGTTTAAAATGATTAAGGGTGAAATGTAGTATCGAAATAGTCAGCTGAGAATTAAAACATTTTTTTTTTTTTTTTTGTCAATCACTTCAAAAGCACCCGTTGATTTTTAGAACTGCACTCAATGTAAGCTGCTGCACCAATCTGTTTCCTCAATTCTTTCACCCTACACATAACATTTTCAACCACTTCAGAATCACATTATAATTTCAGTTTCTAGTGCTTCTTAGAGACACGAAAAAGAACACGATCAATAAAAATAGATTCTATAAGTGGTACCTGAGCAGATGTTATTGCACCATAATCCATATTATCATTCATATATTCTATGTTATCGCGAAGATCTGTAAACATAACACTGAATCAACTCGGAAAAAGCCGAACTAAAACAAAAAATAAACGCGAACTAACCTGAATATCGATATGAAATGAAATATTACTGCCACACTAGCTGTAAAATTAGTCAAAGTATTTTTCACATAGGCTTATCTAGTTTAGTTCCCATGAGAATAATTGGAACATTGGGTGCTAATCGCCGAATTTCAGGCATCCACTGTTAAATATCAAGAACAATAGTTATTTCAGGTGGACAACGATTTCTACAAGTTCGAGTTTTCAGATACAAATATAACGTTGTATCCCTATGGATATGCACAGAGACGTGGCTGACTGACCACACTCCTATGGATGTACACAAGGTGACCTACCCTCGGTTCATGAAACGAAAAACATTAACTGCATTGACAGTTGACACTAAAAATTTCAAGCTTCAAGTCAAAAAAGTAAAAAAAAAAAAAAAAAAAGATCAAAGCCTTTAGTTTGAAATGAAAGTCACCCACTTTTTTGTCCAAGACTACTTTAAAGGTTTTGAGATTAAAGGTTGAGCAGGTCACCTAACATATCCATCTGCATCCACAGATGCAACGCGGAGGACCGATATTTCGACCATAGGACATTCATACCCAAATGCCGAAAAGGACCCATCAGTTCCATTGCGTATATCTGGTGTAATGAGAGACCTGACAGTAACTGTGATTTATCAATTTCACAGCAAGACAACAAAGATACTACAAGTTTTATATTAAAACCCTTCCAGTATATTTACCTAGAGGTACCACTCTTTCCCGACCCTATAGAAAACCCAGAATGAGATGCGATATCTAACCCCGATAACATGGAGAGGGTCTTCCACACATGAGATAGCACCACTGTTTTCAAACCCGCAAACCCCTAATGACCTAAGAACCATGCATAAGCTAGGCTTATGTCAGGTCACCTTTTGTTAGAGAAGTTAATTACAAATATCTAAGGCCATGAACAATACTTGTCAGTCACTGCTGGATTATCAGTTAAAAACCTTCCGTGATGGAGATGGGGTAGCTGGATTACAAGTGATGGAGGTCGAGGGAAGTAAACATCGTTAGTATGTAGTAACTGCAGATTGGATCCAAATCACCAAAACCATGTGGCACATTAACTAATGGACACCTGAAAAAGGTCAAAATGTAAGCAAAATAATATATTATGTGGCTAAGATTTACAAAACAGACACCCTGTCGTTACGTTAACTTTAGAGTATAATTTGTAATGCTTCCGAGGGTTAAGGTTGAATAAAACATGCACAAATTTTATAAAGTCCACCACATGCAAACAAGTGGAAACCCTCAGCATCTTATTAACAATTAGGCCTAAATATTGAGCATCATTACTTAAAGGATATTTTATTGTCCCACCAGACGATAATATTACATTAACTAGCTTACCTCCTGGGGAAACATCACCTGCTTTAAATTAATAAATATTCGAGTACAAAAGAGAAAGTACAAATTACTAAGATTATCGAGTGAAACTCTCCAGCATCGACTCTGCCATAACCCCCTCTTCTCCATTGGATCAATCAATCTCATAGTCTCTTTGTATTTCCCCTGCATATATGCATCTGATCTATCAGGATCTATAAAACATGCATAAATGGGAAAAAACAAAATTGCTGAAAAAGAGAAGAAACCTTAATCTCGTGACCTCAATATTTTTGAGCAGCCACGTCTTGCTCATCCAATATATACGAGCATCTTCTGTTCCCCTTTGTTCATGGTCTACTCTCATCATGACCTACAACTAGTACAAGTACACATCTAATTACATGAGTTCCGGGCTTCCATCCAAATTCAGATACCTAAGGTTTTCATTCAAGAACATAGACGGTAATATAAGTACTAATTTCTTAAGGATTGGACAAAGAAAGTAAAGACTTACCTTTGAATTGAGTTGGTTGCACTTAAAACTTTTGATGAGAATATTTAGGTTTTCTAAACAGTTGTAACTTAATAACATATTATGCGTTAGTTATCGATAATCAGAGGTTGAAAACCTTATTATCTTGTTGCAATTGTAGGAACAACTTGCATTAATCATTCAATTAAAGCTAATAAAATCAATTAATAACATATATAAAATTCTAAATAGGTCCATATTCGGAAACAAATATCGGGTGGGTGATGCACAACGATAAACCCTAAAACTTGATGATGAAATGTTTTCGAAATGATTCGTAAGTTTCAGTTCAAAATGATGAGAATCATAACAAGGTTACAAATCGAAACATGATTGTGAATGATGAGATAAGAAATTCAAAGTGAAATCAAAAGTTTTTAGAACCTTAAAAAAATTTCTGAAAAATCTTTTTTGAAACGGATAAATTATAAATTAAAACTCATAATCAAATAAAAATAATAATGAAGAAATCAAACTTATCAGCCTCAAATCCCTCACAACTTAATCAGAGTCTATTCAAAACAATCAAAATAAGGTTTTTTTTCTTCTTCCAGGGTTTCAAGAACAATATGAAATCAAAGTCACACCATTAAAGATACATAATCACAAGTGAGAGAAGAAAAGTAATTTTGGCTCACCTAGAGAACTACCGTCCATTTCTGCTGTGATTTTCCTCCACCAGAAAAGATAAAGTAAAGTGAGTGAGAGGGAGTCTGAAATATAAAGAAGAGGAAGAATTGCATTCGGATTCTGATAAACGGGTATGAATTTTTACTATACCCATTTTTAGGTGTGGTTGAATTAACTACTGAGTGCTAAAACGTATTTTTAGTATCAACCGGGTTGATCGATTCAACACAGTCCGTCAATATTGGATGACTCAAACCATGTTCGTCCATAAGGTTTGACCCAAACCATAGGATTTTAGTGAGGATTGCTCAAAAATCAATGTATATAAAGGGAGAAATAATTACTTGAATCTCAAAATCTATAGAATAAAAATCGCCAATAAAGCCCAAAATGTATTGGTACTTGACCATGACCATCTTATAAATTCCCGGAAAAATATGAACCATGTGTTGAATCGTACAACTAGCTAACGTATCCTTTATAGAAAGTCTTTGTATTCACACCTAGCTAACGAAGCCTTTAGAGAACGTCTTCGTATTTACATTTTCTTGACTTTGTTCACCACCTAACTACTATACAACACCTAATACGGTTGTGGTGTTCATTGTATTTACTTCTCTATTGTTTTTTGTTGACTAACATATACCTCCTCCTGGAGATAAATAAAATCATCCAATATCTTTATTGATGAACCTTAAGCTTCTTAACTTGGTATCAGAGCTCCATGGTGAGTTGAGTGCTTCTAAACAATAGTGAGTGTTTTCGTTACTTCTTCTACTGATCCCTCTTCCTCTTGCTTAAGGTTCTTGTTTCTCTCAATACGCTTATTGAAACAGGTAATTTGTACCTACAAATTTTATGGTAAACTTGTTATGCTAAGTTTATGTTATCCCTTTTTTGAATCCTACTTAATATTTCTAATCCATTTTTCGTGGACTAGTTTTTGAATCATTTTTGTTATTTGGATTTGAATCTTGTCTACTATTTTTTGTTCTTTACAAACAGTAGCCATCAGAGTCTCCTTAACTTTGTGACTTGATTAAGTGTTTTTACCTTACTGTGTTTCTCCCTTGCTTTTTTGATCGTGCTAATCAATTGACCGACCAAAGTTCATAAGTATACTTCGTTCAGTTGATGTTGTTCTGCTGGTGTTTTTTGGTATCATTTTTTCAAAAATAATTTCCCTATCTAAGCAAAGAGAACTTGATTTGGACTATTACTATTTTACCCTTATAGATTTGGGCTCATTTCTCTACAAGTTTATCAAAATATCTTTTTTCCAGTAGCATCTAGCCGATCGGATTACCCGGTTAACTATGTCAACAATTATATTTTGCATTTATTGTGGAAGTAACACGCATTTTCCGGAGAGATGTTTCATGAAAGTTGGGTATCCCGATTGGTGGGAAACCTATAGAGATCAAATGAAAACGGACCTAAACGGGGCAGATATGTGTCCTTTGATGGTGACGACAACAACTGGTACTCATTCTTCCGTTGTTAAATCTCATTCTTTAGTTGATCTGAACCTTTTTCAGCAATCAAGTAAGGTTGATGTCTCTTTACTTACTACGAATTCTGAAAAAGATCATGGTTGGGTACTTGAATCCGGTGCCACTAATCACATGACATTTGAAGCATCTATCTTGAAAGATGTATGTGCACCTGAATGCTCAAAGGTGTATAATGCCAATTGTGTTTCGTATCCAGTTATTGGAGATGGGAGAGTTGATCTGAATTCTTCCTTGACTTTAGAACATACTATGTTGATTCCTTATTTTTCTAATATCTTTTGTCTGTATCACAAGTGACTGCACAATTAAATTGTGTAGTATTAATCTATTCAACCTTTTGTTTTCTTCAAGATCTTAGTAATGTGAAGATAATTGGGCGTGGTACTAAAAGAGGAGGTTTATATTACATAGATGTCTATATCATAGTATTTGTAGGTGAAAATGGTTTTTGCTAATTTCGGTAATTGCGGGTGTGCAGGTCTGAAAAAATTTAAACCCTGAACAATGTACTACAATGGAGTACTTTAGATTCGAGAGATCAATCTGTATAAGTCCGACCTAAACCAAGAAATGGTTGTTACAGATCTATACTTGCTTCGGTCACAAAGTGGAGGACAATGGGTTGGTTTTGGGGAGGGAAGCAAGGAAAGTGGTGAGACCAGAATAGTTGATTCTGGAAGAGTAGTTGGGTTACGACGACTTGTTATCAGAAAAGTGAGAGAGATAACAAGGTAAGCTAGCAAGTAAGTATTTATCAGTGTTGTATCTCCCGTATGAACTTGTTGTTCAATGGAAATAGGTAATAACTATTTATACAAGTCAGAGTAAAAACGTACCCTAGTCTCATTAAGGAGTGGGGAAGTAAATGGGAGGAGGTGGTAATCGTATGCATGGAATTGATATTCCATAAAGTGGTTAACGCATGAAACTCCTAATGTTATGGAATTGATGTCCCATAAATTTTTTAACGCATGTGCTTTATGTCCCATGAAAGTTTCACATATAACTTCCCGTATTTACTAACTGCCTCACCCTTATGACACTTCCTTATGACGGGCGTAGTGTATGCCGCACGTTGTAAACCGCCAAACCAATACCCAAAGAGGATCCCCCAGTTTGTGTTGATATCTCAAATGTTTTTGGAAAACATGTAGCACGTTGTTGTGGCTTGGAAAGTCAATGCTTATGAAACTTGCTAGCCTGGTGACCATCGACGGTCGATATTTTGCATCTTGAGAGGATGGGAACTGTTGATCGTTGCACGACTTCGATTTGGTAGCCGCGTAGTGAGGGCCAACGTGGTGGCGTGTCTATGTTGGCATGCCGTTGGCATGGTTAGGTTTGGCGTGGCCAAACTTAGGTTTTCAGGCCAAAGGTTACCATGTGTCGTCTGGTAACCTTGGATGGCTAGGATTTTCTCCTGGGATTGAAGGGAAACCGTTGATTGTTGCACGCCTTCGTTTTGGTGGCCGCGTACGGAAGGCCAACAGGGTAGCGCGACCAAGGTGTGGTTAGGCTTGGAATGTGGGGCCAAGGGTTCGCCTTGGGTGTGGCTAGCTTTGGATTGGAATTTGGGGCCAAGGGTTTGACATGGGCGTATGGCGTGGCTAGGGCCAAGGCAAGGGTGTTTGGCTTGGCATGATGTGACTAGCATGGCTAGGGCCAAGGCAAAGTAGGTTTGGCATGGCTCGGATAGCTTGGCTAGGTTTGGTTTGGGTTTGCATGTGGGGCCAAGGGTTTTCCATGGGCACATGGCTTGGATAGGGCCAAGGCAAGGGCGTTTGGCTTGGCATGATATGACTAGCATGGCTAGGGCCAAGGCAAAGTGCATTTGGCATGGCGCGGCTAGATTGGCTAGGTTTCCTTTGGTTTGGCATGTGGGGCCAAGGGTTTTCCATGGGAACATGGAGTGGCTAGGGCCAAGGAAAGGGCATTTGGATTGGCATGATATGACTAGCATGGTTAGGGCCAAGGAAAAGTTCGTTTGGCATGGCGCGGCTAGCTTGGCAAGGTTTGGTTTGGCTTGGCATATGGGGCCAAGGGTTTTGACATGGGCGTATGGCGTGGATAGGGCCAAGGGTTTTGACATGGGAGCATGACGTGTATATGGCCAAGGCAAGGGCGTTTGGCTTGGCATGATGTGACTAGCATATCTAGGGACAAGGCAGAGTGCGTTTGGCATGGCGCGGATAGCTTGGGCTAGGTGCGGTTTTATCTTGGCATGTGGAGCCAAGGGTTTTCCATAAGCGCATGGCGTGGCTAGCTTGGGTTAGGTGCGGTTTTGACTTGGTATGTGGGGCCAAGGGTTTACCATAGGCGCATCGCGTGACTAGCTTAGGCTAGGTGCGGTTTTTGCTTGGCATGTGGGGCCAAGGGTTTGCCATAGGCGCATGACGTGACTAGCTTGGGCTAGGTGCGGTTTTGGCTTGGCATGTGGGTCCAAGGGCTTACCATAGGTGCATGGCATGGCAAGCTTGGGTAGGTGCGTGTCCAAGCTAGGGTTTTGGGCAAAGGTCATTTGGTAACCTTAGACGGCCAGGATTTGCTCCTGGGATTGAAGGGCAACCGCTGATTGTTGAACGCTTTCGTTTTAATAACCGCGTAGTGAAGGCCATTATGGTGGCGCGGAATGGGGCCATGGCGAGGTGCATTTGGAATGGCTCAGTAGGTGTGGCTGGCATGATTTGCCATTGGCACAGGGGTGCAGCTAGCATGGTTGGAATGCTTTGGCGTGGTCGGTGTGACTGGAATGATTTTCCATTGGCACAGAGGTGCGTCTAGCATGGTTGGCATGCTTTGGCGCAGTCGGTGTGGCTGGCATGATTTTCTATTGCCACAGAGGTGCGTCTGGCATGGTTGGCATGCTTTGGCACGGTCGGTGTGGATGGCATGATTTCCCATTGGCACAGAGGTGCGGCTAGCATGGTAGGCATTCTTTGGCGCGGTCGGTTTGGCTGACATGATTTGCCATTGGCACAGAGGTGCGTCTAGCATGGTTAGCCTTGCTTTGGCGCGGTTGGTGTGACTGGCATGATTTGCCATTGGCACACGTGGGAATTAAGGTTTGTCTTGTCGTAACCCTAATTTGAAAAAGATACCCCGGTAATTATTTAGAGACACATTAAAGGTTTCAGTAAATGTGCCTAGTAAATGCTTGTTACTTTAAATGTTGTGACCTCACTGTCTGCTATGGTTTAGTGTTTTACGATTTTATCCCTAAGCTAAAAACCACCATCAATATTAAGTCCCCTGCTTAGCTCGGAACAGGTGCCTTGTTGCGAGGTAAGCATATGATGGTGACATTCAAGGACGGAATCGAGGTGTAAATCGTTGCAAAGATGGTTAGGAGAATCCGACTAACCTTTTTTAGTGGTAAAAAGAGTTTTGGCATCCCGTGTTGGCGGCCCTGCATAAGTTGTACTGGGAATGCAGACCGTGAAGTGGTGAAATGAAAGTTACCGGCTTGGTCTGGTCGTACATCTCCAAGGCAAAAGGGGCGCGGTCTTGGAAGGCGAAGTAAGTGGACAGATTGGATCGAGGGGCCAAGAGGTGGCATGGTCTTGGTAAAGCAAACGCGCATGGACAATAGGGTCGCGACATTGGAGCAGGCATCGTGGCATAATATGGCCTTGGCAAGATGATACACACACAGACGGCTAGGCATGGTGGGGCCGCGACAATGGAGTGAATGGCTTAGAAGGGGGGGTCGCGGCAATGGCATGGTGGAACGTGCAAGGACGGCTAGGCATGGTGGGGCCGTGGTATGGCGTGAGTGGTCTTGGACGTGGAAATTGGTCTTTGCTGAACCGGTTTCCTCTTTTAATTCCGTGGCTCAAAATTGGAAATCCTTTTCTTGTTCGAACTCCCAAGTATCACGCCTATAAAAAGGATGGCTGGCCTTTCCCTTTAATTCATGCATTTACTATTTCTTATTTTGTTGATTAGTAGCGGTGAAGCGGGCGAGCGGATTAGGTATGTCTTCCAATACTTCCTTTGTGACTTGCTTTTTCTTTTGTTGGTGAAAAACCCTAGTTGTACGTGTACCTTTCCATGACCGTAGTAATGTTGACCGCCTCAACTCGCTGTGCAAAGTAAGAACGCGATAGTAATTGCTATCCCTTTTCCATGAAAACCTAGTTTTTTAGGGTTTACTCCTTGTCTTGGTGTAGCCGTGTGCATGGTCCCATGGTGGGTCACTCCTCCTCGGTTGGACAAGAATTATATGTCGCAGGGTACGGCCTTGAAACAAACTAGCTTGCGTCTTGGGTGAAAATAATTTTCATGCGCTTTCCGTAATAATCTCTCTTCATATTGTTCCGTTGTAGTTGCTTGTAAAGAGGAAGTACTGTGAGAGAATCTTTATTATGACGTCGCTTGAGAAAAATTCTGCCATACCGAAGGATGTTGGTTACTCCAAGCCAAACGTGGCTGATGAATTCTTCACGATAGCCTCTGCCAGGAGAAGTCCATTTAAGTATGCGCCACTGCTTCTGACAGGTTCGGAGAGTGAGGGAGGGGACCGGTCGGTTCCTCCCGAAAATTTAATACGGTTTTTCCTTCAGAGGAAAGAGTATTCCGCCTCTCCTATTAATTTCAAAATCCCAGTGAGTCCACTGCGTTCTTTTGATAAATAGGTGCACTTTATGATAAGTCAAGAGTGAGTAAGAGCTAATTTGACCAAGGCAAAAATCATTGATGCTGTCATAGCCTATGCATCACTTCAAATTAGGAAAGACATCCTGAGCTTGGTTGCTTTCATCTCCAGGTGGTGTCCAGATACTTACACGGCCATATGTAGGTGGGGAGAAATGACCATATCTTATAAAGTGTGGCTATCCTGATGAATCTTCCCATGATAGGAAACCTTAACACCAAGCTCTCTGATGATGAGGAAAAAATACGTGCCGCCCTGGTTGCGAAGTCGAAAGGGTTTGTCCGAAAGGAGAACGAGCCTGGTGGATGTCTCAATGATTTCCCAATGAGCTGGCACCGGATCAGAAGAATAGTATACTCCACATCGCGGCATTCCTGGCTCTCTGGTTATCCCGGGATATCTTCAATTATGGATTTGGTAAGAAGGAGATAAGGCTAGAACTAATCAATTTTGCTATAAGATTGTAGAAAGGAGTCATTCTCCCCATTGGCATCTTGTTTATCGGTTCTCTGTACACACACTTGGATTATTTGGCTATGGACATGCGTGCTTCAAATGTTACATGAAAGTGGATTCGTTTGTTCATGTTGTTTTTCTCCAAGCGTGGCTATGGGAGCATTTTGAAAGATATGCTCCTAAACCGTTGGTTTCACTTCTTGCTTCTTGGGATAGTTCGAGAATACTACGCTGGTCGAATAAGCGCCCAAGAGCTGGCTCAAACCTGGTTAATTTCCTTGATAACTCGTGCGCCGCAAATTTTCTTCCATGGGCCCCAGTGTGTACATCCATAGCCCATGTTAATACTTTTTCTTCTGCTCCAAACATGTCTTTGCTTTCTGATGGAGGGAATATGGGAGTCGGTGAGATTGTATTCATGCAAGCAGGTCTGGCTATATACCGTATTTTTTTCGAGGATCATGTCAGGTAGTCTCTTATAATATTGAGCGAGAAGCTCGGCATATGGGTTTCGACCAAGGGGTCCCTCTCGTTCGTCAGCTGGAAGCTCCAGAGGATCCATTATCGGACGTTCTTGATGCTAGTGTTCTTGCGCCAGGAAGAAGCCTCCCTTTCTTTCTTTCGGAATGAAATTCTTCGACTACCTCCAAGTATAACGCATTCTAGTAGAGTGAATTCCTCGTCATCCAGGAATTTATGAAAGCTGTAGTGGAGAACACTCGTGGTAGGCCTTCCGCCGATATTTTAGCAAAACATACGTTGTTGAGGGATACTTCTTTAACCAACAGGAAATTCGTAGGTCTGGACGTGGACAGTCACCAAGTGAAGGAGCGAAGGTATAAGAATTGTGCAGGCGGTTTCCATTCAGATTCCACAACTCTATCGATTTTTAGTTCATCCAACATGAGGGTACGTGTGATTTCTTTCTTGACTTCAGATGGATCATGTATATATTTGTTTCTTTTCTAAGAATGCGTACATGTTTCTCGTCCAGGGTTTCAGCAGCACGAACGCCTTTTCCAAACTTGCAAGTAGTCGGAAAGCATCATTTTTCGAGATAGAGGTTGACGGTGCCGAGCTTGTCCATGGTGATGGGGATTCTGAAATGGATGAAAGTTAAAAGTCCAGCGATGGCAAGAGTAGTTCTTCCGATAACAATGTTGAATCTTCCTCTAGTCAGTCTGAAATCGAATCATTGAGCCTCCTTCATGTGTTTTTTTTTTTTTTTTTTTGAAGTAAAACTAAACCTTGATATTCTATGAGGAAACTGTTACTGAGGATGTCCTTGAAGTGGAAACCCGCCAGAGTGAAGACGTAGCCGTACTTCCAATTGCGGAAACTGTGCCATCTAGCGACTTGGACATGGAGATTCATCGTCCCGAGGGCGCTTCTGTGACTCAGGTGGAGGAAAGCACTTTAGGGGGTAAAATTATAGTTAGGGATGTCCTGCCGGTTGCTGATTCAGTTGCAGGTGCCACCTTCAATCCTCCATAACTTTCCCATTTCCCAGGTCATGTGTTGATTGGTGGATTTAGCGTGCCAGCTAAACATGCGATATTGTACACCAAGATTTGGGAAATCTACGGTCACATTGCCACAACTAAGAAGATCAATAGTCGACATGCGTTGTTCAAGTGTGTGGAGTAAGCCTTGTATTCGATTGATGAGATGTGAAATGTGACTGGTCATACAGTTTCTGAGGATGTAATCTCGAGCTGAAAGTTCCATCGTGACATGTGCGTGGGCTTCGAATTCAACGTTCCTTGGTTTGTTAAATGTCTCTTTGATGTTGAAAGGTCATTGACCGGATGATGAGCACGAAAGTGCGACACATTTTGACCCATAAATATATTAGCTAGGACTCATTTTATCACTAATAAACTTGTTTGTAGGTGTTTTTGTGAAATAAGCTCTTATGGATAAAGTTGCTCGAAAAGTGGTTTTTGTACCCCGGAGGACACATGTTATTCGGACTCTCAGTTTACAATAAGGGACACCTCAATTATTAAGGGGTATCTCAACGGATAAGGGGCATCTTCCTTACTATTTACACCCCCATAAGGCAAGTTCTAAAGGGACACATGTACAGGATAAGGGGCACTCTTCTTCTTCCCAAATTCAAATATGCAAATTGGCGGAAAAATGGTTTTAATGGAAACATAATTAGGGTTTAGATTTCAAAGGTCTTATAGTGAGACTAAATGGCTGTAATTATTTGGGTATCTTTATTTCGGTCTAACAGGACTGGTAATATGTTTAGTTCCGATTGCAATTGACTAGAATCGTGGATTTAATGTAAACCAGTTCCGGCAGAAACTAGGGTTTGATAATTGATATGGTTTCACTGAGATTAAAGAGATGAAATTGAATAAGCATATTCCTTAAGCCTAAACAAGCCTGGTATAGTCATTTGTTTTGATCAGAATTGGTTAGAATGGTGATTTGAAGCAAACCGATAGAAAAGAAAATTGGCGGGAAAATGGATGTTAAAGGCGTAGGTTTCTGGAAGTGATTTGGTGGTGATTTTACGAGATTTTATCGTGTGTTTTTATTGGTATTATCCTATTTCAACAAAACAAGTATGGTAATGTGTTTGGTTTCGATAAAAAGGAGCAATTCCCATATTTACTCATGGAGAGTTTTTCCCATATTTACTTATTGGTATCATCCTATTTCAACAAAACAAGTATGGAAAGTTTCACGGGGTGTTTGGGAATATTTTTGGTATTTCATGGAGATTTACAAGGGATTTGGTGCAATATAATCTTCTAACCATATTCAGGTGTTGTATGATGTGTGTTGGGAAGAGAATTTGGAAGCGAAATCTCGTTATTCGGCAGTTGAAATAAATCATGGATTTACGTATGTTGTTGAGATATATTTGGGAATAAAGGGTGTCTAACATCTTTTGAACGCATGTAGGATGTAGTCGGAGTGTTTTCAACATAGGTCTGCATGTGGAAGAAGCATGATAAAGATACCTGTGCTGTTAGCAGACGTGTGGAAGACTTAAAAATAGAAGGAAATCCCGGTGATTCCATTGGGAGTAAATAGAAAATATTCTTTCATTCAACCGAAAACATTTGGAGTTATTATCTTGAGATTTTCGCACTGATGGGTATATAAAGCAGGCTAGAGGTGATCAGTGGGATATCGAGAGTTGGGAGACAAGAATCGAGAGTTTCAGAGCAACTTCTATGCTGCTGCAGAGAAGAAGAAAAAGAAGAAAAACAGATTACACTTGTAGTCTGTCATTTAGAACTGTCAATGTTTCTTCCATGAACGACAGTTTTCTGCGACAGAACAAAAAAAATTATTTTCTAAACAGTCATTGTAACAGTTTTGTAACGGCTCTACAGCGTTGCGAATTCATTTTATTATTAGTTTTCTTCAATAAAAACACCATTTGTGCTATTAATTATATTTTTGAGTGTGTTTTCATTATGAGAAGCTAAACCCCAACACTGGGTCGACGGAGGAAGCCGAACTTCATACATGGGTGAATTTATTTTATTTTTCTATTTGACTTTTGCATTAATTAAAATAGAATTATGATTTGAAAAAATTAGTTATCATTTTATTAGATGGGTCATGCTTGGTTAGATGTTTGATGTCCCATGCTTATGATTTATAATTAATGTTTGGAGAATCGACCTTGGCAAAAATAAGAGTCCATGTTTTTATTTGTTGAGCGATAATTGCTGAAGAATAAATAATTGAACCTATTGATATGAATTCGGTGGAATCCTAGACCTGGTAACTCTCTCTTTTATTATTTCTGTTAAACATTTAAATTTAATCTCAACAACGTCCGATTGAACAACAACCCTTTTACTACTAGAAAAAAATTAAAATTCGATTACCGGAGCAGTTGAAGGTCCTTCTGCAGACATGATGAAGAAGCATGAAGCGGAATTCAAGAAGTTGTGCATGAAGCTGAAACTTAAGAGGGAGGCTCTCCATAGATCGAGGGAGGCCTTCGCCAAAAGGAGCAAGCCGCTGTTAGAAAACTTCCCTTGAATATATATCTGTCTTTTGGACCTCTTATAGGGTTTTTGATTTTTGATTTTTGATTTTTTTTTGAAAGGCAAATGAGACGCCTGGTTTTTGGTTTTTGATTTTCTTATTTTCTCGGGTTAATAGATAAATGCTACCTTGAAGGTTTTGGATTATATTTTTTTTTTAAATGAAACGTTTAGAATTGAATTGCCTTTGGCTATGAATGAAAGTGACGTAGACATCCCTGGAAAACCATGGAACCGTGTGTTGGTAGATGACATGAGATGAAACATGGCTATAGGTTTTATCAGAACTTGAAAAAGCAAACCACGTATTTTTGTCTAGATAAGACTTATTCGGTTTCTCAGGTATTCTGATGAGAATAAGCTTTCCGGGTGTAGGACAAATTTGTTTTTCCGACAAACATGGTCATGGGAAGTCCCCAGTCTTCCGAGTCATTGCTGAGTTGTCTGATAACTGCGTCGTTAATCCCTGGGTATATCATTTTGCTTCTAGCCTCTGAGAAGACCCCATTCATCCCTTGTCGTGTCATGACTGATAATCGAGCCGTCGAATAATTGAGTCGAATTGGATCGCCTTCCTCTACCATCTTGATATTTGGGTCGAAGAATGAGATCGCTGGTTGAAAATTGACATTGTAACCGAAAGATCAAACCTCCCGCTGTGGTCGCCAATTGTTTGTAGGTGAAAATGGTTTCTGCTGATTTCGGTAATTGCGGGTGTGCAGGTGAGAAAAAATTTAAACCCTAAACAATGTACTGTAAGGGAGTACTTTAGATTCGAGAGATAAATCTGTACAAATCCGTCCTAAACCAAGAAATGGTCGTTCCAGACTTGCTTCGGTCACAAAGTGGAGGAGAATGGGTTGGTTTTGGGGAGGGAAGCAAGGAAAGTGGTGAGACCAGAATAGTTGATTCTGAAGAGTAGTTGGGTCACTACGACTTGTTATCAGAAAATTGAGAGATCTAACAAGGTGAGCTAGCAAGTAAGTATTTCTGAGTGTTGTATCTCCCGTATGAACTTGTTGTTCAATGGAAATAGGTATGACCTATTTGTACAAGTCAGAGTAAAAACGTACACTGGTCTCATGAAGGAGTGGGGAAGTAAATGAGAGGAGGTGGTAACCGTATGCATGGAATTGATGTTCCATAAAGTGGTTAACGCATGAAACTGGTTCTCATGAAACTTCTAACGTTATGGAATTGATGTCCCATAAAATTGTTAACGCATATGCTAAATTTCCCATGAACGTTTCACACATAACTTCCCGTATTTACTAACCGCCTCACCCTTATGACACTTCCTTATGACGGGCGTACTGTACGCTACACGCTGTAAACCACCAAACCAATACCCAAATAGGATCCCCTAGTTTGTGTTGATATCTCGAATATTTTTGGAAAACATGTTGCACGTTGTTGTGGCTTGGCAAGTCAATTCTCGGGAAACTTGCTAGGCTGGTGACCTTCGACGGTCGAGATTTTGCATCTTGAGAGGAGGGGCAACCGTTGTTCGTTGCACGCCTTTGTTTTTGTAGACGCGTAGTGAGGGCCAACGTGGTGGCGCGGCTAGGTTGGCATGGCAAGGTTTGGCGTGGCCAAACTTAGGTTTTCGGGACAAAGGTTACCATGTGTCGTCTGGTAACCTTCGATGGCTAGGATTTTCTCCTAGGATTGAAGGGAAACCGTTGATTGTTGCACGCCTTCGTTTTGGTGGCCGCGTAGGGAAGGCCAACAGGGTGGCACGGCCAAGGTATGGTTAGGCTTGGCATGTAGGGCCAAAGGTTTGCTTGGGCGTGGCTAGATTTGGCTAGGTACGATTTTTGCATGGCATGTGGGGCTAATGGTTTGCCATGGGCATATGGCGTGGCTAGGGCCAAGGCAATGACGTTTGGCTTGGCATGATGTGACAAGCATGGATAGGGCCAATGAAAAGTGTGTTTGGCATGGCTGAGATAGCTTGGCTAGGTTTGGTTTGGCTTGGCATGTGGGGCCAATGGTTTGCCATGGGCACATGGCGTGGTTAGGGCCAAGGAAAGGGCGTTTTTCTTGGCATGATGTGACTAGCATGGATAGGACCAAGGAAAAGTGTGTTTGGCATGGCGCAGCTAGCTTGGCTAGGTTTGGTTTGGCTTGGCATGTTGGGCCAAGGGTTTGCCATGGGCACATGGAGTGGCTAGGGCCAAGGCAAAGGAGTTTGGATTGGCTTCATGCAACTAGCATGGCTAGGGCCAAGGCAAAGTGCGTTTGGCATGGCACGACTAGCTTGGCTAGGTTTAGTTTGGTTTGGCATAAAGGGCCAAGGGTTCCATGGGCACAAGGCGTGGCTAGGGCCAAGGAAAGGGCATTTGGCTTGGCATGGTGAGACTAGCATGGCTAGGAACAAGGCAAAGTGCGTTTGGCATGGCGCGGCTAGCTTGGATAGGTTTGGTTTGGCTTGGCATGTGGGGCCAAGGGTTTTTCCATGGGCGCATGGCGTGGCTAGGGCCAAGGCAAGGGCGTTAGGCTTGGCATGGTGTGACTAGCATAGCCAGGGCCAAGGCATAGTGTGTTTTGCATGGCGCGACTAGCTTGGGTTAGGTGCGGTTTTGGATTGGTATGTGGGGCCAAGGGTTTGCCATAGGCGCATGGCGTGGCTAGCTTGGGCTAGGTGCGGTTTTGGCTTGACTTATGGACTTGTCCATCACATGTTGAAACAGGTTTTCGATATTACCTCATTTTATTGGATGATTTCACTAATTATCTATGGGTTTATCCTTTAAAATTTAAATCTCAATTTTACACCAAATTCTTGGAATTTCACTCTTTCGTTAAAACTCAATTTGAGCGTGACATCAAAAGATTTCAATGTGATTTAGGTCGTGAGTTTGATAACTCTTCTTTTCATAATTTTGCTCATACAAATGGTTTTGTTTTCCATTTCTCTTGTCCTCAAACCTCCTCCCAGAATGGCAAGGATGAGCGTATGATTCGTCGAGTCAACGACATTACTCGTACTTTTATGTCTCACGCCTCAATTCCCTCCAAATATTGGGCCGACTCTCTTAACATGGACGTATATCTTCATAACATTCTTCCTACCAAACTTCTCCATTTTAGATCTCCTGTCTTTGCTCTCTATGGTCGCCAACCTACATATGATCATCTTCGTATTTTTGGATGCCTTTCCTATCCTAACCTTTCATCCACCACACCTCATAAACTTGATCCTCGCTCTACTAAATGTGTCTTTCTTGGTTTTCCTGTCAATAATCGTGGCTATCGTTGTCTCGATCTTACCACACAAAAAATCATCATCTCTCGTCATGTAACCTTTGACGAAACTGTCTTCCCTTTTGCAACACCTACTCCCACTGGTCATACAGACTCAGAACTCTCTCCCTCACCTATCCACCACTCTTTTGCTGAAACCCTTGCCTACCCGTCAGCACCTCCCTCATCCCCTTCGTCTGTTGTCCTCAATTCCCCCATTCCATATACTCCTCCTCACAGGCGCATACCTAAAGTGCCTCCCAATTCTTCCGCTACCACATCTACTACGACTCATACTGCTTTAAATGAACAACCTACAATCTTTATTCCATCTTCCTCCCATAGTCCAGTTTCTCCAGTTCCCACTCTTATACATCCTCCCACTGTTACGGCTCCACCTATCCCTCCTCCTTCTCGTCCGGTCACTCGGGCCTCTAGAGGAATTTTTTTCCCCAATCAGAAACTCAGTCTTCATTTTCAGTCTAAATATAAGATCTCTTCGTTGCCTCGCTCCCACCTTTATGCTCTTAGGGGCCCTAACTAGAATGCAGCCATGCTATATGAATACATTGCCATGTTGAAAAATAATACTTGGGAACTTGTTCCTCGGCCGCGCGATGCACATGTCATTCGATCCATGTGGATTTTTCGCCATAAATTTCATGCTAATAGTTCCTTACAGCATCGCAAGACAAGCCTAGTTGCAAATGGTAAATCCCAGCAAATTGGAGTTGATTGTTTTGAAACATTTAGTCCGGTTGTCAAACCAGCGACTATCCGTGCAATGCTTACTATTTCCGCATCACATTCTTGGCCTATACATCAGTTGGATGTCAAGAATGCGTTTCTCCATGGGGATTTGACTGAGACAGTTTATATGCATCAGCCTCCGGGTTTTGTTAATCCTGAACACCCTGATTATGCATGTCGACTTCGTCGTTTACTTTATGATCTAAAGCAGGCTCCTCGTGCATGGTTTCAGCGATTTGCGAAGTTCATTACCAATTGTGGTTTTCGGGGTAGTGTATGTGATCCCTCTCTCTTCGTCTCCCAATCCGGATCCGAGATGGCATACTTACTTTTATATGTTGATGACATCATTTTGACAGCAAATACTGATCATTTTCTTGGCAAATTTATTACATTGATGAAACGAGAGTTTGCCATGACTGATCTTGGTCCGCTGCATCATTTTTTTGGGTATTTCTGTAAACCTCTCATCTTCAGGCCTCTACTTGTCTCATTCAATTTATTCAAAGGACATCATTGCACGTGCATCCATGACAAATTGTAATCATGTGGCCACACCAGTTGATACCAATTCGAAACTAAGTGCAAAATCCGCTCATGTGATCGAGGATCCTACTTTATACCGAAGCCTGGCTGGGTCTCTTCAGTACCTCACCTTCACTAGACCGGATATTTATTATGCAGTTCAGCAGGTATGTTTGTTTATGCATGACCCTAGGGAGCCTCACATGCAGGCCCTTAAGCGGATCCTTCGTTATCTTCAGGGTACTCTTGATCATGTTTTGTTCCTGTCTGCTACTACACTTACTGGATTAACTGCTTATTCTGACGCTGATTGGGCGGGGTGTCCGGATTCCCGTCGTTCCACTTCCAGATACTGCATCATTCTAGGTGACAACCTAGTTTCCTGGTCTTCTAAGCGTCAGGCAATTGTCTCTCGCTCAAGTGCTAAAGCCGAATATCGTAGAGTGGCCAATGCGGTTGCAGAGACTACTTGGCTTCGCAACTTACTTCTTGAGCTTCATTTACCTCTTCGACGTGCCACCATTGTATACTGTGATAACGTCAGTGCCGTCTATATGTATGGTGATCCTGTTCAACATCAACGCACCAAACATGTGGAGATTGACATACATTTTGTTCGTGATCGCGTTCGTATTGGTGATATTCATGTACTACACATCCCCTTCGAAAATCAATATGCTGATATTTTTACCAAGTTCCTTCCACGACTTTTGTTTACTCGTTTTCGTGCTAGTCTGAGCGTCTGCTCTTCTCCCGCTCCGACTAAGGGGGTGTAATAGATTAGATATTATATTCTTTCCTTACTTAGCTTTATTCTCTCTTTACAGTGTAGTATTCTCAATTACTGTGAGATACTCATTGAGATTGTTTGGTGATATAAGAACGTATGAAAACAGGGAAAGCTCTCATGGGAGTTTAACCATTATCCAAGACTCTATTTAGTGATATGTTTCACAAAGTCTCATACAAAGAACTTCTTGGAGCAACATTTTACTTGATGAGGACATGAACGGCCATCTTGGCGATTTTGGAACGGCCAAGTTTCTTCATGGAGTTGAAGTCAATGTTGAATCTGGAAATCAATGCAGCTCTTCATTCGGGATGAGGGGCTCGATTGGGTATGTTGCTCCAGGTATAAATTTTTCTTTCATGGTAGTTCATAGTATTTTTCTTTCACGGTAGTTCATAGTATTTATTTTTATCCAAATATAGAGTATGCAATGGGTAGAGTGGTGTCTACAAATGGCGACTTTTATAGCTTCGGGATCATGTTGTTAGAGTTGTTTACAGGAAAGAGACCTACTGCCAACATGTTCAAAGATGGCATTACCCTTCATAGTTTTGCGAAACGAGTAATGCAGATTGTTGATCCTACACTTGTTCCTCTAAAGGAATGACGCTAGCTGCGAAAAGGTTATGTTAAATGGTGAGAGAAGGGCCAAATTATGCGAGGCTTTAAAACTACCAGTTACGATTAACTATATTTGTCCCAAAGGGTTGTATGACTTACATACACAATATTAAAAGATTCGAGGATAAGGACATGTTTATTAACCAACTCATCAAAATATTTAGACCTGGATCGGTTCGATTATTCTCAGACAATTACGACATGTATGAATCGATGGATATAATCACATATTCTTGCCCATGCCGTTACGGCACGGGTTGAGACCTAGTCATCACATATTTTAGGGGTACAAAAGATTTAAGATGATTAAAAATGGAATAATTTAGTTCCAATTAGGCTTTGGAGCTTAAATTTGAGGGTGCAATTCTCCTCTCCATGTGGCTCCGCTCCAATTGGTTCTTAACCATAACATTAAATTCTCGGAAAATAATAAAATCCATGAAGCAGACTCAGTGGGTGACTGGTATACCTAAGTTATTCAATGGACGACTGGTCGCTAATTTTTTCTTTTTTGGAATTGATGGCATAGACATGCCGTGCTCAGTGCTCACCAAGGGAAGAAAGGGACATGATTCCCACTTCCTTGCGGTTGCTCAAGTGGTCAGACAATGGGTTCTTGTTGAGGATCGTTGTGATGTTGATAAAGATATTTCCATGTTGAAAATCATGTATATTTTGTTTGTTTTTATTAGTTTTTTCCCCCTCAAGTCTTGCTTGACTCGGATCTAGTCGAGTCTGTGTCTGGTGGCTACAATGAGTTTAAATTCCGTGTAGGAAAATTGTGGATGTGAATATCTCTAACTATCCTCTCAAAATACCAACTCGTAAGCGCACTTGTAATTACTGAATTCAATTCATCATAATATCAGTAAGATGATGAGTTTCCTATTCATCATCTGTGTCACCCTTGTTACCTTGTCCATGAATTTCTCACCTGCATTTCAGACTCACTTCACATACGGAAACGAAACTGACCGTTTAGCTTTAGTTGAGCTAAAAAATCAGCTTACGTATAACGGTTATTACCGACAGGCATCACTAGTCTCGTGGAGGAATCATTCCGATCACTGTAGTTGGACAGGAATTAAATGTAATCGTGAGCATCCAAGAAGGGTTACCGTTTTGGATCTAAGTCGTTGGGAATTGAGTTCAGGGTTTGGAGCAACTATACCTCCACATATAGGAAATCTTACATTCTTAGTAACTCTTCGCTTGGTTTCCAGTGATTTATATGGTGAAATTCCGCAAGAAATCGGCCGTTTATTCCGGCTTCAGTTTCTAGATTTGTCGCACAATCTGTTGAGTGGTGAAATTCCAAGCTCCTTGAAGAACTGTCTTGAATTAAAAGGCCTGTATTTAAGTGGAAACTATCTTGAAGGGATGATTTCTTCATCCTTAAAGAGTTTGAAGGGGATTCAAGAGTTAATTCTTGCTGATAATTATTTTTCCGGTCCAATTCCAGCGAATCTCGAGTCGTTTCGTTCACTAATGAAACTGGATTTGTCGTGGAATAGGTTTGAAGGTGAAATTCCAAACTCTTTGAAGAACTGTCTTCATTTAAAAGGCCTTTATTTAACTAGCAACAAGCTTAATGGGACAATTCCTCCATCCTTACAGAGTTTGAAGGGAATTCAAGAGTTAATGCTTGGAAATAATAAATTTTCTGGTCCAATTCCAGAGAATCTCGAGTCGTTTCGTTCCCTAAAGAAACTGGATTTGTCGTGGAATAGCTTCGAAGGTGAAATTCCTTCATCCTTAGAGAGTTTGGAGGGAATTCAAGAGTTAATACTCGAAAAAAATCAGTTATCTGGTCCGATTCCAGAGTATCTCAAGTCATTTCATTCCCTAAAGAAATTGGATTTGTCATACAATCAGTTATCTGGTGAAATTCCCGAAGAAATTGGGCGTTTATTCCGGATTCAGTTTTTAGATTTGTCATACAATGAGTTACATGGTGAAATTCTGCAAGAACTGGGCCGTTCGTTCCGGCTTCAGTATCTAGATTTGTCATACAATCAACTATCTGGTGGAATTCCAGGCTCTTTGAAGAACTGTCTTGATTTGAAATACCTTTATTTAAATAACAACAATCTTGAAGGTATAATTCCTCCATCTTTACAAAGTTTGAAGAGAGTTCAAGAGTTAAACCTTGCACATAATCAATTGTCTGGTCCAATTCCAGAGTATCTTGAGTCGTTTCTTTCACTAATGAAACTGGATTTGTCTGAGAATAACTTTGAAGGAGAAGTACCAAATAATGGGGTTTTCAACAAAACAAGTTTAATTTTTTATTATTATGAAAACAAAAAGCTTTGCGGAGGAAATCCTTTACTACCTAGTTGCTCAGAAGTGAACAAACATTTTCCTATCAAGAGGCTGCTTCTAATATTATCTGGAGCAGTTATTTCTGCTATAATCTTGGGTTCCGTGAGCAAATTCCTTTCATGGAGAAAAGCAAGAAACAAACCTTCTTCTTCTGATTCAGATTCACTAAACGGAGATTCTTCTGAATCACCATTTACTGATATGTTCCACAAAGTCTCATACACAGAGATTCTTAGAGCAACGAATGGATTCTCCCCCAAAACTCTAGTTGGAGTGGGTGGTTACGGTTCTGTTTACATTGGAATTTTAATGCTCAGCCAGGAGATAACAGCAGTTGTTGCGGTGAAATTACTGGATCTGAAAAGACGAGGAGCTCTAAAAAGTTTCAAGGCAGAATGTGAGGCACTTAGATGCATTCGACATCGCAATGTTATCAAGATATTGACTGCTTGCTCTGGTGTTGATTTCAAGGGAAATGAGTTCAAAGCTCTGATTTATGAATTCATGCCTAATGGCAGTCTTGAGAACTGGTTGCACCCAACGGCAAATAACGGAAAACATCAAAGGTCAACAAACCGGCCATTGAAATTTATTGAGAGACTAAATATAGCCATCGATGTTGCTTGTGCACTAGATTATCTTCATCGCCAATGCCAAACACCAATAGCTCATTGTGATCTAAAGCCAGGCAATGTTTTGCTGGACGAGGACATGAACGGCCATCTTGGAGATTTTGGATCAGCCAAGTTTCTCCGTGGACCAGTTATTGTCAATGTTGAATCAGGAAATCATTGTAGTACTTCACTGATTAGGGGCTCGATTGGGTATGTTGCACCAGGTATAAAATTTTCTCCTGGCATTTGAACTAATTTTTAGTATAAAATACATCTAAATCTCCTTTTTATTTGAATCCAGAGTATGGAATGGGTAGAGCGGTCTCTACAAATGGAGACTTTTATAGCTTCGGGATCATGTTGCTAGAGTTGTTTACTGGAAGGAGACCTACAGCCGACATGTTCAAAGATGGCCTTACACTACATAGTTTTGCTAAGACGGCTCTTATTACTGACAGAGTTATGCAAATCGTTGACCATACACTTGTTATTCTCCAAAATGACGACGATAACTACGAAAATGAGAAAAAAGCTAAGTTTTGCGAGGCTTTGAAAGAGATTATCAAACTTGGTGTTACGTGTTCTACTGAGTCTCCCAAAGAACGGATGGAAATGGAACTGGTCGTTACAGGGTTGCAATCAATAAAGAATACATATGTTTCTTGAGAATTGGGAGTCTCCGTAGATGTTGGTCGGATATGCAATTGTTGGTAATATATAGAACTCTCTAGTGTCTGATAATCATAGTTCGGCTTTGAACTGTACTTCATCCTCTGGAAAAGCATTCATAGGTAATAGTTGTGACATAAATATTTAAATTCAGCCTTCCTTGAATAAAGATTGGTTTGTAGATTTTGGTATGCCTTAGTGTTTGTCCAATTTAGTGTTTGGGTCGTTGACCTGTTAGTCAACAGTATTTTCTAGTCAAACCGTTATCATAGTTAACAGCAGTCGGTCTCCATATTTATACATTAGCCATCCCATTTGAATGTTCGATGATTTTGCCATGTATCTTGAAAAGTTATCATATATCTAAGATGAACGGTATGAGATTAACCAAATGTGCGGCTCATCAAAGTCGGGCAATTATCTGAGTTAACAAAGTTGGGCAGTAAAGAGGAGAAAAATTACAATAAAGAGTTAATCCATGTTAGAGTAAGGCTCTTAATGCTCAACATCTTCTCTCTGAGTTCCCTATTGTTAAAAGAAGATATCATATTAAATTGAATCCAACATGAATTAGAGATGAAATTAGAGAAGCCTATGGGAAGATATGATGGAATTCCTTTTGTTCCTGAAAATGGTAGGTTAAAGTAAGTGATAAATTTATAGCTTTGAACTGATATTCGATCGAGATTTTTAGTTTGACACTAGTGAAGTTTTATTTTTAAACGAAAATTTTGGATGAATCAAGATTTTGTTATTTTTGATGGAGTTGGAACACTTTTTTTCTATTCCTCGATCAATACATTGTGATGGATGGGTGATTAAGATTAAGATTACTTTTCCCGCAGAATGTATCAAAACCAAAAAAAAATACTATGATGGGTGGTCTTCACCATTGAGGATTATACTTTTTCTATTCCTCAGCAGTAATGATGGGTGGTCTTTAATAATTTAATTGATTTTTTGTGCATTGGATTAACTAACATCACAACAGTTTGGTGATTAAAGATCAGATCCTTCACCGAAATCCCATCTTCAACAAGCCTTTGTTTTTCATGATCAATTTTGAATAATTCGAATGGAACAATATTTATAGATTTGTTAGCAGTGTACTTTGCAAATTTAAATGCTGGATGTTCGGATGGTCCCTTCAAATCATGGTTGTATGTAATAACGAATTTCGTTGTTGGATATATACAGATAAATGCTGATTCACATAAGATGTGTTTGCTGAAATGCCTAAGAATAAATAGGTCAAACAAGTAAGTAATAACACTTAAAATTGTTATAACAGTAACTGCTTGACTTGTACTAACGGGTCAACGACCCAAACACTAAATTGGACAAATTTAGGACACAAACACTAAGGCATACCAAAATCTACGACCCAAATACTAATTAGCTCTTGAATAAAATTGGAATTCAATGGAGAGGGAGTATAATCCTATTATTTCCCTGCCGTGCTCACCAGGGAAGATGATACTGGATTCCTGTCCTATTTTAAGCGGTGATGTGGATATAGATAATTCCATGTCAAAAATTTCATCATCTTTTTTGTTTTGGTTTCCAAGTCTTGCTTGACTTCGATATTGTGGTCTTATCTCTACAATGAAATATTGAAGTTTATCTTCACTACTTTTACTAAAAATCCGTATAAGAAGTTGTAAAAAATGGCTATTATTCACTGACAACAAGAGATACAAGCATACAAGAGATAGAAAATAATTAAGATTGGCTCCGTTTAAGAGATACAATCTCAAAGATACAAGGCAAAACACACCAAAACATGAGACATCAAGTACTAAAAATGGTTGTATTTCTAGCCAGAACTGTCCAATCAGTATAACATTTGATCAGCAGGAGCTAGATAGATGCACACAAGATAGATATATATAAAACAAACAAATTACCATCACACGCATAAGCATAAATCTGAATTTGACATATCATTCCCAATCATATATGACTTTTTGACAAAATCCAATAAATGGAAGGAAATTGCAAAAATATTCACCGCAGCAACGATTTCCGAACACCCCACAACTTTCCCCAACGTCGGAACACTGGGCACTGACAGAATAAGAAAAGACTAGGAAAAGCATAGTCATTATAAGCAACATATTCCTAAACTTCTTCCCCTCCATCTCTTTGTTGTTATTGATCTTCTTCTCTTACTAATGTTTTGGTTGAATATCTAACTAGCTAGCTATAAGATATGCTTATATAGAGGTATATACATCATTAGAAATTCAACTTTAATTACAAAACAGCCCTTGTATAATGCAACTTGAGTTCCTTTTAAATAAAGAGATTAAGATATGAACCAACTAATTTTGGAATACTATATAATCCAGTCAAAATAAGATTCGTTTATGGGAGATGGATTAAATAAGGGGAAAATTATCGTTTGGTCCTTTTTTAGGTGGGCCCATGTCTGTTTAGTCCTTTGGTCAAACGCCTTTACTGTTTGGTCCATAATTTTTAAAAATACTTAAATGGACAAAAATACCCTTTTCTTTCCCTGCGATTTTCTTCACTTGCTACCGTAAATACATTTTTTTCACTTGCTACAGTAAATACATTTTCCCACTTGCATGTGGGGCGAAGGGTTTGCTTGGGCGTGGCTAGATTTGGCTAGGTACGATTTTTGCATGGCATGTGGGGCTAATGGTTTGTCATGGGCGTATGGCGTGGCTAGGGCCAAGGCAATGACGTTTGGCTTGGCATGATGTGACAAGCATGGATAGGGCCAATGAAAAGTGTGTTTGGCATGGCGCAGATAGCTTGGCTAGGTTTGGTTTGGCTTGGCATGTGGGGCCAAGGGTTTGCCATGGGCACATGGCGTGGCTAGGGCCAAGGCAAAGGTGTTTTTCTTGGCATGATGTGACTAGCATGGATAGGACCAAGGAAAAGTGTGTTTGGCATGGCGCATCTAGCTTGGCTAGGTTTGGTTTGGCTTGGCATGTTGGGACAAGGGTTTTCCATGGGCACATGGAGTGGCTAGGGCCAAGGCAAGGGAGTTTGGCTTGGCTTGATGCAACTAGCATGGCTAGGGCCAAGGCAAAGTGCATTTGGCATGGCACGGCTAGCTTGGCTAGGTTTAGTTTGGCTTGGCATAAAGGGCCAAGGGTTCCATGGGCACAAGGCATGGCTAGGGCCAAGGAAAGGGCGTTTGGGTTGGCATGGTGAGACTAGCATGGCTAGGAACAAGGCAAAGTGCGTTTGGCATGGCGCGGCTAGCTTGGCTAGGTTTGATTTGGCTTGGCATGTGGGGCCAAGGGTTTTTCCATGGGCGCATGGCGTGGCTAGGGCCAAGGCAAGGGCGTTTGGCTTTGCATGGTGTGACTAGCATAGCCAGGGCCAAGGCATAGTGTGTTTGGCATGGCGCGACTAGCTTGGGTTAGGTGCGGTTTTGGATTGGTATGTGGGGCCAAGGGTTTGCCATAGGCGCATGGCGTGGCTAGCTTGGGCTAGGTGCGGTTTTGGCTTGGCATATGGGGCCAAGGATTTTCCATGGGCACATGGCGTGGCTAGGGCTAAGGCAAGGGCGTTTGGCTTCGCATGATGTGACTAGCAAGACTAGGGCCAAGGCAAAGTGCATTTGGCATGGCGCGACTAGCTTGGCTAGGTCTGGTTAGGCTTGGCATGTGGGGCCAAGGGTTTTCCATGGGCACATAGCGTGGCTAGTTCCAAGGCAAGGGCGTTTGGCTTGGCATGATGTGAATAGCATGGCTAGGGCCAAGGCAAAATGCGCTTGGCATGGAGCGGATAACTTGGCTAGGTTTGGTTTGACTTGGCATATGGGGCCAAGGGTTTTCCATGGGCACATGGCATGGCTAGGGCCAAGGCAAGGGCGTTTGGCTTGGCATGATGTGACTAACATGGCTAGGGCCAAGGAAAAATGCGTTTGGCATGGCGCGGCTAGCTTAGCTAGGTTTGGTTTGGCTTGGCATGTGGGGCCAAGGGTTTTGCCATGGGCGCATGGCGTGGCTAGGGCTAAGGCAAGGGAGTTTGGCTTGGCTTGGTGTGACTAGCATAGCCAGGGCCAAGGCATAGTGTGTTTGGCATGGCGCGTCTAGCTTGGGTTAGGTGCGGTTATGGCTTGGTATGTGGGGCCAAGGGTTTGCCATAGGCGCATGGCTTGGATAGCTTGGGCTAGGTGTTGTTTTGGCTTGGCATGTGGGTCCAGGGGTTTTTCATAGGCGCATAGCGTGACTAGCTTGGGCTAGGTGCAGTTTTGACTGTTTTCCATAGGCGCATGGCGTGACTAGCTTGGGCTAGGTGCGGTTTTGGCTTGGAGTGTGGGGCCAAGAGCTTTCCATAGGCGCATGGAGTGGCTAGCTTGGGCTAGGTGCGTGACCAAGCTAGGGTTTTGGGGCAAAAGTCGTTTGGTAACCTTAGACGGCCAGGATTTTCTCCTGGGATTGAAAGGCAACCGTTGATTGTTGCATGCCTTCGTTTTGATATCCGCATAGTGAAGGCGAGTATGGAGGCGCGGCATGGGGCCATGGCGAGGTGCGCTTGGCATGGCGAAGTAGGTGTGGCTGGCATGATTCGCCATTGGCACGAAGGTGAGGCTAGCATGCTTTGGCGCGATCAGTGTGGCTGGCATGATTTGCCATTGGCATAGAGGTGAGGCTAGCATGGTTGGCATGCTTTGGCGCGGTCGGTGTGGCTGGCATGATTTTCTATTGGCAAAGAGGTGCGGCCAGCATGGTTGGCATGATTTTGCGCGGTCGGTGTGGGTGGCATGATTTTCCATTGGCAAAAAATTGCGGCTAGCATGGTTGGCATGCTTTGGCGCGGTCGGTGTGGCTGACATGATTTTCCATTGGCACAGAGGTGCGGCTAGCATGGTTGGCATGCATTGGCGCGATCGGTGTGGCTGGCATGATTTTCCATTGGCACAGAGGTGCGGCTAGCATGGTTGGCATGCTTTGGCGAGGTTGGTATACCTGGCATGATTATCCATTGGCACAGAGGGGCGTCTTGCATGGTTGGCATGCTTTGGCGCGGTTGGTGTGGCTGGCATGATTTTCCATTGGCACGCGTGGGAATTAGGGTTTGTCTTGTCGTAACCCTAATTTGAAAAAGATATCCCGGTAATTATTTAGAGACACATTAAAGGTTTCAGTAAATGTGCCTAGTAAATGCTTATTACTTTAAACATTGTGACATCACTATCTGCTAGGGTTTAGTGTTTTACGATTTTAACCCTAAGCTAAAAACCACCATCAACACATAGATGATGTGTGTGAAGGACGGTCTTTGTCGGCCAAGGGGTCCTCTCGTGCAAATGAAGATCAAATTCTATTTTGGCATCACCGGTTGGGTCATGTTTCTTTTGGTTATTTGCAACACCTATTTCCAACTTTATTTTTAACCTGCAAACCTTCTGATTTCAAGTTGCGACTCTTGCATCTTAGCAAAGAGTCACCGTGCGACTTACCCTGATAGCTTTAGCAGAAGATTAATTCCTTTTTCTTTGGTTCATTCTGATATTTGGGGGCCTTGCCGGATTACAAGTAATTCAGGATTTCGTTGGTTTGTTTTATTTGTCGATGATTGCACGCGTATGACTTGGCTTTATTTGATGAAAAATAAAAGTGATGTAGCTGGTATTTTCAAATCTTTTCATGTGATGATTCAAACACAATTTTCCACCACTCTAAAGGTTCTTCGTTCTGATAATGGTAGCGAATATGTTAATGAAGTGTTACAAGGTTATTTCCAGGAACAAGGTTTAATTCATGATACTACTTGTCCTTCTACGCCACAACAAAATGGTGTTGCGGAGAGGAAGAACATGCAATTACTTGAGATTACTAGATCTTGTTTAATTGGAGAAAACATGAAGCCACATTTCTGGGAAGAAGATATCACTAATGCAGTATATCTTCTTAATTGTGTACCGACTAGTGTTTTGAAATTTCAAACACCCTTGGATAAATTGGCTTCGTTTATGACAATTCCTTCTCATCTTAAACTCCCTACGCGAGTGTTTGGATGTACCGTTTATGTTCACATACAAAAACATTTGCGTAGTAAGCTGGACCCATGTGCACTAAAGTGTGTTTTCTTTGGTTATCATCCGTACCAAAAGGGTTACAGGTGTTATCATCCTTCTACTCGTAAATTTTATGTTAGCATGGATGTTACCTTCTCCGAGCATGAGAAGTTTTATTCAACATATGAATCCAGTCCTCCTCTTCAGGGAGAGAGTCAAATTGAAGAGTTGAATTGGATTTATTTATTTCCAACTAATAGTGAGATTAATCTTCCGGTCAGTGAAGAAATTTCAATTAACTCTCCTGGTTCTACTAATATTGGTGCGATCACTATAACTCCCACGAAAATAGTTCAAGAGGCCGAAACTCATGTGATTGAAGTCCCCGTCCTTTCTTCACCATTAGTACCTACAACAAGTTATCCTCTTGTTGAAACTCTCGAGGTAAACCCAAATCCTTCGATTAATACTGAAAATGCTTGCAAGTTACTTGAAACTGATAAATACCAATTGCCACAAAGAAGTAATCGTGGAGTTCCACCAGATCGTTTTTCACCTGAAGCAATTAGGAAGTTGAAATACCCTATTCCAAACTACATGTCTACTCATAGATTATTAGAAGATAGCAAAGCGTTTGTCAATCAAATGGAAGATGTCATTATTCCCAAAGCAGTATAAGAAGCAATGTCTAATCCAAAATGGGCTGGCCCTATGAAAGATGATATGGCGGCACATGAAGCAAATGGTACATGGGATATAGTCTCACTACTAGAAGGGAAGAAACCAGTTGGATGCAGGTGGGTATATACTATCAAGCATAATCCGGATGGATCGATTAATAGGCTCAAAGCAAGACTTGTGGCTAAAGGATTTACCTAGACTTATGGTATTTATTATCAAAAGACATTTTCTCCTGTTGCAAAAATCAATACTATTCGATTATTGTTGTCTTTGGCAGCAAATTTAGCCTGGTCTTTACAACAATATGATGTAAAATATGTTTTTTTTACATGGTGATTTACAAGAAGAGGTCTACATGTCACTACCTCCAGGTTATACTACTTCGAACGATGCAAACGTGGTGTGTAAGATAAACAAGGCCTTATATGGTTTGAAGCAGTCTCCTAGAGCTTGGTTTGGTATATTTCGTCTAGCAATAAAAAAGTTTGGGTATACACAGAGTAATGTTGATCATACTTTGTTCCTAAAAAGGGTAGATGGCAAGGTAACCGCGCTTATTATCTATGTAGATGATATGGTGGTAACATGAAATGATCCTAAAGAGATGAGTATTATGAAGAGTTGTTTGTATTCTGAGTTCGATATGAAGGATTTTGGTGGAATTAAGTACTTCTTGTTTATTGAAGTTAATCGATCTAAAAAGGGAATTTTCTTATATCAACGAAAATATGTGATTGATTTGTTGTAGGAAACTGGTATGACTGGTTGTGCGCCAATCGGATCTCCTATGGAACAGAATCATGGTCTCGAAGAATGTTTTGATCAAATACCAGCAGACAAAGGACAATACCAGAGGTTAGTTGGTCGCTTGATTTATCTTTCTCATACAGGGCCAGATATTTCCTATGATGTAAGTGTTGTAAGCAGATTTATGCATAATCCGGGTCAGCAACACATGGATGCAGTCATCAGGATACTAAGATATTTGAAGTCTGCACCTGGCAGAGGTTTGATGTTTTCAAAACATGGACATCTTGATGTAGAAGGTTACACTGACTCAGACTCAGGAGGTAAAGGAGATAGGAGAAGATCGACATCTGGGTATGTTACCTTTGTTGGAGGAAATTTAGTGACCTGGAAGTCTAAGAAACAACAAGTTATTTCCTTATCCAGTGCTGAAGCGGAATACAGAGCAATGGTGAAAGGCATTTGTGAATTGTTATGGTTAAAGAGGCTTATGGAGGAGCTCGGTTTCCCTACTGAAAAACCTATGAAGTTGTTTTGTGATAACCAGTCAGCAATCAAAATTGCAGAGAATCCAGTGCAACATGATCGAACTAAGCATGTGGAAATAGATAGGAATTTCATCTATGAGAAACTCGGAGAAAACATTATTGAAGTACCATATGTCCGCACAACACAACAATTGGCGGATATTCTAACCAAGGCAGTATCGAATAATATATTTAACGATTCGCTTGTCAAGTTGGGAATTTGTGATATATATGCACCACCTTGAGGGAGAGTGTTGAATCGTACACCTAGCTAACGTAGCCTTTAGAGAAAGTCTTTGTATTCACACCTAGCTAACGTAGGCCTTAGAGAAAGTCTTTGTATTTACATTTTCTTGACTTTCTTCACCACCTAACTACTGTACAGCGCCTAATACGGTTGTGGTGTTCATTGTCTTTACTTCTCAGTTGTTTTTTGTTGACTACATATACCTTCTCCTGGAGTCGAATAAAATCATCCAATATTTTTATTGATGAACCTTAACCTTCGTAACTCCATGGCATAGAATATTCAATAGGCGACTGGTATGCGTAAAATATTCAACGGACGACTGTTCACTAAAAGGATTTGGAGTTGATGGCATAGATATTTCATGCAGTGCTCATTGGAAACCAGTGGAAGAAAGGGACATAATTCAACCTTCTATCCCGTGCTTAGTGGGTTGGACGATGGATTCTTGTTCAGGATCCTTGATATATTCCTTGTGATGTTGATAGAGATGTTTCCATTTAGAAAATCATATATGTTTTGTTTGTTTTTATTAGTTGTATTCCAAAATCCCGCTTGTTCCGGGTTTAGTCGAGATAGAATCTCTTTGTCCGGCTACAATTATTTTTAACTTCATGTAGAAACTTGTGGATGTGAAATATCTCTATGCTCTGCTACCAAATTGTATAAGAACGTACGATTGATAATACTGAAGTGCCGTGTATTGTCAAGAAAAAAATAATCGAAATCTTCTGACAATGAGGAGCTTCCGATTGATCATCTGTATCACCCTTGTTTCACTATCCATGAATTTCTTACCTGCAGCATTTCAGTCTCAAATCACAGATGGATATGAAACTGATCGATTAGCTTTACTTGCGTTCAAAAGTAAGGTTCTTGACCCATACGAAGCACTAGGCTCATGGAATCATTCTGATCACTGTAGTTGGAAAGGAATTATATGCAATCGTGAGCATCCAAGAAGGGTTACCGTTCTGGATCTAACTGATCATGGGATTGAATTTGGGGTATCTATACCACCAGATATAGGAAACCTTACATTCCTAACGACTCTTCGGCTGGGTTACGATGGCTTATATGGGGAAATTCCGCAAGAAATAGCCGAGGAGAAAAAAGAAGTTCCGCAAGAAATCGGCCGTTTATTCCGGCTTCAGTATCTAGATTTGTCAAATAATCGGTTACCCGGTGAAATTCCATGGTCTTTGGGGAACTGTGCTGGTTTAAAAGGTCTTTACTTAAATGGCAACAATCTTAAAGGGATAATTCCTCCGTCCTTACAGAGTTTACAGGGAATTCAAGAGTTAATTCTTGGATATAATCAATTGTCTGGTCCAGTTCCAGAGTATCTCGAATCACTTCATTCCCTCAAGAAACTGGATTTGTCTTTTAATAAATTTGAAGGTGAAGTACCAAAAGGAGGGATTTTCAACAACACAAGTGCATTTTCTTTTAATGGAAACTGTGATCTGTGCGGAGGAGATCCTTCAATAAACTTACCTAGTTGCCCAAAAATTACTATTCCCGAGAAATTAAGGCTGTTTCTAGTATTATTTGGGGTTGTTGTTATTTGTGTCATTATCTTTGGTGGCTTTGTCGAAATCCGTTCGAGGAGAAAATCAAGAAATAAACGTCTTTCTTCTGAATCTTCTGAAACTCCTGAATCTCAATTTAGTGATATGCTGCAAAAAGTCTCACACAAACCTTCTTCTTCATTTAGTGATAAGTTTCACAAAGTCTCATACAAAGAGCTTCTTACAGCAACGAATGGATTCTCCTCAAGAAATTTAGTTGGAGTTGGTGGTTACGGTTCTGTTTACGGAGTAAATTTTTGATGGGCCGTTTTTTGATGGGGGCATGGGGGACAAATCATGTCTTGACATGTGTTTTTCCTATTAATAAATTTTAACAAATTTTGTTACCAAAAATACCAAGAATTAAATATCACCAATATAGATAAATCAATTTATAGCCAAAATTATTTTTACCAATTATTTTTCCCTGTTTACGTAGGAATTGTTCTTTCATCAGTAGTTGCATATTTGGAAATATAAAAAGTTTGAATGAAATCAATTTATAAAGATACTGAACTCTAGTGTCGATTTTAAACGTGTCAAAATATGATTTATCCCCCATGCCCCCATCAGAAAATGCCCCCATCAAATATTTTTCCCTGTTTACGTAGGAATTGTAATGCTGACCCAGGAAATTGCATAAGTAGTTGCAGTGAAAGTACTAGATCTTCAAAGACGAGGAACTATAAAAAGTTTCAAGGCAGAATGTGAAGCGTTAAAATGCATTCGACATCGCAATGTTATAAAGATACTGACTTCTTACTCTAGTGTCGATTTTAAAGGAAATGAGTTCAAAGCTCTGGTATACGAATACATGCAATCAATAAAGAATACATATGTTTCTTGAGAATGGGGAAATAAAAGAGAATCATACTTTTTCTTTAAACTGTATTTCAGAATTACAATTCTCTGGAAAAGCATTCATAGATAGTAGTTGTGATGTAAATATTTATATTCAGTGTTCCCTCAATAAAATTGGGATTGTGATTTAAAGGGCAAGCAATGTTTTATTTCGACGAGGACATGAATGGGTCCTGTTTAATCTTGATGTTGATATAGACATTTCCATGTCGAAAATTTTATCTTTTCTTTTGTTTTGTTTTCCAAGTCTTGCTTGACTCCGATATAATGGTTTGTATTATTTTCTTTTCAAAGTTTTTTATTTGACTCGACTTAAAAACTTGAGTCCTTGACTTTTTAGTATTAAAATGAACGTAAATCTTAATATTATATTTTGTTCAAATCCAGAGTATGTTTTGGGTATTAAGCTGTATCTAAAATGTTGACTTTTATAGCTTTGGGATCATGTTGTTGAGATGTTTATCAAAGACCGGCCTAAAAAAATCCTTCATTCAGCCCCATTATCACTAGAAGTAACAACATTCAACATTCAATCACCATGAATCGTCTATTCTCTGTATCTCTCGAGTTTAGAATCCCCTCTAATCGTCTCCTTTTATTTTCAAGCACTATTAGCAGCTGTAATTAATCTTCAAGCAGACATAGAATTTCATTACTCAACTCCATCACCAATCGTTGGTAAGAATCTTGGCAGCAGATTGTTCTCCATCTGATCTCGGACACGAGTTCTGTCCAAAATATGCATTTTCTTGTTTAACAGTAAAGTCCCGGTCCTATCATCATGCAACCACCAAAAATCAGCAGCAACATGCCAACATCAATTCTCCCTTGTCTTCTTGAACTCCCCCCTCGAATTATAGCACCCATCATAATCATAAAATGCGGCCATAAAGCTTAGTTTAGTTAAGTATGTAACTGGTAGGTCCTTCCACTATTTTATATGGGTATTTTAGTAAATATATCAAACGGTCAAAGTTAGTCTACGACCCAAACACACCAATGGTATGTTCTAAGACCCAGACCCTAATATGCCCAAAAACATACGACCCTTTTACAAAATATCTCTAAATCTATCTCTATCCTCTACTACACCAGTGTTATCAAACATTCTCATCAAAAACATTAGTAAAAATGAATTTCCATCTATATCACCCTTGTTTCATTGTCCATGAATTTCTCACCAGCGTTTCAGTCTGACTACTTCACCTACGGAAATGAAAGTGATCGAGTATCTTTATAGGCGTTCAAAAGTAAGTTGAAATATGACGACCCAGACGGAGCACTAGACTCGTGGAATCATTCCGATCATTGTAGCTGGATAGGAATCAAATGTAACCATGAGCATCCAAGAAGGGTTATCGTCTTGGATCTAGGTCGACAAGAACTGGGTTTCTATCTTACAACATCTGTATCTATACCTCCGGATATTGGAAATCTTACATTGTTAATGAATCTCCGCCTGGGTTACAATTAGAGGTGTAAAACGTGCCGGCCCGGCACAGCCCGGCACACGAAGTCGCGTGCTTCACGTGCCATGTGCCGTGATGTATTGTGCCAACGATTTAAACGTGATGTGTCGTGCTGTGCTTTACTAGTCAAAAGCTAGGCACAGCACAGCCCACGGGCACAGCATACGAATAAACGTGTCATATTGTGCCGTGCTAGCACACGTGCTATAAACAAATTTGAAATCACTTAATGTGTACATTAAGTCGGACATTATCACAAAAATTTAATTAGACAACATACCATTTGAAATTATTTCAAGTAAAATTAACAAGTTTATTCAATAAAAATATAAATAGTCCATCAAATATAAAATTGGATTATTGTCATGTAAATTAATGTTCTAGTTAAATATAGATGACGACATTATAACAACGATATTGAAATATATTTTCCAAATATTAAGATATTATACGTGTTGTTATAAATAAGCCAGTATAAAATGTTAAAAACTAGCTAGAATAGTGACTCTTTTGTGAAATATACAAAAACTGTGATGTATTAGGCCTTGTTATATGGTGTACTTGTACATATTTATGACGTGCTTTCTTAACGTACTGTGCTGGGATGTGCCACGTGCTTATCCGTGCCGCGTGCTGTGTTGTGCTATTGTGCCAATTATTCAAACCCAGCACGTCCCATTTAACTAACGTGTTGTGCCGTGCTGGGCTAAGTCACGTGCTGGGATGGGTTGTGCTCAAATTTTAGCGTGCTGTGCTGGGCTGTGCTCGTGTTGGCACAACCCACTTTACACCTCTAGTTACAATGGCTTCTACGGTGAAATTCCACAAGAACTTGGCCGTTTATCCCGGCTTCAGTCTCTAGATTTGTCATACAATAAGTTACCAGATGAAATTCCCAAAGAAATTGGCGGTTTAGTCCGGCTTCAGTATCTAGATTTATCATACAATCAGTAACAAGGTGAAATTCCAAGCTCTTTGAAGAACTGTCTTGAGAGGAAATGCCTAAAAGTGTGACTGAAAAGTGAAAAAATTCCAAAAGTGTGACTGATTCCGAATATCTTCCAAAAGTGTGACTGATTTTACCTAATACCCAAAATACCCTTTTATAGCCCAATGTGTACACATCACATAAGGATGTCCACATATTTATAGTTGATGTGTACAAATTATACCTGATGTCCACATATATATGGCCTGATGTGTACACATCAGGTGAATATGTCCGATGTGTAGACATCGGAACATGGATGTCCACATATGATTATGCCTAGATTTTGGATGTCTACATACAATATGTACACATCGGACACTATCCATGGTGGGGTATCAGTGCCCGATATGTACACATCCTTATGCGATGTGTACACATATTTACGCGATGTGTACACAACCTTACCCAATATGTGGACATCTGAGGACAAAATCTGGTATTTACAGAAAAGACCGGGGCATACTTGTCCATTGACCGGTCATGGTCACACTTTTGGAAGGATTTCAAATTTGGTCACACATTTGGAATTTCTTGACTTTTCAGTCACGCTTTTAGGTAAAATCCCCTGTCTTGATATGAAAGGCCTCTACTTCTTGAAGGGATAATTCCTCCATCCTTGAAGAGTTTGAAGGGAATTCAAGAGTTAATACTCGACAGAAATAACTTAGAAGGTGAAGTGCCAAAAGAAGGGATTTTCAAGAACACAAGTGCATTTTCATACAATTGAAACTTTAAGCTTTGCGGAGGAGATGATTCACTACGATTTCCTAGTTGCCCAAAAAGTATCTCTAATGAGCCTTTTTCTTTCATAACGCTGCTTCTAATACTTTCTGGAGTTGCGTTTTGTGTTACTATTATCTTGGGCTCCGTTGTCATATTATTTTCGAGGAGAAAAGCCAGAAACGAACCTTCTTCATCTGAATCTCCAGTTAGTGATATCTCGCCCAAACCTTCTTCTTCTGAAATTCCAGTGAGTGATATGCTTCAAAGTATTCCGTACAAACCTTCTGATGATGAATCTCCATAATAGATTAGATATTATATTCTTTCCTTACTTAGCTTTATTCTCTCTTTATTGTGTAGTATTCTCAATTACTGTGAGATACTCATTGAGATTGTTTGATGATATAAGAATGTATGAAAACAGGGAAAGCTCTCATGGGAGTTTAACCATTATCCAAGATGGTATCACCCTAAAACGATCCATCAATCCCTCTTATTCTCTTACACAAAATCGAATGGCCGGTGAAACAAAAAAGTTACATCCAACTTTTGATGTCACCAACATCAAAACTCTTATACCCATTCTTCTGGACATCAAACAAGATGAATATTCTTCATGGGTTTTCCTTTTCGAAATCCATCTCCAAGCTCATAATCCAGATTTTCTCATTGACGGCTCAGCAACTCCAACAGATCTTGATGCCGCTACCGTAACACAGCTAGATGCACTTTGTCGCCAGTGGATGTTCTCTACCATGGACAAAGACTTGATGCTCACCGTTCTCAAATCAGGCAAGACTACTAAAGAAATATGGGATCACCTTAAGAAGCCCTTTCAAGATAACAAAGGCAGCCGCGCAACAACCCTTAAAAGTAAGTTCGTTAACCTTAAATTTACTGACCGTAATGGTGTTGATGATTACTGTGATAAACTTAAGTCGTTCTCAGACCGATTAGGTGATCTCGATTTCCCGATGAATGACAAGCGTTTGGTTATTCAACTTGTCAATGGCCTTCCGGAGGAATACAACATTGTTGCCTCTTTCATTCAATAGTCTATGCCTAGTTTTGATTCTGCTAGATCGCAACTTAGAATGGAAGAAATATTGCGTTCTCAACAAACCCTAACTCCTACACCGAAGTCACTAGCTGATGATGCCTCCACTGTGCGAAACAATCAGCGATAACATCGGCCCAGAAACAACAAACGTGGTCGACGACCACCCTCCAACAGCAATGTTAACTGGACCCAACGTCCAGCGGCCCAACCACCTCTCCTGCCAACACCCAGCATGTATTACACGTCCCAACAGACTCCAGGCTATTCCCGTCAGCCAAACTACCAACCTTACTGGTCTCCCTACTGGCTTGTGCCTCCCTGCCCGTACCCTACAACTCCTTCTTGGAAACCGCCCCCTCCACAGCAACACCAACAGCGCTTCCAACGCGCATGGTCACCTGGATTAGGTCGTGGCCAAGCTTACTTCACTCCAACCACTAAAGTTATCCAACCGAATGATATTGCTGAGGCATATAGCTCCACGAGTCTTCAACCTCCTAATGAAGATTTCTATATGGACACCGGCGCTACCTCACATCTCACTTCAAATCCAGGTGCGCTACATAACATTTTCAACTCTAGAAATGTTCGTTCAATTCTAGTTGGCAATGGCAATAGTATTCCAGTTACGTCTAGTGGTACCAAGTTCATACATCTTCCTTCTCGTCTTCTTCAGCTAAAAAATACACTACGGGAAAAATCATCATTTACAACACTATATTAGGGTTGTAGTACCCCTACTACAACGCTTTTTTGTGTATTGTGTAGGTGGGGTATTATAGAAAGTCCAAGCTTTTCTACAATACTTGACTAAGTGTTGTAAAGGGTGATGTGATTCATGGTTCGACAATATTTTGCCAAAGTTGTGATTCTCTTTAGATTTTTTTAGAAAGCCTAACACAACCCTTTCTTGCTGTTGCAGGAATATCTTAGACAACACAAGTAGTGTATCGTAAAAATATGTAACACAACACTTGTATAAGTTGAAGGTCTATCTTAGACAACCTAGGATGTGTATCATAGAAATATGTAACGCAACACTTGTATAAGTTGAAGGACAATCTTAGACAACCTAGGATGTGTATTGCAGAAATATGTAACAACTCTTATTACTATTATGAATAAGATTTGCACGACACTTGTTAGAGTTGTAGAACTATGTTGGACAACACCTAGTTATGTCGTAAAGGCATTCTTTCACAACCATTGGTTTGTGTAGTTGAAATATGGAACACAACTCTTATTAGAAGTTGTGTGGTTAAAACTATTTTGAAAAAAAAAATATAGCTGAAACCGAATTGCCGAAAATATTTCACATTAAGCTGCCAGTGTAACACATTTACATTCATTCAAGTTAACCTGCCACTCCAATTGCATTACCTAGCTAACTTCAAATCACCTTGTATGAAAGTGTGTTGCGCAACAAAAGAAAAGAAAATGATAGATTTTTTTACATGACCAAGCATATAATGGACATAAACACAAATCAAACCCTGCTCAAGAACCATTTTTCAGGCTTAACTAGTAAATCCACAGAAATTTTACGCACTTCCTTGGGCCAAGTAAGTTGCAGTGTACATCAGCGTCTGGCGGCGAAGAGGTATCTCATTAAGTTGATATTTTTCAAGTCCATCGACAATCCATTTCTGCAAAATAGATCCTCACCAATAGCATTAACTACTGTCTCCCAGTAGAAAACAAATAATAACTGAAATTTGAAATAAAACAGGAACTAAGGATCTCATAATATTGCTAAGAAATTCCGCAGACTCCAATTTCCTAAAGGAGAAGCAAAATAAACAATAAAAAAAAGAAAAGAAAAAAGAATCACTAGAAAGCTGATCACAAGAAAATTTGGAAAAGAATATGAAATTAAGACGAGAAGAACGAATCCCCATAATCGTAAAATACAGTTCCATTCAGAATTGCAAAAAGATCAGATCCATCAACTAGATGTTACATATCCTACGAATAAAGACGGGCATTGCTGCAATTCATACCTTCAAATCAGTGGAAAAATTGGTGATTTGTTTCTTGAAGCATGCCTTGCCCAGTTGGAAGTTCATCCATCTCAGTAAAATCTTGTTTGGGGGTAATTATGCATATAAAGACGTGGTAATTCTTCTCCACCGTTTCTGTTTTCCCTCAATAGGGTAAAAGAAACAGAATATTTGAAACCTCTCACCTTCGGGTCATCCACTGATTCCACCAGTTGAGGGGTCTTCTTTAGGTTGAGGTCTGCTAATAGCTGGATCTGAAATTTTCAAGATAAATGAAAGAATGAGATCAAGTTTAGTAAATTTCCACAACTTCGAGACCCACACTTCCACATCGAAGTGAAGCCTTTCCCTGAATCCCTACCAGTGTGATCCTAATATTCTTAACAAGCACACATACATGGACGATATCAATATTTACACAATTCACCTACCAACCTTTATTATTTGAGAAATCAATCCGAGTACCAGGTGAGGCTGTAAGAAAAACAATAAAAGATACTTCATCACAACAGAATGACTACAAAAATTATAGTAATGACTGAGGAACATAGAAGAAAAATTTCTCGCTCACCCTTCCTTCTACAAAATCGTGTGCTCCAATATTAACCACTGTACAACCAATAGCCTTGGCGTAGTTTAAACAAAGCGTGTGGTTCTCATTTCTCTCCCACGGATTAAGAACTGTTTTGGTGTTAATTGCGTATTCATCTATTATTCCGGGAACAACAACATTAATCAACTTACTGTAAAATTCCGGTAAAACGTCAAACACTGTGAAATAGATTCTTTCCTACTCACGATTCAGATTTAGCAATTACACATGGATAAGATAAACACATACCAGAGAAGAACTCCATCTTTCATAAGGTCAAATAGACTATCCGTTGCAGGATCCAAAGGTAGATATTTCTTCAGGAACTTGTTATCTGCAGGATAGATGTTTATATGAACAACATAAGAATATTTCTCCGTTTCAATGATTGTGTGGCGAAGAGTTGTTGTTGTGGCATTAAGAAATGTTGCTGAATTTTTTTTGTCTCCGTGTTTTGATGTAGCTTGGGCTCTCACAACTAAATATGCCTGTCCATTCAATATGGTTAAAGCAACGTGATCAATCCATCTATCAAACCCAGGGAAGTCAAAATTTACTTTTACTAACCCACTTATAATGAAGTTTAAGCAATTGGTATACACGACTACCAAAGAAATACATTTAGAGTCTTACAATTCCACTACGTTCAACTCAACTTTCTACTCATTGGAAACCATTCAATAAAAAAAAACGATTACGAGGTTGAGAATCACTGATATATCTACAATTGATTTTGCATGTAAAAGTTTCTAGACTGTTTAGCATAACCCACTTTATGAGAATTCTTCGAACTTCCAAAATACCCATTCCATTGAAAGGATGTGATAAAGCAATGGAAACATAAGATTACTGTATCACTTCATCAATATTTGATTGGCAAGAAAAAAATAAAAAAAGTATCAGGAACGAACATTTCACCTCAGCTCAGTGAAAAAACCTTTTGCGACAACGAGCAGATCCATATTCCTCGTATTCAGATTTTTTGACACATGTTGACTCGAAATATGGGCTAGATGCCAAAAGCGACCCCCTTTCCATACGCCTAATATTGGACTGGCATGTAATAAGAGAGAAAGTGAGATTATACCAGACAGAACTTGGTGTGAACACTCATTAAACATGTAAAAAGAAATCTAAAAGGAATTGGAGTTTACTCTTCCTGAGTAGTAATCTTCACTTGGTAAACGTCAGGAATGAGCGGCCGAAGGTCCCTTTCTCTACATGCAGTTAAATCTAAATCAAAATTCTCTCATGATAAATGTCAGAAATGTAACTAATTAAAGATGATCGAGTGAGAGGAAACTTACAGCCTTTGAGCAAACCGGGGAAACAAAGTGCTTCCCCCAGTAAAAATTATGCTACCAACACAAAGAAGAAAAATAAAAGAATAAGTATTCCGATGAATAAGGATAACTAGCAAAATAATTCAAAAGTTCCCTGAAACTTAAAACTTTGATGAGTGTATTAACAAAAGAAAAATTTAGGAGAACCTTTCATAGAGTACTGGATGTAAATGGGGATGGCATGAATTAACATCTCGGACAATGCATTCTGCTAGTCCATCTTGGTTCATTCCTGCCAAAATAATTCAGAGACTGAAGATCACTTTTATCTCTTTTATATCTCAGTCTAACATATTGTAAAAAAGAGTTAATCATCATCTGCAAATGTCACTTCCATATAATAATTGCAGAACTAGTGGACCCACATTAAAATGAGTTGAGGACTAAATGTTGGTGACTTTTCCCTACTATGAATTTACTCTCATTAGTAGTATAAAGATCTGCTTTAGATGCAGGCTATGCGATACTATGTCTTACTATGGTTATCTGAGGTAGTGGTGACAATGGTGGTACTTAACTTGTGGTTAAGGTGGTAGAGAAAAGATGCTGGTACATGACAATGCAATATTCAGTTATGTATAAATAAACAAGCTCTAGTACTCATAGGGCAATGACGAGCATGCCTCCTCAACTAATGATACTATGGTTTCATACATTCCAGAATCACATTTAAAAGTAAAGCATTCCATAAATCAGTACATTATGTTATTTTTTATACTGCATTATATGATCCAAGTCACAACAGCATTTGAAGCTAGAAACAGTGGTCACGTAAGGTAACAAGATAATATTGCAATTTTTTTCCTTCCTATCAATAAATCTACTAACAATTGCATACGACATGATGAAGACGAGGAAGTGTAGAGACGTAAAACTCACAATAAATCAATCTCTACTGCCATATCAGAGTATGACTCCCCCAATATCCCTTGAATCTCCTCAAGCCGTGTATGTTTCATTTAAAGCCTTTAATCTTGCCATAACAATAGGCAAATCTCCCAGAGTAACTTTCCCTGATTTTGCTCTCAATGATATAAACTACAACACAATCCAAACAATAAATAGAAAACAGATTAAAAAAAAAAATGAGTAAAGAAGATTCAATAAAAATTGATTAAAAGATCTCAAGATCTCGCCATTATCCCTCTTGTTGTTGATGCAGCTGCAAACACAGGAAAAGTTCAGTTTAACCTAACAATCCAAAGAAATATGACATGAAGTCTAAAATTAAATAAAAAAAAGACAAAGGGGGAAACCCAACTGCATCTTAATTAACTTCAAATCACATCAACTCTTCAAGACCTCTATATCACCACCAACACAAACCCATCTTCCAATTCATTCTTGATACCACATTTCAACACAGATCTCCTCTGTAATTCTCCTCTCGATCCGTGTAATTCCTCCAGAAACTCCTCGTCCCCAATTGAGCTCAGATTAACTCAATTCACCACCAGTTCATGCCATCTCAAAATCAGCTGCAAATCGAACACAACCGAGCCTGCAATTTGAGCTACAACCATCAATTTCTTATTAAATTCTTGCATTCTAATACATACCCATACTTACATCAGTTCAACATTGAGATTTTGATTTTGAAATATCGGTGTTTTTTTTTTAATCTAGGGTTTTTTTTTTAAATCTATGGTTTTTTTTTCAGAACACAACCTTCACGCATTTTTCTTCAGAGATTTTGATTTTGAAATCTAGGTTTTTTTTTCCATCTCAACATTGAGATTTGGTGGTTTTTATTTTTGTTTTGAAATATATGGTTCGAAATCTATAACTTCCGGAAGTTTTTTACATAGAAAGTGAGCGAGAAAGAGATTCGGTGGTGGTATTTTGGGATTTTTTGAGTTAGGGTTCTTCTGTTGTAAGGGGGGAAGATGAGAGAAAGAGTGAGCGAGGAAGAAGATGAGAGAAAGAGTGAGGGGGGAAAGTAAGAGATTTTTTTTTTATCCTTTTGTAAAAAAGGATGATTTGGACGGTCAAGATTTGAAAATTCCACTATCATACGGATTATGTAAATTGTGTGGATGGTACAGATTTGGTTTCACACTATCATACGGATTAGGGAAAATGTGCTTTCTCTTCGTGTTTTTGTGCTTTCTCTTTGTGCTTCCGGTTAGAATTTCGACTAGTCACATAGGTCATGAAGTAATTTTGACTAGTCATACATGTCATGAAGTAGCTTTAGCTCACATTGGTAGACTCAAGAAGCATACAGATCAATACAAGTGTGTTTTTTTTGTGCTTTCGGTTTGAATTTTGACTAGTCACATAGGTCATGAAGTAATTTCGACTAGTCATACAAGTCATGAAGTAGCTTTAGTTCACATTGGTAGACACAAAAATAATACAAATCAATGCAATTATGTTTTTTTTTGTTCTTTCTCATTGTGCTTTTGTGCTTTCGGTTTGAATTTCGACTAGTCACATAGGTCATGAAGTAATTTCGACTAGTCATACATGTCATGAAGTAGCATTAGTTCACATTGGTAGGCTCAAACATATCATGATACATCATCGAAATCGAAAAATATGAAGCTAAATGTCGATTCGGACTTCAAATGTGGTATAACGACATACAAACTATGAACCAAGAAACTCTAAGATGGCTCTGACTTCAAACATAGCATGATACATCATCAAAATCAATAAATATGAAGCTCGATGTCATTTCGAACGAAACCTGGCCGTGAGTGCACTACTCTAAGTCAGAAACTTGGTAAGAACGACGAATCCATCCCTTTACAGGTATGATTCCTCCGGAATATTCTACGAAACCTTAAACAACCCCTATTTCTGCATATTATACGCATATCAGGATCCGAGAATGAAACTTGGCCGTGAGTGGACTACTCTAAGTCAGAAACTTGGTAAGAACGACAAATCCATCAATTTAGAGGTAAGATTCGTTTGGAATATTCTACGAAACCTTAAACAAACCATATTTCTGCATATTGTATGCATATCAGGCTCCGAGATCGAAACATGGCCACGAGTTGACTAATCTAAGTCAAAAACTTGGTAAGAACGATGAATCCATCCATTTACAGGTAAGATGCCTTCGGAATATTCTACGAAACCTTAAGCAAACCCTATTTCTGCATATTGTATGCATACCAAGCTTCGAGATCGAAACCTGGCTGCAAGTGGACTACTCTAAGTCAGAAACTTGGTAAGAACGACGAATCTATCCATTTACAGGCACGATTCCTTCGGAATATTCTACGAAACCTTAAACAAACCCTATTTTTGCATATTGTATGCATACCAGGCTAAGTGATCGAAACCTGGCCACGAGTTGACTAATCTAAGTCATAAACTTGGTAAGAACGATGAATCCATCCATTTACAGGTAAGATTCCTTCGGAATATTCTACGAAACCTTAAACAAACCATATTTCTGCATATTGTATGCAAACCAGGATCCGAGATCGAAACTTGGACGCGAGTGGACTACTCTAAGTCGGAAACTTGGTAAGAACGACGAATCCATCCATTTACAGGTAAGATTCCTTCGGAATATTCTACGAAACCTTAAACAAACCATATTTCTGCATATTGTATGCAAACCAGGATCCGAGATCGAAACCTGGACGCGAGTGGACTAATCTAAGTTAGAAACTTGGTAAGAACGACGAATCCATCCATTTACAGGTAAGATTCCTTCAGAATATTCTACGAAACTTTTAAAAAAATGTTATTTCTGCATATTGTATGCAATCCAGGCTTCGAGATCGAAACCTGGCAACGAGTTGACTACCCTAAATAAGAAACTTGGTAAGAACGACGAATCCATCCATTTACAGGTAAGATTCCGTCGGAATATTCTACGAAACCTTAAACAAACCATATTTCTGCATATTGTATGCAAACCAGGCTCCGAGATCGAAACCTGGCTGCGAGTTGACTACTCTAAGTCAGAAACTTGGTAAGAACGACGAATCCATCCATTTACATGTAAGATGCCTTCGGAATATTCTACGAAACCTTAAGCAAACCATATTTCTGCAAATTGTATGCATACCAGTCTCCGAGATCGAAACCTGGACGCGAGTGGACTATTATAAGTCAGAAACTTGGTAAGAACAATGAATCCATCCATTTACAAGTAATATTCCTTCGAAATATTCCACTAAAATTTAAACAAATCCTATTCTAGCATATTGTATGCATACTATGGCTCCGAGGTCGAAACCTGGCCATGAGTGGACCACTATAAGTCGAAAACTTGGTAAGAATGATGAATCCATCCATTTACATGTAAGATCCCTTCTAAATATTCCCCGAAACTTTAAACAAACCCTATTTTTGCATACTGTATGCATAACCTGACTCCGAGATTGAAACCTGGCCTTGAGTGGACCATTATAAGCATGAAACTTGGTAACAATGATGAATCCACTCATTCGGATGAACTGAAGATGAAATTTATCAGATTTGAACATCACAGGTTCAAAGATTAATAGAGTTCGACCTGGGTTTCTCATTCGGATGAACTGAAGATGAAATTTATCAGATTTGAACATCACGGGTTCAAAGATTACTAGATTTCGATCTGACTTTCTCATTCGGGTGAATTGAAGATGAAATTTATCAGATTTGAACATCTCGGGTTCAAAGATTACTAGAGTTGGACCTGGGATTCTCATTCGGATGAAATGAAGATGAAATTTATCAGATTTGAACATCACATGATCAAAGATTACTAGAGTTCGACCTGGGTTTCTCATTCGGATGAATTGGAGATGAAATTTATCAGATTTGAACATCCCGGGTTCAGAGATTACTAGAGTTCTACCAGAGTTTCTCATTCGGATGAACTGAATATAAAATTTATCAGATTTGAACATCACCGGTTCAAAGATTACTAGAGTTCGACCTGAGTTTCTCATTTGGGTGAACCGAAGATGAAATTTATCAGATTTGGTGCAATAAATATTATGGAGACTGTGAAAATGACTAGACTACCCTTATTGGAAATAGGTAAAGTAAATATTACAAAATGTGAAAATGACGATATTGCCCTTAATGGAAATAAGTGCAATAAATATTATGGAGACTATGAAAATGACCACACTACCCTTATCAGAAATAAGTAAAGAAAATATTACAGAGTATGAAAATGACCATATTACCCTTAGTGAAAATAAGTGCAATAAATATAATGGAGACTGTGAAAAATGACCAGACTACCATTATCGGAAATAGGTAAAGTAATTATTACAGAATGTGAAAATGACCATATTACCGTTAATGGAAATAAGTGCAATAAATATTATGGAGATTGTGAAAATGACCAGGCTACCCTTATCAGAAATAAGTAAATAAAATATTACAGACTATGAAAATGACCATATTACCCTTAGTGAAAATCCTTGCAATAAATATAATGGAGACTGTGAAAAATGACCAGACTACCATTATTAGAAATAAGTAAAGTAATTATTACAGAATGTGAAAATGACCATATTACCGTTAATGGAAATAAGTGCAATAAATATTATGGAGAATGTGAAAATGACCAGACTACCCTTATCAGAAATAAGTAATGTAAATATTACAGACTTTGAAAATGACCATATTACCCTTGATGGAAATAAATGCAATAAATATTATGGAGACCGTGAAAATGACCAGACTACCCTTATTGGAAATAGGTAAATTAAATATTACAAAATGTGAAAATGACCATATTACCCTTAATGGAAATAAGTGCAATAAATATTATGGTGACTGTGAAAAATTACAAGACTACACTTATCGGAAATAGGTAAAGTAAATATTACAGAATGTGAAAATGACGATATTACCCTTATTGGAAATAAGTGCAATAAATATTATGGAGACTGTGAAAATGCCTAGACTACCCTTATCGGAAATAAATAAAGAAAATATTACAGACTATGAAAATGACCATATTATCCTTTTTGAAAATAAGTGCAATAAATATTATCGAAACTTTAATAATGACTAGACTACCGTTATCAGAATTAAGTAATATAAATATTACAGACTTTGAAAATGACCATATTACCCTTGATGGAAATAAGTGCAATAAATATTATGGAGACTGTGAAAATGACCAGACTACCCTTATTGTAAATAAGTAAAGTAAATATTATAAAATATGAAAATGACCATATTACCCTAATGTAAATAAGTCCAATAAATATTATGGAGACTGTGAAAAATGACAAGACTACCCTTATCGGAAATAGGTAAAGTAAATATTTCAGAATGTGAAAATGACCATATTACCATTAATGGAAATAAGTGCAATAAATATTATGGAGACTGTGAAAATAACCAGACTACCCTTATTAGAAATAAGTAAAGAAAATATTACAGCCTTTGAAAATGACCATATTACCCTTAGTGAAAATAAGTGCAATAAATATCATGGAGATTGTGAAAAATGACCAGACTACCCTTATCAGAAATAAGTAAAGAAAATAATGCAGACTGTGAAAATGACCATATTACCCTTTGTGAAAATAAATGCAATAAATATTATCGAAACTTTAATAATGACCAGACTACCCTTATCAGAATTAAGTAATGTAAATATTACAGACTTTGAAAATGAACATATTACCCTTGATGGAAATAAATGCAATAAATATTATGGAGACCGTGAAAATGACCAGACTACCCTTATTGGAAATAGGTAAAGTAAATATTACAAAATGTGAATATGACCATATTACCCTTAATGGAAATAAGTGCAATAAATATTATGGTGACTGTGAAAAATGACAAGACTACACTTATCGGAAATAGGTAAAGTAAATATTACAGAATGTGAAAATGATGATATTACCCTTATTGGAAATAAGTGCAATAAATATTATGGAGACTGTGAAAATGACCAGACTACCCTTATCGGAAATAAATAAATTAAATATTAGAGACTATGAAAATGACCATATTATCCTTTGTGAAAATAAGTGCAATAAATATTATCGAAACTTTAATAATGACCAGACTACCGTTATCAGAAATAAGTAATATAAATATTACAGACTTTGAAAATGACCATATTACCCTTGATGGAAATAAGTGCAATAAATATTATGGAGACTGTGAAAATGACCAGACTACCCTTATTGGAAATAAGTAAAGTAAATATTATAAAATATGAAAATGACCATATTACCCTAATGTAAATAAGTCCAATAAATATTATGGAGACTGTGAAAAATGACAAGACTACCCTTATCGGAAATAGGTAAAGTAAATATTTCAGAATGTGAAAATGACCATATTACCCTTGATGGAAATAAGTGCAATAAACATTATGGAAACTGTGAAAATGACCATACTACCCTAATTGTAAATAAGTAATTTTCGAGAAGGCTTCGTCTGTTTAAGCTCAGTCACTTGAGCATTACTTTTGAGCATTATATTTTGTTTTACAACACTTATAAAGGGTTGTCATAAAGTTAGTGTATAATTAGTGTATTAAAAAACTTAACAGAACATGTTATAGTGTAGGATGGTTAGTGGTGTAGACTTCCACGCTTGAGGCTCATGATCGAATCCCCCAACCTTATTTTTTCCAACGTTATATATTTTTACTTCAACAACACTTATTAGTGTTGATGTATCTTTCTATTTAAAAATAGAAAAAAAATCAAAACTTGTGAACTGAAAAGGGTGGTTGATGAGTTAGACTTACATGCGATAGGTTTATGTTCGAATCTCCCCTAAGCATATTTTTCATTATCATATTTTTGTGTACTTCAACAACACTTATAAGTGTTGTTGTAGGTTTCTATTTAAAAAAAAAAGAAAAAAAATCAAAACTTGTGAACTGAAAGGGTGGTTGATGAGCTAGACTTCCATGTAGTAGGTTCATGTTCGAATCTCCGCTCTAACATATTTTTCATTATCATATTTTTGTGTTCTTAAACAACACTTGTGAGTATTGTGATAGGCTAAGTTACTACATATATGGAACAACGTTGTTATAGCTAAATGTTGTCACAATTGTTTTGCTTAAGGAGTTGTTGTTTTTTTCCTAGCGCAACCCCTTATTTCCTAAGGGTTGGCAGTGATGATATACGACAACTCTTCCTTTGAAACCAGTTGTAAAACATAGGACTTTCTACAATACTTAGCGAAGTGTTGTAAATCTCCAGTTGTAGATGTATATTTTTCCTGTAGTGATACCCTTGTTGTCCCTGACATTATCAAAAACTTAGTGTTTTTCCGCAAGTTTACTACTGATAATCATGTGTCTGTTGAGTTTGACCCATCTGGTTTCTCTGTGAAGGATCTGATTTCGAAGAAGACTATTCTACGATGTAACAGTTCTGGAGAGCTCTATCCTATCATCAAGTCCATCGTATCTCCTCCTACTCTGCTCCTGCCTCAACCTATCTCTCTTGCTGTTTGTTCGCCAGATGTTTGGCATAACCGACTTGGTTATCCTGGCAAAGCTACATTAGATGTCTTACGCGCCAAAAGTTTTATTTTGTGTAATAAAAATTCATGTTCTAAACTGTCATTTTTGTCAAGTTAGCAAACATGTTATATTACCATTTTTTAGTCCAATTCCAATACTTTTGCACCCTTTGTTATTATTCATAATGACTTATGGACTTGTCCATCACATGTTGAAACAGGTTTTCGATATTACCTCATTTTATTGGATGATTTCACTAATTATCTATGGGTTTATCCTTTAAAATTTAAATCTCAATTTTACACCAAATTCTTGGAATTTCACTCTTTCGTTAAAACTCAATTTGAGCGTGACATCAAATTTAGATTTCAATGTGATTTAGTGATTTAGGTCGTGAGTTTGATAACTCTTCTTTTCATAATTTTGCTCATACAAATGGTTTTGTTTTCCATTTCTCTTGTCCTCAAACCTCCTCCCAGAATGGCAAGGATGAGCGTATGATTCGTCGAGTCAACGACATTACTCGTACTTTTATGTCTCACGCCTCAATTCCCTCCAAATATTGGGCCGACTCTCTTAACATGGACGTATATCTTCATAACATTCTTCCTACCAAACTTCTCCATTTTAGATCTCCTGTCTTTGCTCTCTATGGTCGCCAACCTACATATGATCATCTTCGTATTTTTGGATGCCTTTCCTATCCTAACCTTTCCTCCACCACACCTCATAAACTTGCTCCTCGCTCTACTAAATGTGTCTTTCTTGGTTTTCTTGTCAATAATCGTGACTATCGTTGTCTCGATCTTACCACACAAAAAATCATCATCTCTCGTCATGTAACCTTTGAAGAAACTGTCTTCCCTTTTGCAACACCTACTCCCACTAGTCATACAGACTCAGAACTCTCTCCCTCACCTATCCACCACTCTTTTGCTGACACCCTTGCCTACCCGTCAGCACCTCCCTCATCCCCTTCGTCTGTTGTCCTCAATTCCCCCATTCCATATACTCCTCCTCACAGGCGCATACCTAAAGTGCCTCCCACTTCTTCCGCTACCACATCTACTACGACTCATACTGCTTTAAATGAACAACCTACAATCTTCATTCCATCTGCCTCCCATAGTCCAGTTTCTCCAGTTCCCACTCTTATACATCCTCCCACTGTTACGGCTCCACCTATCCCTCCTCCTTCTCGTCCGGTCACTCGGGCCTCTAGAGGCATTTTTTTCCCCAATCAGAAACTCAGTCTTCATTTTCAGTCTAAATATAAGATCTCTCCGTTGCCTCGCTCCCACCTTTATGCTCTTAGGGACCCTAACTAGAATGCACATCCATGCTAGATGAATACATTGCCATGTTGAAAAATAATACTTGGGAACTTGTTCCTCGGCCGCGCGATGCACATGTCATTCGTTCCATGTGGATTTTTCGCCATAAATTTCATGCTAATGGTTCCTTACAACGTCGCAAGACAAGCCTAGTTGCAAATGGTAAATCCCAGCAAATTGGAGTTGATTGTTTTGAAACATTTAGTCCGGTTGTCAAACCAGCGACTATCCGTGCAATGCTTACTATTGCCGCATCACATTCTTGGCCTATACATCAGTTGGATGTCAAGAATGCGTTTCTCCATGGGGATTTGACTGAGACAGTTTATATGCATCAGCCTCCGGGTTTTGTTAATCCTGAACACCCTGATTATGCATGTCGACTTCGTCGTTTACTTTATGATCTAAAGCAGGCTCCTCGTGCATGGTTTCAGCGATTTGCGAAGTTCATTACCAATTGTGGTTTTCGGGGTAGTGTATGTGATCCCTCTCTCTTCGTCTCCCAATCCGGATCCGAGATGGCATACTTACTTTTATATGTTGATGACATCATTTTGACAGCAAATACTGATCATTTTCTTGGCAAATTTATTACATTGATGAAACGAGAGTTTGCCATGACTGATCTTGGTCCGCTGCATCATTTTTTGGGTATTTATGTTAACCGCTCATCTTCAGGCCTCTACTTGTCTCATTCAATTTATTCAAAGGACATCATTGCACGTGCATCCATGACAAATTGTAATCCTGTGGCCACACCAGTTGATACCAATTCGAAACTAAGTGCAACATCCGGTCATGTGATCGAGGATCCTACTTTATACCGAAGCCTGGCTGGGGCTCTTCAGTACCTCACCTTCACTAGACCGGATATTTCTTATGCAGTTCAGCAGGTATGTTTGTTTATGCATGACCCTAGGGAGCCTCACATGCAGGCCCTTAAGCGGATCCTTCGTTATCTTCAGGGTACTCTTGATCATGTCTTGTTCATGTCTGCTACTACACTCACTGGATTAACTGCTTATTCTGACGCTGATTGGGCGGGGTGTCCGGATTCCCGTCGTTCCACTTCCGGATACTGCATCTTTCTAGGTGACAACCTAGTTTCCTGGTCTTCTAAGCGTCAGGCAATTGTCTCTCGCTCAAGTGCTAAAGCCGAATATCGTAGAGTGGCCAATGCGGTTGCAGAGACTACTTGGCTTCGCAACTTACTTCTTGAGCTTCATTTACCTCTTCGACGTGCCACCATTGTATACTGTGATAACGTCAGTGCCGTCTATATGTATGGTGATCCTGTTCAACATCAACGCACCAAACATGTGGAGATTGACATACATTTTGTTCGTGATCGCATTCGTATTGGTGATATTCATGTACTACACATCCCCTCCGAAAATCAATATGCTGATATTTTTACCAAGTTCCTTCCACGACTTTTGTTTACTCGTTTTCGTGCTAGTCTGAGCGTCTGCTCTTCTCCCGCTCCGACTAAGGGGGTGTAATAGATTAGATATTATATTCTTTCCTTACTTAGCTTTATTCTCTCTTTACAGTGTAGTATTCTCAATTACTGTGAGATACTCATTGAGATTGTTTGGTGATATAAGAACGTATGAAAACAGGAAAAGCTCTCATGGGAGTTTAACCATTATCCAAGACTCTATTTAGTGATATGTTTCACAAAGTCTCATACAAAGAACTTCTTGGAGCAACGGATGGATTCTCCGCAAAGAATTTAATTGGAGTTGGTGGTTATAGTTCTGTTTACATAGGAATTTTAATGCTGAGCCGGCAGATAACAACAGTTGTTGCAGTGAAGGTACTAGATCTTCAAACTCGCGGAGCTTTAAAATGTTTCAAGGCAGAATGTGAAGCGTTAACATGCATTAGACATCGCAATGTTATGATGGTCTTGACTGCATGCTCTAGTGTTGATTATAAGGGAAATGAATTTAAAGCTCTGGTTTACGAATTCATGCCTAATGGGAGTCTTGAGAACTGGTTGCACCCAATCACAAATAATGGACAACATCAAAGGTCAACAAAGATGCCTTTAAAGTTCACTGATAGATTAAATGTTGCTATTGATGTTGCATCTGCATTAGATTATCTTCATCGCCAATGCCAAACACCAATAGCTCATTGTGATCTGAAGCCAAGCAACATTTTACTTGATGAGGACATGAACGGCCATCTTGGCGATTTTGGAACGTCCAAGTTTCTTCATGGAGTTGAATTCAATGTTGAATCTGGAAATCAATGCAGCTCTTCATTCGGGATGAGGGGCTCGATTGGGTATGTTGCTCCAGGTATAAATTTTTCTTTCATGGTAGTTCATAGTATTTTTCTTTCACGGTAGTTCATAGTATTTATTTTTATCCAAATATAGAGTATGCAATGGGTAGAGTGGTGTCTACAAATGGCGACTTTTATAGCTTCGGGATCATGTTGTTAGAGTTGTTTACAGGAAAGAGACCTACTGCCAACATGTTCAAAGATGGCATTACCCTTCATAGTTTTGCGAAACGAGTAATGCAGATTGTTGATCCTACACTTGTTCCTCTAAAGGAATGACGCTAGCTGCGAAAAGGTTATGTTAAATGGTGAGAGAAGGGCCAAATTATGCGAGGCTTTAAAACTACCAGTTACGATTAACTATATTTGTCCCAAAGGGTTGTATGACTTACATACACAATATTAAAAGATTCGAGGATAAGGACATGTTTATTAACCAACTCATCAAAATATTTAGACCTAGATCGGTTCGATTATTCTCAGACAATTACGACATGTATGAATCGATGGATATAATCACATATTCTTGCCCATGCCGTTACGGCACGGGTTGAGACCTAGTCATCACATATTTTAGGGGTACAAAAGATTTAAGATGATTAAAAATGGAATAATTTAGTTCCAATTAGGCTTTGGAGCTTAAATTTGAGGGTGCAATTCTCCTCTCCATGTGGCTCCGCCCCAGTTGGTTCTTAACCATAACATTAAATTCTCGGAAAATAATAAAATCCATGAAGCAGACTCAGTGGGTGACTGGTATACCTAAGTTATTCAATGGACGACTGGTCGCTAATTTTTTCTTTTTTGGAATTGATGGCATAGACATGCCGTGCTCAGTGCTCACCAAGGGAAGAAAGGGACATGATTCCCACTTCCTTGCGGTTGCTCAAGTGGTCAGACAATGGGTTCTTGTTGAGGATCGTTGTGATGTTGATAAAGATATTTCCATGTTGAAAATCATGTATATTTTGTTTGTTTTTATTAGTTTTTTCCCCCCTCAAGTCTTGCTTGACTCGGATCTAGTCGAGTCTGTGTCTGGTGGCTACAATGAGTTTAAATTCCGTGTAGGAAAATTGTGGATGTGAATATCTCTAACTATCCTCTCAAAATACCAACTCGTAAGCGCACTTGTAATTACTGAATTCAATTCATCATAATATCAGTAAGATGATGAGTTTCCTATTGATCATCTGTGTCACCCTTGTTACCTTGTCCATGAATTTCTCACCTGCATTTCAGACTCACATCACACACGGAAACGAAACTGACCGTTTAGCTTTAGTTAAGTTCAAAAGTGAGCTTACAAGTTATGGTTATTACCAAGAGGCGGCACTAGTCTCGTGGGGTAATCATTCCGATCATTGTAGTTGGATAGGAGTTAAATGTAATCGTGAGCATCCAAGAAGGGTTACCGCCTTGGATCTAAGTCGTCAGGAATTGGGTTTGGGATTTCGAGCATCTGTATCTATACCTCCAGTTATAGGAAATCTTACATTCTTAATGACTCTTCGCCTGGGTGACAATGGCTTCTATGGTGAAATTCCGCAAGAAATTGGCCGTTTATTCCGGCTTCAGTTTCTAGATTTGTCGTACAATCAGTTGAGTGGTGAAATTCCAAGCTCCTTAAAGAGTTTGAAGGGGATTCAAGAGTTAGATCTTTCAAGCAATTACTTGTCTGGTCCAATACCAGATTATATCGGGTCATTTCTTTCCCTAAAGAAACTGAGTTTGTCATCCAATCGTTTTTCTGGTGGAATTCCACAAGAAATTGGCCGTTTATACCGGCTTCAGTTTCTAGATTTGTCATACACTCATTTATCTGGTGAAATCCCAAGCACTTTGAAGAACTGTCTTGATTTGAAAGGCATTTACTTAAGTGGCAACTATTTTGGAGGGATAATTCCTCCATCCTTACGGAGTTTGAAGGGAATTCAAGAGTTAGACCTTGCAAATTGTCTATTGTCTGGTCCAATTCCAGATGATCTCCAATCATTTCTTTCCCTAAAGAAACTGGATTTGTCATACAATCAGTTATCTGGTGAGATTCCTCCATCCTTACAGAGTCTGAAGGAAGTTGAAGAGTTAGTTCTTGGAAATAATCGTTTGTCTGGTCCAATTCCAGAGTATCTCGTGTCATTTCATTCCCTACAGAAACTGGATTTGTCTTGGAATTACTTTGAAGGTGAAGTACCAAAACAAGGGATTTTCAGCAACATGAGTGCGTTTTCATGTCATGGGAACGATAAGCTTTGCGGAGGAATCCCTTTACTAAAACTACCTAGTTGCTCAGGAGTTATCTCTAAGAAACTGAGGCGGCTGCTAATATTATCTGGAGTTGTTATTTGCGTTATTATCTTGGGTTTCTTTATCAAATTCCTTTGGAGGAGAAAAGCGAAAATCAAACCTTCTTCTGAATCTCCTCCATTTAGTGATCTGATACAAGAACTCTCATACAAACCTTCTTCTTCCGAATGTCCATTTAGTGATATGTTTCACATAGTTTCATATGACGACCTTCTTAGAGCCACTAATGGCTTCTCAGCAAAAAATTTAGTTGGAGTTGGTGGTTACGGTTCTGTTTACATAGGAATTTTAACACTCAGCCAGGAGATAACAGCTGTTGTTGCAGTGAAAGTACTAGATTTTCAAAGACGAGGAGCTTTAAAAAGTTTCAAGGCAGAATGTGAAGCGCTGAAATGCATTCGACATCGAAATATTATGAAAATATTGACTTCTTGCTCTAGTGTCGATTCTAAGGGAAATGAATTCAAGGCCCTGGTTTACGAATACATGCCTAATGGGAGTCTTGAGAACTGGTTGCACCCAACGGAAAATAATGGACGACATCAGAGGTCAACCAACAGGCCATTGAAATATATCGAAAGACTAAATATAGCCGTTGATGTTGCTTCTGCATTAGATTATCTTCATCGCCAATGCCAAACACCAATAGCTCATTGTGATCTAAAGCCAAGCAACGTTTTGCTGGACGAGGACATGAACGGCCATATTGGAGATTTTGGATCAGCTAAGCTTCTTCATGGAGTTATTGTCAATGTTGAATCCGGAAGTCAATGCAGTACTTCACTGATTAGGGGCTCGATTGGGTATGTCGCACCAGGTATATATTTTTCCTTCACCATCTTAAAACTAAATTTTTCGTATGCTATAAAATACATCTTAATATTATATTTTTATTCATTCAAATCCCAGAGTATGGAATGGGTAGAGCGGTCTCTACAAATGGTGACTTTTATAGCTTTGGGATCATGTTGCTAGAGTTGTTTACGGGAAGGAGACCTACATCCGAGATGTTCAAAGATGGCCTTAGCCTTCATAGTTTTGCAAAGACGGCTCTCAGTACTTGTGGAGTAATGGAGATTGTTGATGCTTCACTTATTCCTATATCAAGAAGAGATGCGACCTACGAAGAGGTTATAATCAATGGTACGAAAAAAGCAAAGCTGTGTGAGGCTTTAACAGTGATTTTCGAACTTGGTGTTGCATGTTCTACCGAGTCGCCGAAAGAACGGATGGAAATGGTGATGGTCGTGAAAGAGTTGCATTCAATAAAGAATATGTACGTCTCTTGAGAAGGGTAGATAATAGAATTACAATATATATAGTTTTGTTATGTATCCAATTGTGTCATACTTTCATGCATTTAGTATATGTATTGTAGTTGTTTAGGATTACCACAATATTATGATAATTTACTGTAACAAACCTAATATAAAGGAATCATTGAAGGTACGGAATGAATATGTTTGTTTAGAGATGCTCTCTAGCGGAGTTTGATTGCACGTGATCTTGTTATGTTAATCACCTAAAATTTTTCATAATTTAATGTTAAATCAACATGAACAGTATTTTATCGTTCAAAGAATCCTAAAGTTTTTGTCAATCTCAGACGTTCTCATTCCATAAATTCTCCAGTACTTACTAACAAATGTACTAACGAATACACTTCAGTGCCCAATTTGTTTTTGACTTATTTGTCAACGTCTGAGAGATTCGCACACTCGTCAGTTTTACTAATGGACTCCATCACGTTTCTTAAAATCTTATACACATCAAAATCATCAGACACACAAACCCACATTTTAAGGGTAAAGTGCTCCTGTACTGACTTGTCATTGTAGACCAGTTGGGCATAGTTTTGAATTCCTTGCCGTGCTCACCTGGGCATACAAGAAAATGGTCCCACTGAAGTCATAATTATTCTTTGTTTTTATTTTTATTTTCCAAGTCTTTGCTTGACTTTGATTTAGTCAAGTTTCTGTCTGGTAACAATAATTTGTATTTCCAGGTTGGTCTATGTAAAATTTTTTATCTAATTCACGGTTTTAGAAAAGCTGTCTTAACATCCATCTGATGTATCTCTAAGTTGTTTATGACAACAATTAATAGCAATTAACATCTCAACAGAAATAATTCTCGTCACAAGTGAATAAGAATCAAGGAAATCTACTCCTTCTTTTAATTTATAGCCTTTAGCTATCAACTTAGCCTTATATTTTCGAGAATTCCATCTACCTTACGTTTCCTATTAAAGACTCATTTACAACCTATGGTTTTACTCCCTGGAGATAAACTAACAAGCTCCCAAGTCTGGTTCCGACGGACCGAGTCCATTTCACTAAATGAAGCTTCTTACCAGAATGGGGTTTCAGAAGATGTCAAGGCTTCTTTACAAGTCTGGAGCTCAGAATAATCTAGGCATGTTATGAAATCGGCTTCATAAGAAGTCTCAAGTCTAATTGTTTTACTTCTCTTTGGCTCAACCTTAACTTCATCTTCCTTTAAGATAAGTTCTGACTATTTGAAAAACATCTAGGGGATCAAAAACACATCCCTAAGAAGAGACATGTTTCAAAATAAACATGTTCAAAGAACATCCCTAGACTCCATAAAAATATTCACACCAATGTCAGAAAATCACACCAAAGTCTGAAAAATCAAAACACACAACCAAAAATCTATATGCAGTAGGGTACTCAAGAAACCTTATCTAAACACCCCCACACTTTGACGTATGCATAAAAAGGTTGTCTATCTTTCCATAATCATATGGATTTTTATCTGATCCTTTAAAGATTACTCTAATCAGGATATAACAAAATTAGAGAACGACCTTCCCCCACAAGTTTGTGGTTATCCTTTAAACAACATGGAATAAATCATCTCCTTAATAGTTATGTTCTTACGTTCAACTATACCATTAGACTGTGGTGAATAAGGAGGTACGATCTCATGAATAATGCCATTTAACAAGTAAAGTTCTCCTGTATGAAATTCATACTTTCCATCATGTTTAGACCTAACCAATTTAGTGGTAACATATACTTCGCTTTCAATTTCAAGTTTATACTCTTAAGGCTTCTAAGGAATCATCCTTACCCTAAGAAAGTATACAAGAGAGTATCTCGTACAATCATCTATGAAAGTTACAAACCACCTTTTACCACCTTAGTTTGGGTTGAACTCATTTCAACTAGGCCTAAATGAATTAATTCTAAGGGCTTAGAATTACACTGAACATTTTTTCTAAAAGGTTTTATAGCATATTGATTTCACTTTTGTGTTCAAAATCCAAACTAAATTTGGGTACGCAGCCTATGCTAGGAAGTTTATGCATTGACTTATAATTTGACGGTTCCAAGTCTACCATGCAAAACATTCAAAGACACACAAAAGAAAGCACAAGAATCAACTATGTTCACTTCATCAGATTTTCCTTTAAGCTTATATATACCCTAAGTTCTACAATTGTTGCCTAAAAATCACCGCCCTTAGTTATAACAAGTTTTCCACATTTAATTATAAGATCTTCAATATTTTACCACCTTCAAGAGAACAAGATACACGATTCTTGCATATGCTCGGAACATGAAAACTTCATACAGTGTGAGAATATTACAGATATGAGCTAATGCTCGACCTTTCCCTTTTATGCAACCTCTGTCGCAGATGAGTTACTCATATTGAGTTTCTCGACATAGCTTATCCTATGATAAGAGGTGAACATGTCTCTATTTCAACAAACATACTTAGTGGCTCCAGAGTCCACCCACCAGTCTCTCACATTGATTATTAAAATAACTTCCGACATCATGTCAATGAACTCGTTCTAATTTGTTTCAACTAAATTAGCATTAACTTTCGACTTATTAAGGTTTTATGTTGTCTACACTTTGCTGCCATATGGCCAGGAATTTTACAAACATAACAATCACCCTTAATTAAAGTAATGCCAGATTCAGTTTTACCAAACATACATTTCTTATGAAGACTACGCTTAGAGTTGGGTTTGATGTTCTCTCCTTTGGCATCTTTGGAAGACTTGATTTCATCCACATGCGCCTGGTAGCCATGTTCCTTTTCAATTTCAGGTCACAATCTTCGTATATACTCTGACCACGGACACGGTAATTTCCCAATCACCTAATACACCACATCTCACAAACCTTAGTTCCGAAACGGAAGATAAAATATGAGTTTTGAAGATAATTAATATCTAGATTTACAAACTTCGTTTGAACCACCATATCAAAAGACTCATGGTTACCCCATAAAAACTACTTTAGTTAACAACAAATTTCTGCCCGTCATAATTTTTCTAGAACGTTTCTCTATTTTTTAAAATATCAAAAAACTACTCTTACAACTCCAAAAATTCTTAAATTTTACGTGGGTAATTATCAGGATGTTCACTATGTTGTATCAAAAGGGTTCATCGACATTCCTTCTAGGTTGAGAGATAAATTCGAAACTCTACAGCTGACCAAAAATTCGTTTTTTGTTTTTCACTCCATAATTAACATCCATGATTATTACAAACTTATAATGTCATAAGATTGTTGGGTGCAATAATCAAAAACAAGCAAAAAATCAAAAGTTATTGATACTTAGATCCTTTATAATGAAGTGATAGATTTGACGAAACAGGTGAGATCCCCAGATCTCCGCAACAGCAACAAGGCAGAGTGAGTCACGTGTTCAACACGTTGCCCTTACGACATTAGCGTCCAGCTACACTCAAGAGTGATGCTATAGCCCTCACATGACGGATATCTCCAGGATAAAACACCCTAATACACCTACTACTAGAATACGTAGTAGATGCTCAAGCTTTGAGCTTGGCAACTCTGAGAAAACCCTTAAGGAAAATCGCGAACGTATAAGGAAACATATAAAATATCTTCCATTGGGGGTCCCTCTAAAATATAGAGCAACCCCTTTCCCATGGATTTTACAAAAGTAGTGAATTTGTTTATATAATGGAACAAAACAACTTAAGAAGAGGAACTCCCCGATGTGGGACTAAAAATCTTATATATAGTCTCTTAAAACAACTAAAAAGTGGAAACTCCACAATGTGGGACTAATAAGTTTTTCATTCACAAAAGAAAACAATAAATTATAATTTTATTAAAACCTTAAAAAATAATTTTTAGTAATTGTTTTCCAACAATCCCCCACACACTAGTGGATATCAGCAGTTTCGCGACCGACAAAGCAAGTTATTTAACTCGTATCTATGACTTGCTTTGTCAGTCAAAAAAAGGGTCACTGTTTGAGCGTCTTTTTCAACTATGACGTGTCTCTGGGGGTCATTGAAAATATTATATCAACGACCGATTTTAACGGTCAATACTTTATGACTGACTCTAATCAGTCATAGATATAAATCTTAATATAAAAAAAAAATAGATTCAGATTGTCTGTCTGGCTCTGGCTTGGCTGAATCTGACTAAATCTGAAATCAAATACAAATGTAATGGCTCCAGAAGCAGTTGGACTACTCAAGAGGGTCCAGAAAGTCATGCGCAGCAATGTAATGACCCCTGGCTCAATTTTTATTTTTAATAGGATAGGTTTTGCTATTCAAAAAGGGCTGAAACTCTAGTATGTAATTTTTAACTTTGTAATTTTATCTAAATTTACATTAGAAATTGTTAATGAAAATACAAATGAAAACCAAATTCAAATGAAACTCAAATTAGAATTTAAATGAAACTCAAATGAAAACCAAATTCAAATCAAATAAAAATAAGAATCAAATTAAACTTGCACACAAATAATCATTCAATTTAACATTCATTAATTCATTGGTTTCAAATTACACAAAAAGGATTAAAATATGTAGTTCTGACCAGTGTAATCTTACAAGAAAAGTAACTAAGTTCTAGTATTCAGTTACAAAGAGATGAACTAAAAACCTATTGATTAAACAACAAAATTATAAACTCCGATGATAATCAAGAATGAAACATGCACTTACCATGTCGAACATGGACGCAAATAGCATCTTCTTTGTTTCCTTCAAATTTGTATATCGGGGCTGCAACAACACTAGCGGTGGGATTTCGAAGGTCTAACACGAAAACAGACTTATCAGCCGACTTGATGCAATAGCACAAACAATATTATAAGATTCATCATTAACTGTTATCTATGACTATGAAAAAATGATATTTAAAAGAATGTAACCAAGCTTCCTTAATACAGAAAATGTGAGAAATAACTGGTGGGGTTTTCAGGATTCCCATCCCTGCCTGCTACTTCAACAGTTACCCAGAACTAATCACAGATGGTCGCCTGCCTGCTTTCTTCACAAGATTATTTACTGGCATGGCTTGTCTTGGACCAAATGCATTACGCAGCAACTCTTCCGCCAGTAAATTTCCCCGAGCCATGGTTCGCTGTTACATTAGCAGTATGTTAAGTTAAACAACTGAGGTGGATGGTCACCAACCATTTTGCTTGGCATTTCAAGTATGTATTTTGTACGTGTTTTCTGCCGAAAATTTATGGTCTTCCGATGACTATGAATGTGTTAAGTTAGTGTAGCCCCTTGAATTGAAGAACCTGTTTATCAGTGTAGCGCAGATGGGTGGTACGATCTTTGTGCATGTGGTGATGGTGGCTCATTGGCGAGACCCAAGACGGCCAAAGTTGATCTGTTTTTATTTTTTCACCATTACAATTTATTAGTCAGAATCTGTCATGGAAATATTTCTAATTCAGTAAAATGTTTTCCCTGTCAAGAACTTATGCATGCGAACTTTTAAATGGTCAAAACTCCACAGACAGCAGGTGCAGTTTTTTACATGGGGAGTTCAGAGTTCTCATCACGTTTTGGAACATCCACGACTCTTTGTAAACATGAACTCACCCTAAAACCTAGATCCCAAAACCCATGACTTGCACAGGGTAACTAGAGACAAATTTCATTTCCACGAAATAAAAAACGATCAGAAACTTTAACCTCTTCCTACCATATGCTGATGGGCAACATCTTTCATTTTAATAGTTAGATATTTCAGTTTAGAGGTACAATGATATGATTGATTACCTTGGAAGTGTGGATCTTATACTAGGTTGGCTGGCATGAGAAGCAAGACCAGCTCTGAGGTTTGCATGCCTGTTTAGCGTACTCTCAAGTTGTGGAGGAGGTAACTGCAAGAAGTGGCACCATTTAAGGATTTAAGACAACAAAACAAAAAGTAAAACAAAAATTGCCCATCATCCAAAAGCAACCAGATGAGTTACCTGCAATAACACGCCGAAAGAATGCGGTTGGGTTTGAGATGCACATTTTAAGAATCCTACCCACAACTTTGGCATCTTTCAAATCTAAAGCCAAAAATAACAATCACTATATCACCAAACATCATTCACAACCTGAACATATGCAGAGACAAACATTGGACAAAGAAAAAGGCAATGGTTTGAACCTCAGTACCTGTTTATTGACAAGTTTGATGAGTATCTCCATCACAAAATCAACCTAAGAAGCATATAAGTTAACAACCGTCTGTTGTACTCAAAGATAAAAGACGTGTGCCCTTTAGAAAGTGTAAATGGGGTCATAATGGTCGAAATACATGAACACTCAAAGAGAAAACTCTTTCATGGATTCGTTGGTGTTACTTGTTGGCTGTAAAATTGCCAATATTCATCCTGGCTACATAATTCATACATTCATTGTCTTTGAATTGCGGGATCATGTGGTTACACAATCACACATAATAGGTAAAGGATCTCACTCCATCTTATGCTATGGAAACTGCAGTGGCAATGATTTTCCAAATTTGTCCAGTAATTTTGAAAAATGGATGTTTAACAGAAAACAACAGATAGTTTAATTACCGGAGTTGGAAAAGCATCAATAGATTGAATAATTGTTCTCATGAATAGCAAAGGAAGAGGTGTCTGGTCAACCTGAAAAGGAATTGTACGACAGCATCAGTGGCTAGAGTGCAAAAAGGAAAGATATAAAAATTAAAATAAATCTATAAATTGAATGCACAAGTAGAGAATCAACACACACCAGCTGCTTCAAGGCCTTGGCTAAGACCTCCTGTGTAAAGACCGTTCGCTGCTCAAAACAAGCTGTGCAAGCATCTATTATCTGTAACCACGGAAAATTACATAAAATTAGTGATATGAGTGGCTATTTAAAACTATAATGTGTTGATTGAGTTTCATTTTTCACTTCTTTCTTCAAATTTTGTTCATTTTGACACTCCAAAAATTCTTGATAGAATAAGGTTGTAATAGTAACATAACAATTAGACATCATATACCAGAGAGAGAAAAGAGAGAACGATGCATGCCTTCTTAAGTGCAACTCCATCTCTTTCCGGGCGAATCCCATGGATGGAAAACAACACTTCTTCTGGTGTTAAAGCTGGACCAGTATGAGCTGACCCATGCAAATGAACACAACTAGAACACTGAGAGATCATTCATACAAACTCTTCAAATTTTAATAACAATTTACACCGAGCATGTACCTGAAGAATACGAGCTAGTGATGACTGGAACTTTTCTAAGGGAAGGCCAACAAGCTGGGAAAAGATAGGAAACACCTGAAGGCACGCAACAGTTCCAGATCTAATACTCAGTTAACCATTCATGAAATCCAATTAAAGTTTATCTGCCTTAATTTCTATATAGTGGTCCACAATTAACAATCATCATTAAGGATAAGAGACTGCAGTAGAATTGTCATTTTAATTCATAAATAGTATATATTGGTTAACTATAATCGCAGGTATATATATACCATAAAAAAAAGGTAAAAATCCATTATAAGTGAGTTGAACAGCTTAATGTAGGGCTCATATAGAGATGTAAGGATAGATTGAATCCCTGAGCCCCACTATCCAAAAGCAACATCTTACACACAGGTGGAAGTGAACTGAACACACATATCACAAAAATTGTTCTCAAGTTTGACCCATCGCGAGGATCCCATAACCTAAGTAGGATTAAAATTAAACAGAACAATATCTTTCTACTCCATTCATCTTCAGAGAAGAACGTGTTATGAAGCGCAACCCAAGGTATTGTATGTGAATCAATTGACAGGAAAAGCACATAGCAAAGAAAACTACCTCACATAGTACTTCCATTTTACGCAAATTATAAGAGAAAAACAATCAACATGAACTATAAGATCCCAGACCAAATTATAAACATAACGAGGAAGGCTAGATCTATGAATCCATTAGATAAGTACCAAATAATCAGACACCAACACTAAAAGACATCAAACCAAAATGCTTACTTAAATCTAACAAACCCAAAGGTCATGACACTCTCTACTGATGTCTCTCGAGTACCAACCATCTGATCAAATGGGATAGTTATTCATACCACTCCAGTGCTAGTAGCCTTTGTAGGAGTAATAAGAACATTAGATTTCCTCACATCCACTGCTTGGGGAGTACAAGTCATCGTTTAGCCTGCGAACCAAATTATAATGCACAATTATAAGAGATGTGAGTATATTTTGTATGTCTCAAGCAACTAAACCCACCAAAATTAGAATTAACTAATTAATATAAAAGACAGAAAACATCCCATGAAAAACTATGATCTTGTCTCAAGCAAACCAAACCCACCATATGATCATATCTAATCAGATCACTGGAAGAAGCAAAATCAAAATTAAGTTAAGAGAATTGTTAGCTGGCTATAGTTTACATGATAAATTAGATGTTGAAACTTAAAATAAGAAAAATGAGAGCAAGAACGAGATCATATCTGCTATTGGTGTTGTTGATTATCCGGGACTGCCATAGCCTTGGTTAGAATACATGTTAGGATCTTGAGCAGCCAAAACACATCCATATGCTTTATAACCTCCATTGTATCTATACATATTGCAGCATGCCACTAGTTTGGATCCACATGTTGCTGAACCATACATCGGATATTAGTTTGTTAGCCATGCATACAACACTTAAATAAAGCAATATTTAAGAAAAAAGGACATAAATCATCTTTCGCTATCATACCTAAGCTAAAATTGCATTTCCACCAATGATGCATTTTCAACAATTCCAAACCAATGCTTAACACAATCAATTACAAACTCAATTTGAGCATCAACCCCAGAATTTGACTACTACGACTCCATTTGAGCAACACTCCTAGAATTTAACTACAAGAATCATATGCATAGGTCATTCTTGAGTATTAAAACCCATTATCTCAGTCTAACACAACATACAATCATACTCATTTTGAAATGCCAAACTAAAACCCTCTTCAAACACTAAGAATTCATAATCAAAATCAAATCAAATCAAATCCTCTAATTCGGTCAAATCAGGACATCAAAAATCAAGAAAACAAAAACCCTAACCAGAAACCCCCCCCCCCCCCCAAATCAACCCTAATTTGATAATCATACCAACATTAATAACTAGAAATCAAGAAAAAATCGAAGAACATGAAAATATCCCAAAATTAAAAAAACAATGGCGTAAATAGAGATATCGGTAAAAGGAGAAGTCGTATCATCACCAGGATGGCACTGCGTGAAAAATTCTTCCACATCTATAACCACACAAAACACAATCAAATTAAAACCAAAACCCATAAACCCTAAAATTAAAACAAAAATCAAAATTAAATAAAAAATTGAAGATTGGTAGAAGAAACTGAATACTAACCAAAAGTAAGAGATTTAATCTTTAATCAGGGGATTCAAAGACATCAACCTCCAGAATCTCATCATCTGCAGTAGAGAGCAATAACTATTCTTCAATCTTCTTTTCTGAAAATCGACAAAGACCCTTTCGAATCTGATTCAGCAAGAGAACACTTTCAAATCAAGAATAAATAACATAAAATATTCAAACTCATCCAACAATCGAACCCTAAAAATTATAAAATCAAAACCCTAACCCCAAAATTAAAATACAAGAGAAAAACCAAAATAAACTTGCCATGTATGATATTCCTTAAAAGAAGATATTGTGAATCTTTAATCAACAACAACATTGTGAGATTCATTGGTTTCAGATTGTTCAGACTCATCTCAATATCTTATTCTACTTCCTGATTAGGTAGACATGATTATCAAACACTAAGAGAAATGAGTTAAAGAAGCGTTTGAGGTGCGGCTGTGAGAGGATGAAAGAGAACTGAGCTTCGTTCTCTTTTGACAGGGAGTATAAAGATGATATAGGTGAGGTAGTCAAAAGAGGAATAGGTGGTCAAAAGAAGAAATATGTATAGCTTATCCAGTCATTCAGTTTGGTTAATCATGACTATCAAAAGGGTGGGGCCCAAAAAATCTGAACTATAGGAAAATCTAAGCAAAAAAGATAAACGAACCGGGGCCAAAAACAGAGGAAAAACCGGGGTGAGTGATAAAAATGATGAGTCCCACCTATATTTAACACGGCCCCCTGTTAACTCCCCCGGGGCCCCCAAAACTGTGAGGGCTCGGTTTTGGGGGAGTTTTCCCCCCGGTACGTGTAGAACGACTGAAATCTAAGATCATCATCACAGTGTGGGTAAAAGAATGAGGAATAAAATAGTAATAAAAAATATTATACAATGACTGTTATTGGCGCTCCTAGTTATGCTCCGCATTTTTATTAGATCTAGGACGGTCTTGACCGGTCCAAGGTTCGTTGACCGTCAATGAGGGTCACGTATGTGGGTTGAAGATACCCCATTTTCCACTAGTGACATGAATGAAAACTCAATAAAAACACAAAAACACAGATAGATCTTGGTAAACCAACAACCCAATCTCCCGAACTGACTAAACAACCAGACAAATCGTGGGTGTTGAAGTCATACTAGCCATTCCAACGTCATCTCCCCCACACAATAGTGTGTTGACCCCAGGGTCATACTATGGATTGGAAAAATCATATAGTATAGAGAGCTTTCATCTTTAGTTCCTCACAAGTGAGACTAAAGGTTCTTTCACTAAAGTGAAAAAACATGAAATAGTGAACCCTTAGTGACCCTTAGGTCATAAGTTCCAGTTATACCAAAACCATCAAAACGAAAATCACATAAAATGCGCAGGAAATACCATTTTAGGCAGAGGTGTCCATGAGGTCTTGAACCTTTGCTTAGTGAGATATTATCGGAATTACTTGCTAGATACAACTATGTCTCGAACTGCTAACATTTGATGTAATTCGCGATAACGACCACGGATAATATCTCCCAGGGTGCTGCCAAGATTGTGCCATTTTGTCCAATTTGGCCCTGGACATATCTTGTTTATCAGAATGCTCTAGATAATCAAATCTCATATTCTCATAGGAAGCGGACCCACTTCCTCATTCAGATAGGTGAGTTCCATAAAGAGTGTTACTGCTACACCCCACTTCAATCTTAAATTGAAACTATAGAACTCATTAAGACTTCTTAAAAGTCATCCTTCACATACAGTCACACTATCACGTCTACACCATAGGGAAGGGACATTGAATAAAATTCTCTTATAGTGTTTACCTTTACTCACCACAAATTAGTTATCTCATTCGAAACCTTGATCTTGGGATCTCTAGTCAGCAAGGTTGAGTATCCTTCATGGAAATTTTAATTTATGAGCTTAAGCCCCATCCCACTTGATGCATTTCTAACTATCCCTTTGGATAAACCTTTCGTCAAAGGTTGTGCGATATTCTCCTTGGACTTTATCCAATCAATGGAAATAACGCCGATTGAGATTAGTTGTTTTAGCTTTAGCTATTATAGCTTGGTTAACACAATGTATAGATATAGCTGGCATAGGCCTATGCCAGAGAGGAATTTCTTCTAAAAAGCATCTTAGGCACTCGGCCCCCTCTCGTGCTTTATCTAATGCAATACTCTCAGATTCCATAATGAATTGAGCAGTATATGTCTGTTTGGAAATCTTCCAAAAACAAACCCTCATGTTAGAGTGAAACCATATCCACTCGTAGACTTAGACTCCTCTGAGTCAACTATCCAGTTTGCATCATAAAGTCCCTCAAGGAAAGCAAGATACCTTTCATAAATCAAATAAAAGGTAATAGAGTATTTTAGGTACCATAATACTCTACTTAGTGCATCTGAATGCTCTTTCTCTGGACTACAATTATATCTACTTAACTTACTCACAATCTAGGCAATGTCTGGACTCTTACAGTTCATAAAATTCATCAGACATCCTATAACTCTTGAGTATTCAAGTTAAGATACTCCACTTCCCTTATTTTTCTTGAGTCTACAAGAATAATCGTACGGAGTACAAGAAGGCTTACAATCAGATTGATTATATCTCTTAAGCACAATTCAACATAATGAGAATGACTAAGACTATAAATGTTTGATAATCTTTAAATCCTCATCCCTAAGATTACATCAAAAGGACCTAAGTCTTTCAAGTCAATGTTCTCATTCGGTGCATGTTTTACTGGAATTAATCACATCTATGTTTGTATCAAGTATAAGCATATCATCAACATACAAGAAGACAATCACAAGGAATCCTTAATAAGTTACTTATAAATATAGTTTTCAGATTCATTGACTTAAATCCACTACTCATTATCACATGATCAAATTTTCATGTCACTGTTTACGTTCTTATTTGAAAACCATACAAAGATTTGTTCAACTTACAAACTTTGTCTCCATAACCTTTCACTGCAAAGTCCTTAGGTTGGTCTATGTAAATTTCTTTATCTAATTCACGGTTTTAGAAAAGATGCCTTAACATCCATCTGATGTATCTCTAAGTTGTTTATGACAACAATTAATAGCAATTAACATCTCAACAGAAATAATTCTCGTCACAAGTGAATAAGAATCAAGGAAATCTACTCCTTATTTTAATTTATAGCCTTTAGCTATCAACTTAGTCTTATATTTTCCAAAATTCCGTCTACCTTACGTTTCCTATTAAAGTCTCATTTACAACCCATGGTTTTACTCCCTGGAGATAAACTAACAATCTCCCAAGTCTGGTTCCGATGGACTGAGTCCATTTCACTAAATGAAGCTTCTTACCAGAATGGGGTTTTAGTAGATGTCAAGGCTTCTTTACAAGTCTGGAGCTCAGACTAATCTAGGCATGTTATGAAGTCGGCTTCATAAGAAGTCTCAAGTCTAATTGTTTTACTTCTCTTAGGCTCAACCTTAACTTCATCTTCCTTTAAGATAAGTTCCGACTATTTGAAATACATCCAGGGTATCAAAAACAAATCCCTAAGAAGAGAAAGGTTTCAAAATAAACATGTTCAAAGAACATCCCTAGACTCCATAAAAATATTCACACCAATGTCAGAAAATCACACCAAAGTCTGAAAAATCAGAACACACAACCAAAAATCTATATGCAGTAGGGTACTCAAGAAACCTTATCTAAACACCCCCACACTTTGACGTATGCATAAAAAGTTTGTCTATCTTTCCATAATCATATGGATTTTTATCTGATCCTTTAAAGATTACTCTAATCAGGATATAACAAAATTAAAGAACGACCTTCCCCCACAAGTTGGCGGTTATCCTTTAAACAACATGGCATAAATCATCTCCTTAATAGTTATGTTCTTACTTTCAACTATACCATTAGACTATGGTAAATAAGGAGGTACGATCTCATGGATAATTCTATTTAACAAGTAAAGTTATCCTATATGAAATTCATACTTTCCATCATGTTTAGACCTAACCAATTTAGTGGTAACATATACTTCGCTTTCAATTTCAAGTTTATACTCTTAAGGCTTATAAGAAATCATCCTTACCCTAAGAAAGTATACAAGAGAGTACCTCGTACAATCATCTATGAAAGTTACAAACCACCTTTTACCACCTTAGTTTGGGTTGAACTCATTTCAACTAGGCCTAACTGAATTAATTCTAAGGGCTTAGAATTACACTGAGCATTTTTTCTAAAAGGTTTTATAACATATTGATTTCACTTTTGTGTTCAAAATCCAAACTAAATTTGGGTACGCAGCCTATGCTAGGCAGTTTATGCATTGACTTATAATTTGACGGTTCCAAGTCTACCATGCAAAACATTCAAAGACATACAAAAGAAAGCACAAGAATCAACTATGTTCACTTCATCAGATTTTCCTTTAAGCTTATATAGACCCTAAGTTCTATAATTGTTGCCTAAAAATCACCGCCCTTAGTTATAACAAGTTTTCCACATTTAATTATAAGATCTTCAATCTTTTACCATCTTCAAGAGAACAAGATACAAGATTCTTGCATATGCTCGTGATAATCACGTAAGTGCTACATTTTATACCCATATTTATATTAGCTAGCACTCGATATTTTGGCTAACAACACTGTTTTAATGCTATTTGAAGGAGATACGTGCAAATTCACTTGTACAATAAATGGTTAATTGGAGGCTAAAATGGCTTTAGCGGCCAAAAGCAGTAAAACTTGTCACATCGCCAACAAAAGCAACTCGATTTGTCATGCTAAGACAGAACATGGTCGCACCACCTGGTTACATAGACCTCACTACAGATGTTGAAGTACTGAGCACATATGTGCAGTTCCTGAGAAAAGGGGAGGACAGACTACTTGGGTACACTATAAGCATTCATCCTTTCTCTTCTTATGAATCTCGACTAGGTGAACAAACTCCATATTATTTCAGTCTTTGCACAAGCAGAGATGAGGGTTTGTACAGATTTTGGAGATGATGACTGGTGCGACATATAAGCTGATTCAACAAGAGGAAGGTGTCGTGGATGTGGCTGTATGAGAAGATCAGATGGTCAGAAAATGCTTCATATCAGCTGGTGATAACAGTCGACGGGACGTTTGTCTACGATCTAAACGTTGAGAAGACGAGATTGAGGTGAGACTGGTGAATGGTCAAGAGCAATGAGATATGGAGCTGTAATATGATTTGGGGTTCTTGCTGTGTACGGAAATTGGTTGAGCTTCCCAGTCTCGGTAAGATGGCCAAGGAATGAAGCAATGGTGATTTGTACTGACAAGTATAAGGTCAATGAGCTTGAAATACGCCACGTGTCGGAAAAAAATCATTTTATCATCTAGCAAATCATATCATGAGAAATATCAATGATCTACGATAAAACTCTATATATATACCATAAAACCTTACGGAGATTACACGATCAAACATTCATCTTCGTCATCACCAGCAGACCAATTAAGAAGAAGCAGCAGAAGAAATTTTTTGTGTATTTCAGTTGTTTCCATAGTGATTATGAATGTTGAGAAGGATCATGTCGTTGCACACTATCTCAAACCAAGCTTTGTTAACTGCAAAGGCTATTCAGGTCTTGTAATTGTAGCATATTGAAGAGCTCCAACAGTGTTTCTATACAAAACAAAATCTTCAAATAAGGGAGAGTGCTCAGCTGGTTGAGGTTTGGAATAAGGTGTGTCACTAGGCTTGCAGATACTCATCTTGGTTTTAGAGAGTAAATTAGAGGTATACTGGGTTTGACTAAGATGAATAATTCCTGAAGTATGAGTAGCTTGAATGCCCAAGAAGAAGTGAAGCTCCCCCAAATATTTGATGGAAAATTCATGATTCATGGCTGTAATCAAAGAATTAATAGTAGAAGGACAATTACCAGTGATCAAGATATCATCTACGTAGATGATAATATAGATTGTAGTTGAAGCAGTAACTCTATAAAATAGTGAAGTGTCAGTCTTAGAGGATTGAAAACCATTTTGAAGAAAGAATTTGCTTAGTCTTTCAAACCAAGCTCTAGGAGATTGTTTGAGTCCATAAAGAGCCTTTTTAAGCTTGCAGACATGATGAGGAAAAACTTTGTCAGAGTAACCTGGAGGTTGCACCATGAATACATCTTCAGATAAATGACCATGCAAAAAGGCACTATTTACATCCAATTGTCTGACTTTCCAGTTTTTATAAAGAGCTATAGAAAGTATGGTTCTCACTGTGGTAGGCATCACAACTGGACTGAAAGTATCTTGATAATCAATGTCTTAAACCTGATTGTAACCCTTAGATACTAGTCTAGCTTTGTATCTCTCAACAGATCCATCTGTATTCCTTTTGATCCTGAATATCCATTTACACCCAATAACATTGTATGCATCAGCTGAAGTAACTAGCTTCCATGTGCCATTTTGAATTAATGCATTAATTTCTTCATCCATAGATTCTCTTCATTTTGGATCCTTACAGTCTTCAGTATAGCCAGTTGGAACTATGATAACCTCACATACATATTGGAGATGCATATACTTTAGGTTTAAATATACCTTGTTTACCTCTTGTTTGCATAGGATGGGCATTAGTAGGAACTGAAGGAGGTGAGAAAGTAGGTGCAGCTAATGAAGGAAAATCTGGAAGATCAGTGACTGGAACTGTTACTTCATTATAAATAGTTGGTGCTGAAGTAGCCACTGGTGAAGGTACAATGCACAAACTAGATAAAGTTGCAGATGTAGAGTCTTGAGATGAAAACAAATTAGCATAAGGAAATGCAGTCTCTTCAAACACAACATCTCTAGAAATTATGATCTTGTTTGTTTGTAGATTTAAGCATCTATAACCCTTGTGTAAACTACTGTAACCCAGAAAAACATAATTTACAGATCTTGGTTGCAGTTTATGATTATTCAAAGATCTTAGACAGGGATAACATGCACATCCAAAGGTTTTGAGGAACTTATAATCTGGTTTTAACTTAAATAAACATTCTAAAGGAGAGACATTGTGTAAGACTGAAGTGGGAATTCTATTGATAAGAAAATTAGCAGTTTCAAATCCATATGACCAGTAAGATAATGGCAATAAAGCATGAGATAAGAGTGCTAAAACCAGTTTCCAATGTGTGCCTGTGTTTTCTCTCAGTTGTACCATTTTGAGCATGAGCATGAGGACATGACACTATGTGACCTATTCCACATGAGTCCAAGTAGGTTGACACATTTCTATATTCAGCTCCCCAATCTGACTGAATAAATTTAATGCTTCTGGATAATCACCTCTCAACATGAGCCTTAAATTTGATAAATTTATAAAGAACTTCAGACTTGTAAGCCAAAGGATATATCCATGTAAACCTGCTAAAGGAGTCTATATATGAATGACAGATAATATTTGTATCCATTTATTGAACATAAAGGAGATACACATATATCAGTGTGAATAAGATCTAAAGGGCCATAATCTTTGGCGTTAGATATTTTTGAGTAGGGAAAAGCATGACTCTTAGCTAACCGACAATCATGACATATAGTAGTAGACATATGCTCACTAATAACTCCATCAATAGAAGACAGCACATGTTTCAAAGTTTGATATGCAGGATGTCCCAATTTGTTGTGCCAACTGGAGAGAGTAGAAGTACTTGATGCAAAAGCTTGTTTAAGTTGAGCTGTTGTAAACTCCAGATGATAAAGTCCATCTTTAACAGGACCATGAAGGAGCACCTTGTGAGTAACCATATCCTTCACAAAGAATTCATCGGGATAGAATTCAAAGAAACAGTTATTCTCTTTGGTAAATTGATGCACTGATATTAGATTCTTAGTTATTGAAGGGAGATGAAGCACATTTGACATAACAAACTTTGTAAAGCCATTCTGAAAATTAGAAGAACCAATATGAGTTATGTGCAAACCTGAGCCGTTTACCACACACACTTGATCAGTTCCTTGTAACTCAGAGTGTAAGTTGAGATTAAACAGATCATAAGTAAGATGATGTGTAGCACCTGAATCTGGAATCCAACTTGACTAAGAAGTAGAAGCACCAGAATAAGAAGTAGTAGCATAAGGATCTTCATTATACACTGCAAAGGGTTCAGGTTCTGGACACCAGAATTCTTCATAATCATCACCAAAGAAGTCATAAGAGGTGTTATAAGCTTAAGCCATAGAGTTATAAGATGGTGCATATCTGTAGTGATAGGTATTGACTAATTCTCGGAAGATTTAACTAAACCAACTAACTAATTTTGGTGTAGTTTTATAATCCACGTTAATTGCAATAACGGATTGCAACAGTAGACTTTGCCATAAGCTGTGATGTTAATATGTATAATCCTTATCCTTGGGTCATGCGTCATGCATCATCATCATCATGTTCTTGGACTTGGCATCTCAGATTTTATATAGTTTTGGTGAAGCCAGTTGGTGTCATTGACACCTAATCCAGATGAGTAATTTATGCCCACATCTCACCGTTGTTGTTACTGATTTCATGCTTATAAATATGATTCCTTGTCCAGGAATTGAGAAATCATCACAAACTGGAGCAATAATAGTCTTAACTTAATCATATTATTGCAATTCAAAACGATGGCAAAAACTACTTTTTCTCCGCTATTTCTTGGTCTTATTCTGGTTTTGATTATGTTGTTGAGTTTGGAGTAAGTTCATTTTTTTTCTTTCTTTCTTTTAGTCTCTGTAATTAATCTGGTTGTAAACTAATTATAGTCGATCTATATATAACTAATTTCGGTGTTGTTGTTATGATCATAGAGGTGTGAATGCTGCTGGCTGTGTGGACTTTGACACTGACTTTGTGACCAGAAATCGGGATTCACAATGTCAAAAAGAATGTATATCTCTATTTGGGGATAAGCTTTTGACATTCCAAGTTCATGATTCGTTTTGGTTTGGTGGATTCAAATGTGCATGTTGCTACACTGATTAAGCCGATTACTATACTGAAGCCCCGTTTGGGATTTCTTTTTTTCAACCAAAAGCACTTTGTAACCAATTTGTAACAAACTTTTATCAAAAATTGTGTTTGGTAAAATTTTTACAAAGTGCTTTTGGAGAGAAACACTTTCATTTTAGGCCTGCTTTTAAAAGCTACTCAACAGTCAACACTAGCTTTTAAAAGCTGGAAAAGCAGAAGTTGTGGATCCACATAATTTAAATTAATTGATTCTCAATTTTAACCTTATTATTTTATTATAAAGACTAGTTTTATCCTAAAATATTGCATACTTATCATTATATTTCTAACTTTTATTTTATTTCTCTATATTTTTATTTTTTATTTTAAAATAATAAATAATAATTACAATAATACTCTTTATCCAATAATAAAAAAAAAGTAAATTATTACAATAATAATAATAATTTTTTTAAGCAAACCATATTCATAAAATTCTTTATTAAATAATAAGAATAATGATTAAAAAAATATTACTTATATTTTATTAAATATATTTGAATTAAAATAATTAAAGGGTATTCAAAACTATTTTTTGAAATATGTTTATTTTAGTCATTAACTACATCACCAGCACTTTAAAATACTAGTTTACTAAACAGAATTTACAGTTTGTTAATTTCACAGTGCTTTTTAAATTATAATTTACCAAACGTAATGTTGATTTATTTCTACAGCACAACACAGCAACACACATCACAGCACAATAGAAAAGCACTTCTCTAAAACTCACCGCAATACCAAACTAGCCTTTAATTAGAATCATTGCTGGATGCCATCTTTTTTCCGTTTTTTATATCATCAGATTTTGGATCTGTAATATTCCCTTCGTTCCATTTTACTTGATGTTTTAGAGTTTTTTCTGTGTTCCAAAATAGATGATAGTTTTAGTATTTTTCTCGTATTCTCACTAAATTGCCCTTACTTTGGAATTACACAATATTATTAATTTTTATTGTAATCAGTACTCTAAGTTTAAATCTAATCTAATTTTTTATTGTGTTCCGAAATGATAGAAATTTGGTAGTACATTCCAAGTATATTACTACGGGATTGATAACTTTCCCTAGAATCTAGAAACTAAAAACTAGGTCATTTAAATCTTTAAGAAGAATTAATATGGGTAAAATTGGAAAAAATTTACTCTCTCTGATCTTTCTTAATCTCCGTGAAAAAACTCTACAACGTCAAGTAAATCGGAGCGGATGGAATAATATTGTTTTATTCGTGATTTTGCTTTTGGGTATATTATTTATATGTCCCTACTTTTGACACCCAATAAATATATCCTTATTCAACAATAAATATGTTTCTACTTTTTTATAACCTTATCAATTTAATATTAGATTACCTTAATAGCCTCACCCATATAATATTTTTCTTTATTTCAAAATACAACAAATTTCTTCCTCTACCACTTCACCACCACCACTAGCACCACCACCACCAACATTCAACTACCATTCCACCACCACCGTTCAACAACCACCACCTACCAACCGCCACCACCACTAATGTTTCACCACCACTCCTTAAGCACCATCATTACACCACCAACGGTCCTCCACCACCACTAGTCCGTCGCCGCCACCACCACTAGTTCGTCGCCGCCGCCGCCACCGCTACCGCTGGTTCAGATATATTTTGTATCAACAACAATAATTGATCCAAATAAAAATAGAACCAATAGTTTTTGATCCAAAAAAAAAGGATCAACAATAGAAGTTGATCCAATTTAGTGGATCAACTTTCATTATTGATCCACTAAAATGGGATCAACAATAAAAGTTGATCCATGTAAAATGGAGTGAACTTGGCGTGAGTCGAACACGCATCATCTGACATGGAGTCAGCCTTGCTACCATTGCACCACAAGTTCAACATTGGAAGCAATTTACATGATTTAAACTATAAAGCATGATTATACTCATCCAAGGAAATATCGTCAACAATAGGAGTTCAAAGGATCAACAACAGTAGTTGATCTCATAAAAAATTGGATCAACAATAGGAGTTGATCCATATAGATGGATCAACAACCATAGTTGATCCCATAAAAACATATAAACAATAACAAATTGATCATTACATGTAGCTTCATAAACACCAACAGCTTCAAGATCAGCTTAAAAACCAATCTCGACAACTACAACAACCAGAACCACCATTCTACTACTATTTCAATGACTAATTTCTCATTCGTACCTCTCCACCATTACCGCCACCAACAAAATCACGCATCTCCAGCACCACCACTACCAGCAAAACAACCAGAACAAAAATCCAACAACAATTTCATCATTCAAACCAAAACCAATAGGAGTTGATCCAATAAAAAATTGGGTCAACAACAGGAATTGATCCATATAGATAGATCAACAACCATTGTTGATCCCATAAAAACATATAAACAAACAACAAATTGATCATTACATGTAGCTTCATAAACACCAACAACTTCAAGATCAGCTTCAAAACCAATCTCGACAACTACAACAACCAGAACCACCATTCTATTACTATTTTAATGACTAATTTCTCATTCGTACCTCTCTACCATTACTGCCACCAACAAAATAACACATCTCCAACACCACCACCAGCACCACCAAAACAACCAGAACCAAAATCCAACAACAATTTCATCATTCCAACCAAAACCAATAGGAGTTGATCCATATAAATGAATCAACAACCATTGTTGATCTAATAAAAAATTGGGTCAACAATAGGAGTTGATCCATATAGATGGATCAACAATGGTTGTTGATCCCATAAAAACGTATAAACAACAGAAATTGATCATCACCTGTAGCTTCATAGACAACAACAACTTCATCTCCTTCATTGTAGTAACCACCAACAGAACCATCAAACCACCATTTATAATCCATAGCAGCAATCGCCACTGTCTTCTCTGAAGATTCAACACCAATTCGATTGTAGTAGATTGTAATAGCTAATTTGAATATCCAGAACAGATTCAAACAACACAAGAACCTTTACCCATCAATAACAAAGCCAATGGTAAACTCCAGTTGAGAGCATCCTACTCAAAATATGCATCATTAATTCCACCGATATCTTTAACATCATAAATTAAACTGAAAAATCAAGTAACAAACTTAAAATCTTCATCATAAATTTCATAATTTTTACCTGAATTTGTTATCGATCTAAAGAATAATGAAATAAAAAACTAGGGTTCGAGAAGGGAATGCAAATCAAGTACATACCATCATTATTTCTCGTTGAACAATCACCATATTTGAGATTTGTAGCTGAATAAGAGGAAATCGATCGATATTTGGTTTTAATGAATCGAACATGCAAAGATATCTTTGAATCTTCAACTCAAAATTCAAAAATCGAAACCCTAAAAATCAAATCGATCTCTGCATCTGTTTTCGAAATCAATCCCTAACCTAAGATGATGAAGAACAATTAATAACTAACTGAAATCAGTTGAAATCGAAACAAAATTAGTGATCAATCCGTTGATAGTAGTGGTGGATGCGGCGAAGCTAGTGGTGCTGGTTTGTGGTGGGACGATAAAGCCGAAGAATGAAGTTTCTGTATAGAAACGAAGAAGAATGAAACAAAGAGAGGAAGGTTAAATAAGGTAATATCATAATTGTTTTTTTGGAAATTTTTTACAATAATACCATCAGGGATATTTATAAAGTTTTCTAGGGATATTTGTATAGACCATCAAAAGTAGGGACAATAATTCAATTACTGCTTTTGCTTAAGAAATATTAGGAATTCCTCTATTTAGTATCCCTGAACTTCAATATTGGAATTTCAAACCTTAGATGCCGAACACAATCGAGGATGGTCCCATCGAAGTAATCATCAACATAAATAATTTTATTATCACTTTTTTTCCAAGTCTTTTATTTGACTTGACTCTAATTTAGTCGAGTCCTTGACTTTACTGTATTTTTATGTTGAAAAATGGCTTGTGAACATTAATCCATCTCTATCCTCTACTACCAATGTGTTACCAAACCTTCTCGCAAAAAAATTTAGTAACATGAGTTTCCAAATGATCATTTGTATCACCCTTTTCGTTGTCCATGAATTTCTCGCCTGCATCTCAGTCCGCTATCTTCACATAGGGGAATGTTTGAAACAATGAACAAGAAATCAAAATTACAAATCTCAAACAGCTGAGTCGCGGACTAGGTCACTATCTTTAAGGTGTTTCGCGACTATGCCTCTTGATTGTGTGCTAGCAGTCAATTCTTGTCGAAAACCATATGGGATAAAAAAACTGATACTCTCTTATTCGATTTCTCTGCACTACGAGAAATCGAACTAACAAATACTCTTTCTAACACTTGCTCAGAATCACACGAAAAACATATCAATTTATTCTTTCACAAAACCAGCCTTATAACAACTTAAGAGAATCAATCAAGTTTAATGGAAATAAATTCTGATTAATTACCCAAATTAATCTTATGTAACAGTCAGAAAACGGGAAGAATATAATACCAAAATTAATAAAAAATAATTAGAAAATAATTTCCTTAAAACGTTTTTGAAAGCACAAAATCAAATCTGCAAAAAGTTATTTTTTAAGTCACCAGACCTCCGAGGCCCAACGCCCCGCTCTCCCGAAATTTTGATAAATAGTATAAATATAAATTATATACCTAGTCAAATGCAAGGGGTGAGAATTGAACCCAAGTCTATAGCGTGGGAGCCCAAAATTATACCGCCACACTATTTCTCTAATTTTGATATAATATTACAAAACTGTGTTTCGAAATCTCTTAATTTTCCTACCAAATTGATTTTCTATTTCAGCAATAAAAATCTTAAATTTTTCAATAGATTCATTTTTATGGGTCAAAAAATAAACAAAAGTATAGTTGGAACAATCATCAATGGACGTCATAATATATCTCTTGTCATTTCTAGTTAGTTATTCTCTTACAACAGATTTATGTGAAGTCTTAGTTATTTTTGCTTGACTACAAAATTCACATTTTTCAAAATCATTTTCAGAAAAATTTGGGAGAACACCTAACTTGCTCATGTTATCTAATAATTTTTTACCCACATGACAAAGTCTACTATGCCAAACATTAAAACTGCAAACCATATAAGCAGAAAAATCAATTTTATTCATAGTATCAACATTAAGCTTAAAAATTCCATCAGTAGCATAACCTTTTCCTACAAACATCTTATTCTTAGTTATAGTGTAAATATCAGACCCAATAGTTTGATACAACCCATACTTATTGAGAAGATAGTCGGAAACAAGGTTCTTTCTCATTTCTGGAGTGTGAAGGACATCTTTCAGCATCAATGTCTTCCCAGAAGTAAACTTCAATTATACTATACCAGAACCTTTCACCACAGTGTTGTGAACACTTTCTTATCCTTCGTTTCAGCATAAGTCTTAAACATGGACCTATCAAAACAACAATGACGCGAAGCACCACTATCTATCCACCACCCATCGGATCCACCAACCATGTAGAACTCTGGATCAAAGACCAGTGCAATTATAACATCACCCACAACATTAGCTTGTGCGTTATTCTTTTCCTTGTTAAACCTGCAATTCCTAGCCATGTGGTTTGGTTTACCACATGTATAACAAAGAAACTCATAATTGGAATTCTATCTATTTTTTTATGGGTGTTGGTTCTTGTTTTGATTAGGCCATCCTCCTTTCTTATGTTTCGGGTTAGGTTTCATATTCTTTTTCTTAGGTTTAAAACTGGGATGAGTCTTATTGTTAGAAACAATGAGAATCTCTTCTTTCTTATCTTGTTTCCGAGCTTCTTCCTCAACCCTGAGATTAACAATCAAACTTTCAAGAGAAAATTCTTTAGTCTTATGACGCAAAGAGTTACGAATATATTTCCAGCTAGGTGGTAACTTGTCAATCATTACCGCAACTTGAAATTGTATATCAATTTTCATACCTTCAGTCAGAATTTCATGGGAAATTTTCTGAATTTCATGAGCATGTGCAACAACTGATCTATCATCCACCATTTGATATTTCAAGTATTGGCTTAAATCATATTTCTTCGATCCGGCTTCTTCAGTGTCATATTTTTTATGTAAAGCATCCCAAACCCGTCTTTAGCAGTATCAAAAGTGGAGTAATACTCATATAAATTGTCAAACAAAGCATAGAGAATATAGTTTTTGCAATCAAAATCATCATCAATCCATTTGTCAATGGATTTTTGTTTCTCCTTAGGAGTTTGAGAAACAACTTCTTTGGAACCACCGGTAGGAAGTGGACCAGTAGCAATAGCATCAGTAGCACCAGCATTAGCAGCAGCAACAGAGGTAGCAGTGGTACGTGTCTTATCTGCAGCCGGTTCCAGGGTTCTAGGATGAACAGTCGACACAATCATGTGCAGCTTCATGAGTTTGAGATAAAAGAACATTTTTTGCTTCCATCTTCTGAAGTGCAACCCTTCAAATTTGAAGGGCTTGTTGGTATCATCAACGCACTTCTTTTCAACCTCCATAGAAAAATCCAACACCTTAACATTGTTGGAAACAATGAACAAAAAATCAAAATTACAAATCTCAAACAGCTGAGTCGCGGACTAGGTCGCTATCTTTAAGGTGTTTCACGACTCTGCCTCTTGATTATGTGCTAGCAGTCAATTTTTTTCGAAAACCCTATGGGATAAAACAGCTGGTACTCTCTTATTTGATTTCTCTGTACTATGAGAAATCGAACTAACAAATACTCTTTCTAACACTTGCTCAGAATCACACGAAAAACATATCATTTTCTCCTTTCACAAAACCATCCTTATATCAGCTTAAAAGAATCAATTAAGTTTAATGGAAATAAATTCTGATTAATTACCCAAATTAATCTTCCATAACAGTCATAAAACGGGAATAATATAATACAAAAATTAATGAAAATTAATTAAAGAATAATTTCCTTATAACGTTTTTGAAATCCAAAAGTCAAATCTGCAAAAAGTTATTTTTTAAGTCACCAGACCTCCCAAGACCCCGCTCTCCCGGACCCAAGTCTATAGTGTAGGAGCCCAAAGTTATACCACATCACTATTTCTCTAATTTTGATATAATATTACAAAATTATATTTTTAAATATATATCCCAACATGGAATGAAACTGACTGCTTAGCTTTACTAACGTTCAAAAGTATGCTAAAATATGAAGATCCAGACGGAGCACTAGACTCGTGGAATGATTCAGATCATTATAGCGCTGGATAGGAATTAGATGTAATCATGAGCATCCAATGGGTTATCTCCTTGGGTATAAGTCAACGGGAATTGGGGTTTTATTTTCACTATAGGAAAATCTAGCTATTGCTACACCATATATTGCCACACCTTCAATATAGATGTTGTAAAATAAAATTTCTAGTAACAGTACTTTTCAGCTGCAGCTAAAAGCTATAATTTACTACTGCAAAATGAAACTTTTGCCACACAACTGTAGCAACACTATGAAAAAAGTGTGGCAAAAAAGTATAATCTCTTGCTGCAGCAATGAAGATTGGGTGCATCAATAGACTTCTTACTACATAGGTTATCGTGACACTAGTAGGAGTTAGTGCCATAATCATTAGGTGCTGCAATATATTAAGTTTCTTGTAGTGTTTAAAGTATCCGGATCTATACCTCCAGATATTGGAAATCTTAAATTCTTAATGACTCTTTGCCTGGGTTACAATGGCTTCTATAGCAAAATTCCACAAGAACTTGGCCATTCATTCGAGCTTCAGAAAATCTAGATTTGTCATACAATCAGTTACTAGGTGAAATTCCAAGCTCTTTGAAAAACTGTCTTGCAGAATTTGAAGGCCTTTATTTTAATGACAACAATCTTGAAGGGATAATTCCTCCATCCAGCTTGCAGAATTTAAATGGAATTCAAGAGTTAATCATTAGACAGAAATAGCTTGTCTGGCCCAACTCGAGAGCATCTCGCATCATTTCTTTCGCTAAACGATATCCATGGAAATTTTCTCTTATTTGAAGGAGAAACTTTCCATTTTTTATTGTCGTAATACTCATTTCTCTTGTCGAAGAATTTCCATCGACTATGCATGCTTGTCAGGGTATATATATCTCTTTCTCGCGCATGTTGTTCTGTCGATGACTAGATATTGATTTTCCTTCCGATTTTATGACTATGTGGTGTCTTTTATATCGGTTTTTTTTTCTTTGATACATTTATTTCTTTAGGAGCTTTCCTGATGATTCATGTATCATATCCTAATCATTTCATACCCATCGCGCTCATCAACCCTCATGTGAAGATCGTGCATGCAGATGTAGAATGACTCTTTTTATTTCTCTTTTTCGGTCTCTTATCCAGTGAACCTTTCAGTAGTTTGTTTTCCTTATCTAACTCTTGCAATATTTCACGCAGACTCAGATCTACAGATGTTACTCCATCCAATCCACTTGCACAATACGCGAGGCTACATGAAAGTCTTTATTGTCAAGGGAGTTTGGATACGAGTTTAACATGTTTGTTTAACGTTGGTCTAAATATCTTGGGCATTTGTTCAGATTGGTACCTTCATTTAACAGGATGTTACAATATGTACCCAGCGATTTCCTCTACTTACTCACATGGGGATAAGTTCTCGTAGAAGGACTTCCTGATGCCAACATATTAGATTTTTAACCCTTAATAGATTTAGGCTTCAACCCATGATCCAATTAAATATTTTTGTTTAAGGCTAATGGGCTAAATATCCTATTAAGCCTATTCCATATTTATGTGGTCCAAACAATAAATACGCACCCTATATCAAGAACGGTTTTTTGGGGACCAGCCTTCTTTTGGAGGGACCAATGTTTTATTTTGGGTAAGATATTATAAGTAAATCTAGGCCACCCCTTACCTAAAAATTTATATTAATACGAAAATTACCCTCCTGATTAATTTTGTGTAATGATTAGTTAGTGTTAATAATAGTTAATGTAATTAAATTCGGTTAATAAGTGATTAGTGTAAGATAAAATCAATATTATTTTTCTTAAAATTAAGTTATTGAAAGGGGAAAAGCAGATTATATGAGTTGGAACAACTCAATTATTTTTTTAATTTTTGAATCCGAACCTTCAAACAACCCCCATACTTCAAATTTAGTTTTTGTTGCTTGAATTGACCAAATTTTTTTGAAAATAAGAAAATTTATAGCTTGGATCGGGTTAAGTCAAACAAATTCGGCTACAATATCTGAAGAACAGATAGCCGAACTTATTTGTAAGTGTAGTTTCGGCTACTTTTTCCTAAGACGTGGGTTGCCGAACTCGCTTTTAATGGAGGTTTTGATGCATTTGGCAAACAGGTTCCGGGACAGGTAACCGAACTTTTATTCTAGAGTATACTGAGTAATGTTCGATTTCCAACATTAATTTTCGACTAAACCGAACTCAATATCAGATTGAAGTTCGGTTAGGAGAAAAAGTTCTCAAATTAACCGAACTCAACATATGTGTTTGCATAGTAGAGTTCGGTTAGCAAAAAAAAAAAAAAAAACTTGCGAACCAACCGAACTCAACATATTGATTTTCAGAGAAGGTTTCCATTAGCAATTTTTTTTTTTTGCGAACCAGCCGAACTCAGCATGTGTTGTTCTAATGCAAGTGTTTGGTTAAAGGACAAAATTTTCCAATTAACCTAACCAACCGAACACAACATATTGGTTTTCAAAGAGGAGTTCGGTTAAAAATATTTTTTTTGCGCAAAGTTCGGTTAATAAAAAAAATAATTCGTGATAATCGAAGTGTTCTTCGTGTTCTTGGTTTCAGAATGTTCGGTTAGCAAACTAGTTTTTTTAACTATTCATAACCGAACATACCACTATAACTTCCATTTAAACCATATTTTGATGATTTCTACTCAATTTTCTCAATAAAAAACTAATTTAAAGTGATGGGTTTTTCAATCGAACGACTAACGTCAAGGAAGGAGAGAAGAAGAAGATGGGAATAATCTTTTTTTTCAAAACTATTTTTTTTTGATGCCCCTGCTATCTATGTTTTTGTTTTTGATTTTGGTTATTGATTCATTTAAATTAGATGTATATGATTAGATTTATATAGTTATTAGCTAAATTAAATTAAAGTAAAAGGTAAATGTGTAATTGTATAACTTTAGGACACCACTACCCTTTACAATCGTTAGATAACTATACAATCGGTAGGTAATCAACAATCGGGAGTAAATTTAGTTTGTATGACTTCCGATTATAAAGTATCCCCAAAATAAAATAATAAATCTTTTGAATTTTGATTATCCTATAATCGGTAGTAAATAAAGTTATATTAACTCCCATTATATAGTAAACCTTTGGCAAAAATGCTACCATAATCGGTAGGGAATTTAGGTTATTTAACTTCCGAATATAGAGTAGCCCCAAAATCATATTTTGCAAAAATCCTCTTTTTTTTGGAATTTTGGTTGAGCCTATAATCGGTAAGAAAGGAAGAGTTATCATGACTTCCGATTATACAGTGGCATTCTTTGCAAATATCCTACCATAATCGGTAGTCAAGATACTTCGTATAACTACCTAATATAGAGTATCCCCAAAATCAGATTTTGCAAAAATCCTTTTTTTTTTTTGAATTTTGGTTGAGCCTAAGGGTGCACAGGAACCGAGCCGGACCGACGGACCGAACCGGAACCGGTGGAACCGTACCTGGTTTTGGACCGAACCGAGGTACAAGGTACAGGTACCGGTCCCAAAAATTAGGAACCGAGGTCTGGGGGTACAGGTACACGGTCCAGTACAAGTACCGTGCCGTACTGGACCGAATGTACCGAGACTGTTTTAATTTGTTCCATTTTCTTAAATTGGGTTTCTTCCCTAAGTTGTGTAGTTCTTAGTTAGCTTAACATATTTCCTCCCTGTGAATTAAACATTACGCTTCAGTTATCTACGTAGCTAGATAGAAAGGGATATCTCTCCACTACCGACCACAACACCTTCCTACAACTCGAAACCTTCTTTTACTTCTTGATTATTGAGACAATTTCTCTACAAGGAAACACCCTCCATTTCACACAGACAGTTACCCTTACTTCATTGCAGTTTCAGTTCTCCATTATTCAATCTTCATTCACCAATGAATTCAATCTCAAACATCACCTCCTCAATTTCAGTACAACAGATTCACATCGGTGATATGCAAACCCATTGACTGCTCCCAATGAACTGAAATGGCCAGATTTCATTCGATTGAAATTAACCTACAAATTCTGATTCTTTGGTGCAGAATTGGAAATCCATTTAACCCATGTGTTCACAGCCATGAATCAAAGACAAACACGATGGCACCAGTAGCACTAAATTTTCGCCTTGATTTAAAGATGAACAGTGAATCTAAATATCAAAACGTTTTTCATTACAAAATTGTACCGACTGGAACCGGAACCGTACCTGGTACCGTATGTGTACCGAATGGTACCGGAATCGAGGTACAGGGTACAGGTACCAGTCCAAAATTTTGGAACCGAGGTTAGGGAGGTACAGGTACTCGGCCTCGGCAAGAACCGAGTCGAACCATACCGTGTGCACCCTTAGTTGAGCCTATAATCGGTAAGAAAACAAGAGTTATCATGACTTCCGATTATACAATGGCTCTCTTTGAAAATATCCTACCATAATCGGTAGTCAATATACTTCGTATAACTACCGAATATAGAGTAGCCCAAAATCAGAGTTATCATGACTTCCGATAATGAAGAAACCCTATGGGAACCGAATAGGTTTTCAAATTCATTAACCGAAAAAATTTCCACGAGACGCAAACAATCTTGAAAATATCCAACACATATAGCTATCGAATATAGAGTTGCCCCAAAATGAGATTTTTCAAAAATCCTCTCAGTAGTAAATGAAATTATCACGACTTCCGATTATACAGTATAATCTTTGTCGAAATCTTATCATAATCGGTAGTCAAAATAGTTCATATAACTACCGAATATAGAGTTGCCCCAAACTACCGATTATAAAGGGGCATATAAGTATTTTTAACCTATTTTGTCTTTTATGTCGCCCCTAATTGTGTAGGGGTCGCCCCTAAATATGCCAGGATAATTAGATTAGTATACAAACAAAAATGAAAAGCACTTTTGGGTCCCTTGTCATCCGGTGGCCTATATGGCGAGAGCACGAGGTACGGCCCTGATTATTTTACGCACACGAAGTTGCACGCAACTTGCATGTGCCCACGATCGATCTATTTCCTAATAAAATGAGAAGGTTGACACTTGACAGGGAAGGCGAGAACGTGTTAATGTGTTTGGATGATCGTTACAAATTCGAATTAGGAGATAGTTGACTTTGTTAATCCGTGATTATTGGATCTACCGCATGTGCCAAGAAACAATTACATGTTGTCACCGATTTCATGCTGGGAAAATGTCTGTTGGTTTACAACAACAACAAAAAAAAAAAAAATGGAGCAGCCGTACTAAAAAGAAAAAAGAATAATGTCCATGTAACAGTAGTTTCATAGTATAAGCCTATAAGTTTAAACTTTGATTCAAGTTTCAAGTGATTTCAATTTCTCTGCTGCTACTTCAACCATATTTAGTGAACCCAGAGTGAAAGTGATAGACACAATTCCAATTACACAGCTTCCGCAGAGCTCAACGTTGGCAGGCTATGGTCCCAATGATCAACCGACATGTTATGTCTTTGATGAAGATATATCCTTCCTTGTTTTTATTGTATTATTTTTTCCAAGTCTTGACTTGGACTCTGATTTGTATTTCTATGTAGGAAAATTGTGGATGTGCTCTACTACCAATTGTATATGATTAGATTTATATAGTTATTAGCTAAATTAAATTAAAGTAAAAGGTAAATGTGTAATTGTATAACTTTAGGACACCGCTACCCTTTACAATCGTTAGATAACTATACAATCGGTAGGTAATCAACTATCGGGAGTAAATTTAGTTTGTATGACTTCCGATTATAAAGTATCCCCAAAATAAAATCATAAATCTTTTGAATTTTGATTATCCTATAATCGGTAGTAAATAAAGTTATATTAACTCCCATTATATAGTAAACCTTTGGCAAAAATGCTACCATAATCGTTAGGGAATTTAGGTTATTTAACTTCCGAATATAGAGTAGCCCCAAAATCAGATTTTGCAAAAATCCTCTTTTTTTTTGGAATTTTGGTTGAGCCTATAATCGGTAAGAAATGAAGAGTTATCATGACTTCCGATTATACAGTGGCATTCTTTGCAAATATCCTACCATAATTGGTAGTCAAGATACTTCGTATAACTACCTAATATAGAGTACCCCAAAATCAGATTTTGCAAAAATCCTTTTTTTTTTTGAATTTTGGTTGAGCCTAAGGGTGCACAGGAACCGAGCCGGACCGACGGACCGAACCGGAACCGTGGAACCGTACACTGTTTTGGACCGAACCGAGTACAGTCTGGGTCCCAAAAATTAGGAACCGAGGTGCAGGGGGCAGGTACACGGTCCATTACAAATACCGTCCATTTCGACCAGAATGTCTACCGAGACTGTTTTAATTTGTTCCATTTTCTTAAATTGGGTTTCTTCCCTAAGTTGTGTAGTTCTTAGTTAGCTTAACATATTTCCTCCCCGTGAATTAAACATTACGCTTCAGTTATCTACGTAGCTAGATAGAAAGGGATATCTCTCCACTACCGACCACAACACCTTCCTACAACTCGAAACCTTCTTTTACTTCTTGATTATTGAGACAATTTCTCGACAAGGAAACACCCTCCATTTCACACAGACAGTTACCCTTACTTCATTGCAGTTTCAGTTCTCCATTATTCAATCTTCATTCACCAATGAATTCAATCTCAAACATCACCTCCTCAATTTCAAAAGATAACATGATTCACATCGGTGATATGCAAACCCATTGATCAACTCCCAATGAATCAAATGGCGATTTCATTCGATTGAAATTAACCTACAAATTTGATTCTTTGGTGCGAGAATTGGAAATCCATTTAACCCATGTGTTCTGACCATGAATCAAAGACAAACACGATGGCGGCAGAGCACTAAATTTTCGCCTTGATTTAAAGATGAACAAGTGAATCTAAATATCAAAACGTTTTTCATTACAAAATTGTACCGACTGGAACCGGAACCGTACCTGGTACCGTATGTGTACCGAATGGTACCGGAACCGAGGTACAGGGTACAGGTACCGGTCCAAAATTTTGGAACCGAGCCGAACCGTACCGTGTGCACCCTTAGTTGAGCCTATAATCGGTAAGAAAACAAGAGTTATCATGACTTCCGATTATACAATGGCTCTCTTTGAAAATATCCTACCATAATCGGTAGTCAATATACTTCGTATAACTACCGAATATAGAGTAGCCCAAAATCAGAGTTATCATGACTTCCGATAATGAATAAACCCTATGGGAACATACACGTTTTGTGAAAATTTCTGGAAAACCGAATAGGTTTTCAAATTCATTAACCGAAAAAATTTCCACGAGACGCAAACAATCTTGAAAATATCCAACACATATAGCTATCGAATATAGAGTTGCCCCAAAATGAGATTTTTCAAAAATCCTCTCAGTAGTAAATGAAATTATCACGACTTCCGATTATACAGTATAATCTTTGTCGAAATCTTATCATAATCGGTAGTCAAAATAGTTCATATAACTACCGAATATAAAGTTGCCCCAAACTACCGATTATAAAGGGGCATATAAGTATTTTTAACCTATTTTGTCTTTTATGTCGCCCCTAATTGCGTAGGGGTCGCCCCTAAATATGACAGGATAATTAGATTAGTATACAAAAAAAAATGAAAAGCACTTTTGGGTCCCTTGTCATCCGGTGGCCTTTATGGCGAGAGCACGAGGTACGGCCCTGATTATTTTACGCACACGAAGTTGCACGCAACTTGCATGTGCCCACGATCGATCTATTTCCTAATAAAATGAGAAGGTTGACACTTGACAGGGAAGGCGAGAACGTGTTAATGTGTTTGGATGATCGTTACAAATTCGAATTAGGAGATAGTTGACTTTGTTAATCCGTGATTATTGGATCTACCGCATGTGCCAAGAAACAATTACATGTTGTCACCGATTTCATGCTGGGAAAATGTCTGTTGGTTTACAACAACAACAACAACAAAAAATGGAGCAGCCGTACTAAAAAGAAAAAAGAATAATGTCCATGTAACAGTAGTTTCATAGTATAAGCCTATAAGTTTAAACTTTGATTCAAGTTTCAAGTGATTTCAATTTCTCTGCTGCTACTTCAACCATTAGTGAACCCAGAGTGAAAGTGATAGACACAATTCCAATTACACAGCTTCCGCAGAGCTCAACGTTGGCAGACTATGGTCCCAATGATCAACCGACATGTTATGTCTTTGATGAAGATATATCCTTCCTTGTTTTTATTGTATTATTTTTTCCAAGTCTTGACTTGGACTCTGATTTGTATTTCTATGTAGGAAAATTGTGGATGTGCTCTACTACCAATTGTATAAGAACACTTATAATACTGAATGAAATGATGCCAGCAAAATTTTAAACCTTGTCATCCTAAATTCAGTAATATGATCAGTTTCCTGTTGATCGTCATCCTTGTTTCATTGATATTATGTGGAATTGGTTTTTGTGTTCCTATTATCTCTTCTAACTTCGCGAGAAACAAATCTTCTTCTTCTGAATCTCCGGTTAGTGATATACTTGAAAATATCTCGCACAAACCTTCTTCTGAATCTCCATTTGGTGATATCCTTCAAAAAGTCTCATACAAACCTTCTTCTTCTGAATCTCCATTTAATGATATGTTTCACAAAGTCTCATACAAAGAGCTTCTTAGAGCAACGGATGGATTCTCATCAAAAAATTTAGTTGGAGTTGGTGGTTACGGTTCAGTTTATGTAGGAATTTTAACGCTCAGCCAGGAGATAACAGCCGCTGTTGCGGTGAAAGTACTAGATCTTCAAACACGAGGAGCTTCAAAAAGTTTCAAGGCAGAATGTGAAGCGTCGAGATGCATCCGACATCGCAATATTATGAAGATATTGACTTCTTGCTCTAGCGTCGATTTTAAGGGAAATGAGTTCAAAGCTCTACTCTATGAATACATGCCTAATGGGAGTCTTGAGGACTGGTTGCACCCAACGGCCAATAACAGACAGCATTGGAGGTCAACAAACAGGCCATTGAAATTTATTGAGAGAATAAATATTGCCATTGATGTTGCTTCTGCATTAGATTATCTTCATCGACAATGCCAAACACCAATAGCCCATTGTGATCTAAAGCCAAGCAACGTCTTACTTGACGAGGACATGAACGGCCATCTTGGCGATTTTGGATCAGCTAAGTTTCTTCGTGAAGTTATTGTCAATGCTGAATCTGGAAATCGTTGCAGTTATTCATTCGGGATGAGGGGCTCGATTGGGTATGCTGCTCCAGGTATAAATTCTTATTTAACCATGGCAGGCTTGTCAAAATCGTGACATTTAAAACTAGTTAATTAATACATCTGAACTTCCTTTCTTCAAATCCAGAGTATGGAATGGGTAGAGCAGTCACCACAAATGGGGACTTCTATAGCTTCGGCATCATGTTGTTAGAGTTGTTTACAGGAAAGAGACCTGCGGCCAACATGTTTAAAAATGGGCTTAGCCTGCGTAGTTTTGCAGAGACCGCTCTTATTACTAATGAAGTAATGAGGATTGGTGATCCTATACTTGTTATTCTCCAAAATGGTGAGAAAAATGCCAAGCTGTGTGAGGCTTTAACAGAGATTTTCAAACTTGGTGTGACGTGTTCTATCGAGTCTCCAACAGAGCGGACGGAAATGGAACTTGTTGTAAAAGAACTGCGATCAATAAAGAATGTGTATCTCTCTTGATCAGAATGAGGAAATATTCGAAAACAGTATTACCATTTCCATTTACCATCCGAGTTATTTAAAGAACATTGTGGTTCTATAGAATTCAAAGTGTGAGTCACATTATCTCGGAGCGTGGGATCGATATAAAAGATATTGACTCTGAAAGAAGATGCAGTCAAAATAATAGAGGACAGACAGCATACAAGAGGAAGCACCAACTGGGTCCAACTCCAAGCAGCAACGGGGGAATTTCCAGTGAAGTGCACAACTGGTCATGTTATGATATTTCCATGTTGAAAATCATAAATATTTTGTTTGCTTTTCTTCTTTCTTTGTTTTTTCTTGCTTGACTCTAATTTAGTGGAGTCTTAGACTTTGCTTGACTCTAATTTAGACCCCCCCCACTGCTCTAGTAGTCATCTTGTTAGTCTTTATTGAAAGAAATTGAACTGTAAAACGTTTTGATTCGACCAATTGTGTTGTTTTTAATCAAGACTGAAATTTGAATGTCTATGAAATTGGGAGATGAAGATCTTTCCAATTGGGTTTATTAGTGGATCATATGGAGTTTGATAAGTATGGGTTTTCGAATAACCGTTGTTTGATAGAAGAAATTGGAAAATAACTTTTGGAAATTTGAAAAAATATGATCCAATTGGAAAAAGGAAATGAAAGTCAAATTCAATTAAGCATGACTGACATTTGCAGTTTAAGTGACCCTATAGGAGGCCTCCTTGTATTCGGCCAAATATTCTTAACTGCTGGATAGAATATTTCTGTTGGGCAATTATTTCCAAGAATGCGACTAATTCTCGGAAGATTTAACTAAACCAACCAACTAATTTTGGTGTATTATTATAATCCACGTTAATTGCAATAACGGATTGCAACAGTAGACTTTGCCATAAGCTGTGCTGTTAATATGTATAATCCTTATCTTGGGATCACGCATCATCAGATTTTAAATAGTTTTGTGAAGCCAGTTGGTGTCATTTGACACCTAACCCAGATGCCCACATCTCACCGTTGTTGTTACTGATTTGATGCTTATAAATATGATAAGTAATTTGGTCCTGGAATTGAGAAATCATCACAAACTGGAGCAATAATAATAGTCTTAACTTAATCATATTATTGCAATTCAAAACGATGGCAAAAACTACGTTCTCTCCACTATTTCTTGGTCTTATTCTGGTTTTGATTATGTTGTTGAGTTCAGAGTAAGTTGATTGTTTTTCTTTCTTTCTTTCTTTCTTTTACTCACTGTAATTAATCTGGTTGTAAACTAATTATAGTCGATCTAATATATAACTTATTTCGGTGTTGTTGTTATGATCATAGAGGTGTGAATGCTGCTGGCTGTGTGGACTTTTCAACTGATTTTGCGAGCAGAAGTAAGAATTCACTATGTCAAAACGAATGTATATCTCTATTTGGGGATAAGCTTTTGACATTCCAAGTTCATGATTTGTCTTGGTTTGGTGGATTCAAATGTGCATGTTGCTACACTGATTAATTAAATCGATTACTACCTGATGAAAAATTCGTGTACCAATACATCGTTACCGCTGTAGCAGAGTTATCAGCGGCGCTAGGAAACTGTATTTTGTACTTCAACTTTTTATGTGTTCATTCTGCTTCATTGGTATCGTTCTTTACTTAATTAGAAAAGATTTGCTGGATGCCATCTTTTTTCCGTTTTTTGTATTATCATCTGTAATAATATTCTTTTATTTGTGATTTTGCTTAAGAAACATTTGGAATTCCTCTGTTTAGTATCGCCGAACTTCAATCTTGGAATTTCAAACATTCCATGCCGAGCTCAATCGAGGACGGTCCCATCCAAGTAGAAATGTTTTTATTACCATTTTTTTTCTTTCCAAGTCTTTTATTTGACTTGACTTTACTGTATTTTTTGTGTTGAAAAATGGCTTGTGAACATTAATCCATATCTATCCTCTAATACCAATGTGTTACCAAACCTTCTCACAAACAAATTTAGTAAAATGAGTTTCACATATGGGAATGAAACTGACCGCTTAGCTTTACTGGCGTTCAAAAGTAAGTTAAAATATGACGACCCAGACAGAGCACTAGAGTCGTGGAATCATTCCGATCATTGTAGCAGGATAGGGATTAAATGTAATCTTGAGCGTCCAAGAAGGGTTATCGTCTTGGATTTAAGTCGACAGCAATTGGGTTTCAATTTTAAAGTATCTGTATCTATACCTCCAGATATTGGAAATCTTACATTCTTAATGACTCTCCACCTTGGTGACAATGGCTTCTACGGTGAAATTCCACACGAACTTGGCGGTTTATTCCGGCTTCAGTATCTGGATATGTCGTACAATCAGTTATCCGGTGAAATTCCGAAAGAAATTGGTGGTTTAGTCCGGCTTCAATATCTAGATTTGTCATACAATCAGTTACAAGGTGAAATTCCAAGCTCTTTGAAGAACTGTCTTGATTTAAAAGGCCTCTATTTGAATGACAACACTCTTGAAGGTGAAGTACCAATAGAAGGGATTTTCAAGAACACAAGTGCATTTTCAATGGAAACTCTAAGCTTTACGGAGGAGATGATTCACTACGATTACCTAGCTGCCCAAAAAGTATCTCTAATAATGCTGCTTCTAATAATTTCTGGAGTTTCCTTTTGTGTTACTATTATCTTGGCCTCCGTTGTCATGTTCTTTCCGAGGAGAAAAGCGAGAAACAAACCTTCTTCATCTGAATCTCCAGTTAGTGATATCTCGCCCAAACCTTCTTCTTCTGAAATTCCAGTGAGTACTGATATGCTTCAAACTATGCCCTGCAAACCTACTTCTGATGAATCTCCATTTAGTGATATGTTTCACAAAGTCTCATACAAAGAGCTTCTTACAGCAACAGATGGATTCTCTGAAAAGAGTTTGATTGGAGTCGGTGGTTATGGTTCTGTTTACATAGGAATTTTAATGCGTAGCCAGCAGATAACGACAGTTGTTGCAGTAAAAGTACTAGATCTTCAAAGACGCGGAGCTTTAAAATGTTTCAAAGCAGAGTGTGAAGCGTTGAGTTGCATTCGACATCGCAATGTTATGAAGGTATTAACTGCATGCTCTAGTGCCGATTACAAGGGAAATGAATTTAAAGCTCTGGTTTACGAATTCATGCCTAACGGGAGTCTTGAGAACTGGTTGCACCCAACGGCAAATAACGGACAACATCAGAGGTCAACAAACAGGCCGTTGAAATTCACCGAGAGACTAAATATAGCAATTGATGTAGCTTCTGCATTAGATTATCTTCATCGACAATGCCAAACACCAATAGCTCATTGTGATCTAAAGCCAAGCAACGTTTTGCTTGACCATGACATGAACGGCCATCTTTCAGATTTCGGGTCAGCTAAGTTTCTTCGTGGACCAGTTATTGTGAATGTTGAATCTGGAAATCATTGCAGTTCTTCATTCGGGATGAGGGGCTCGATTGGGTATGTCGCACCAGGTGTACATTTATTCTTTCACCGGGGTAGGATTGTCGTGACATTAAAAACTTAATTCGTAGTACAGAAATACATCTTAATCTCTTTTTATTCATATCCAGAGTATGGAATGGGAAGAGGAGTCTCTACAAATGGCGACTTCTATAGCTTTGGTATCATGTTGTTGGAGTTGTTCACTGGGAGGAGACCTACAGCCAACATGTTCAGAGATGGGCTTAGCCTTCATAGTTTTGCAAAGACGGCTCTTATTACTACCGGAGTTATGCAGATCGTTGATCCTACACTGGTTAACTACGAAAAGGTTACCATCAATGCTGAGAGAAGGGCCAAGTTATGCAAGGCTTTAACAGAGATTTTCACCCTTGGTGTTATATGTTCTATGGAAGCTCCGAAGGAACGGATAGAAATGGTACAGGTAGTAAAAGAGTTGCAATCAATAAAAAATGTGCATCTCACTTGAGAATGGGAAAAAAATAAAAAGCAAAAATATTACCATCCAAATTAAAGGTAATTTCATAATTTAATGTTAGATAAATCAACAGGAACTGTATTTTATCCTTCAAAGAACCCTAAAAACAAGTATATTTTTAAACTTACAAGTTCTCCTGCAACTCTTGGTTTTTAATGCTTTAGATGAAACTGAAAAACAAGTACCAAAAACAAAATACCGAGACCAAATTTTCTTCCTTCCCCACAAGTAAGCTTCAAGAGCTCCAACACAAGTTTTCTCGCTATACTACTACCTCTTCTCTAACGAGCAGCCGTAACCGGTGGTGCTGCTGATTCAAGAACAAGAGTTACATATTTGTAGGTACGCAGAGAAAGTGATTTGGTATTCTCAATGATCTGCTCATACCTGGATATAAGAAACGGAAAACGAAATTATATAACTAGAAATCGAATTGTAGATCCCACAGGTTTTGCTACCACCAGTAATTCAAAATCATTTCCATGGGGAAGACACTTACACATTGAGAGAAGTGGGCTCCATTACAACAGTTCCTAGCTTAGAATCGATCTTAGCATCAAGCTTTGCATTCTGAACAAGATTCACTATCCATCTTTCTGCCTCGTCAAAATTCATATTCAACTTCTCGGCAAGAGTTCTGTTAAAAAATTCATAGAGCATAATTATGTCAACTCATTCACAGGAAAACACCACCAAAACAACATTTAAAAATCGGATAACACCACTAAGCCAATGCCTAGTAATATAACATATTAAAAGTGTGGAAACAACATTCAACTTATCCGAAAGAAAGATACTCACGCAATATCAATGCGCTGGTGGATTCTGCAGTAAGCCTCAAAGATGAAGAGACGGGCATTTTCAAGAAATTCATCCCTCAAGGGAACAGTACTAAAGTTTCCTTCTTCAGCTCGTTTACCAAGGAATGGATCATTCAAAATCACCTACATGACAAGTTCCAACAAAAATCTTCAGCAACAACAAACTAATAAATCAGAACATGAACTAGCATGGAGAAAGTACTGATGGCACTCAACCACAGGACCAGAAGTAATTTACTAAAACGTTGTCTCTCAGGTATTGGTTTCATGAATGAACACCTGGCCACCATGATGTGCAGAGAACTATTTATGGCAAAAGTACAGAGAAGATAGCATATAGTACGGAAAGACCGCAACTACACTTGCAGTGCACCAATAATACCAAAACTCAATGCAGATAAACAACAGAATGCAGAATGTTTATAAATGAAGCAGAAGAGAAACATATTAACATAAGAACCATCCAATTGATTAACTATCTGACAGAAACCCAGAATGCAAGACACCGGTGATTTATATACACTACCGCCCTGCTGAATACTGCTTAGTAGTCCCCCTCAACACAAGTAATCACTCCGAGGGTCAGTAACACGGGATCAAATTAATATTCAAAACTCCAAATATGATGAAATTTAGGAGTTGCAAACCAACGAACAACTCTACAATGCATAGGCAGACACGGCTAAGATGATACTAGATGATAAAAGATGTGGAATTGATTGTTGACAACATTTCAGGTTTATTAGTTGCAAAATAGGATAAACAAAATGGACGTAACGTCATCAAATAAGGATGTAATGCAAAGACCTTGAGAAAAGAACACTTACATTCTCACATTCACGGAGCTTCTGTTGTGCACCATCGAAGTCATAGTTGACATACAAACAGTATAAGAACTCAGTGATGGGATCCTTGTATGCAGATTGCTCTTGCTGGATGACTTTGATCAACTCTTTGAGTTGAGGTCTTCTCTTTTTGTTGACAATCAATGCAGTTGCCAAGTAACGTAAAAGATGGGGTGCATTTGTTTGGAGTGCATTCATGTACCTGAAGCAAAATATGTACTTAATATACAGAGAATGCAGGCTAAACAATGAGGAGAAATTGAAATTAAAGCTCAGCAAAACAAGCAGAGGTTTGAAATTTTTCATTGGTCCACAAATCCTTCTTCAACTTATGTGTGCTGGTCAGTTAAGAACCCGGATATAGGATTCCAAGAGAAAACTACGAAGGGATGAAATAAATTTCACTAAGCATCGCGAGAGTGTAGTCAAGGGTTATACCTGTCATTGAGAAATAGATCAATGATGCCATTTCTTCCATTTTCGTGGTTGAAAAAGATGAAGAGACTCCAATGCATCAACCAGATTCTATTCTGGAGTAAAGTCAATGGGTTCTTGAAATTCTACACCAAAAACACCAATTAGTACTCAGAATAACACAGAACACAAAACCAACAGACTCCAAAACAAATAACAATACAGCACGAACCTTCGATTCAATAATCTCCCTCAACCGATTAAGCTCATCAAGAGCCTCATCCCAGTTCTGCATCAATATCTCAGATGCAAGCTTTCCCCAACATGCATTCAAAATTCTATCAGGATTAGTACAAATTGCTCTGTACTGATGCAAATAATCAGCTGCACCCGAGTAATTCCCACATTCAAATTGAAATTTGGCATACTGATACAATGCCTCAATTTGCTCAGCACCAATCTACTCATCCAAAAAAAAAAAATCAAAAATTAGCGTCCCTCAGCAAAACCTAAAAAATTATTCCAACATTCCAAAAATAAATTCACGAATCTAGGGGTTTACCTGGTATCCCTGTAACAACTGAAGAACATACTGCTTATCAGGGCGTGGTTCGTTAATCATATTCGGGCTTTGCAGGAACGTAATAATCGATTCAGCTGCATCTTCAAGTAATTTCAACCTCCTAACTACTTCAGCACGCCTGTTAATCATCTCTACAACACACACAAAAATCCCCAATTATATCAAAAAACCCTAATAATTGAAAAACCCTAAAATTACATCTGAATACAAATTGTAAAAACTATTATACCTTGAGGAACATCATCAGTTTGATGAAGAGATTTGTAGATATCCATAGCGTAATCGACCATATTGGTCTGGCTGAGAAGTGCGTCTTTAGCTTTGAGGATTTGAACATCGGGATGGATTTGTTTCTCTTGAAGAAATTCAAGGAGTGGTAGAACGAGATGTCGATCTAAGTTTAGTGCTATTCTTGATGTCAGATCATGATTCGCCATGATTGGTTGCTGTTGTTGTGGTAGAGGCTGAAGAACAACCTCTGAGCAGAAGGAGGAGCGGCGCAGTGGTTGTGGGAGGAAGAAAGAGAGAAACCCTAAAAATTGATGGAAACAAAGAAAGGGGATGCTGAAGGAAAAGAGATAAGTATAATATACGATTCGATTTATTTAGAGAAGGTCAAAGTCAATACAGTCGGTCAAGGTCGAGTTTGGATCGGATTTTTTTTTGTTAGGGTGAACGCGGGTAAAGACCTCGAGCATGTATGTGAATATTTTCCTTTGATTCGAGTGGGTGAAGATGAATTTAACGAGGTTGAATCTTGGCAAAGAAAAAAACAATGGAAGTACTTATTTGTCCTGGAAGAATTCAAAAACCATATGGAGTCTCTTGAAACCAGGTGACAATTTTTTGGAAGTTTGTTTCCAAATATATTACGATTGCTAAAGCAGAATTTTTCTAAAATACATTGTGTGTTTTTTTTTTCTTTTTTATTTTTTGAAACATGAAAAATATTATTAGAAGTAAGTTGCAATTACATGAGGGTAGGTCATACCCAAAGAGTCATCCCTTACAATTTGATTAATACATGGTGGGATTGTATGGTCCCAAAATAAAATTGTAAGGTTCTCCAATTGGTTGTTGACCGCCGCCTGATTGGCTAGTCCATCCGCCGCTTGATTGTCTCCCCTGTAGTTGTGTTTGATTGTGCATTGGGGGATCTGTCTCATGATTTGTTTGGTTTCAAATATCATTCCTGAGATGTACCAAGGAGGATCGTCGTCTGATGTTAGGAATCGAAGCAAGGTTCCGAGTCGGTTTCAAATTGTACCTTTGGCCAACTTTGTTCTTTTGCCGTCCTGGTCTCTATGAGCATTGCCCATGACTCAGCAATGAGGACGGTGGTGATTCCTAATGGTTGTGATACGGCTACTAAGGTGTTAGCAGAAGCATCCCTACAAATGAAACCTGCTCCAACTATTCCTGGATGTCCTCGCGCTGCTCCGTCTGTGTTGATCTTGATCCACTTTATATTATGTTTGACCCAACCTATCAAGATTGTTGTAGAAGTTCGAGTTCTGTTTTTTGTGTTTGCAGTAGATGATATTCCACGTAGCACAAGAGGGAGGTTCTCTTGTGCCTAAGTGAATTCTTATTGCAGCTTGATAGCATCAGGGTAATGTTATCTGGATTCGGTTGTCGTCGTCCATAAGGACCAGAAAAGGAAACAGAAGGCTGTTTTGACAGAGTGGTGAGTTTTCAATTGTAGAATTTGTGTGATTGTCATCTGAAGGTTTGTTAGGTTGGTAAGATTTTGGTTTGTGTTTGAATGCATATGGAGTCTTGTGAGGAGAATATTTCATGCATCAACTGCCACTTGACAGTGGAGGAGAAAATGATCAGCTGATTTTGGATCGGAGTTGCATTATGGACAAATATTGGTATCGGTGAGGTGGATATGGTTTATAATGGTGAAGGTCGGTAGGCCTTCGTTGATTTTTTTCACAAGAAAAGTTGTAATTTTGGAGGACATGGGAGTGTCCAGAGAAACTTAGTTGGTGGAAAGAGGTTTAGGTGGGAATTATTCGGTAATATGGTCAAGCAATGATATCCAGATGATGTGGTGTACTTTCCAGATTTGGTAAAAGGATAGATGATTTTATTTGAGGGATTGTTTTTGGGTAGGCGTTTATTCACAATCCGTTGGATTATATGGGGTGGAGGAGGTTTACTTTATCGTGATTCCAGGTGTGAGTGAAAGGATCAATGAGGTTATAGACTTTTTGGAGTGGGTAACATCTCGTCGGGTCTAGTGAATCAGCGAATTACGAGATCCAGTTTTGTTGAATACAAGGGTTGTTACTTCATATTCGATTTTGTAGAAAAGATGATGTTTGATTGTGGGGATGAAGGATGATAATTGCCTCCATTGGGGACTGACTGAAGATGGGGTAGCTGGAGTTCCTGAAAATATAGGTTGATTCTTAAGATATTTTTCGTTGCAAAGTCCAGCATAGACTGAATCCGGTTTCTCATGGATGTTCCAGACCCGTTTCATCATTAACGCTTTATTATGATCGCTGCTTCTTCGAATTCCTTGCCCGCATTCTGATTTTTTCTTTGTCAGTTTATCATAACCCAATGGGTGAAGATTTTTGACCGATGAGTAATGTCCCCAAAAAAAGTTTCGGGTCATGCGATCTATTTTCTAATTCATATTGACAGGTAAAAGTTGTGTTTGCATGATGTGGTTTGACGTAGGGGTTAGGGAAGATTTTATGAGAGTTAATCTTCCCGAGGGTGTTAGGAATTTCGTCATCCATCCTTTTGCCTTGTGCGCCAATCGATTTAGTGGATGATCAAAAATGTGGCGTGAGGATCTTCCATGCTTGAATTGGATTCCTAGGTAGGTCGGGAGTGTGGAGGTTGTGGGCATATTGAAGGCTTGATGAAGGTTAAGTAATTGTTGTTGGTTGAGCTTTGGATGATGGTGGATTTCGAAGAATTAATATGCTGACCGTTGATGTGTTGTATGCTTGGAGAAGGTTCTTTAGTTGATTCGTTCCTTCTCTTTGTGGCCTTGTACATGATAATTAGGAGATCGTCCACAAACATAAGATGGAGAATTGATGGAGCTTTATGTGAAATGCATAGTCCTTCCGGATCTTTCTGTGAAGTGTCTAGATTGGGGTTTCGTTAGAAAAGCCTTTTCCAAGTTAGGTTTCCCGACAACTTTCATAGAATACACCAAGCTTTGTATATCTACAGTCACATACGCACTTAACATCAACGACACGCCGCATGGGTATATCACTCCAACTAGAGCAATAAGACAAGGAGATCCACTTTCCTCATATGTGTTTATTGTTTGTGCAGAAATTCTCTAAAATACTGCTTTTGTTCGCCGTTTTTTTTTTTGCTACATTGGCATGAGACCTAAAAAGAAACTAAACAACAACTCTGACTCCTCTAATGATCGCTCTACGAGCAAGATCCTCACTAATAAAATGTCGAATATCATCAGGTGGTTGATGTATCCACACGCCCCCCATCTTATTTGATGCGCCTCCCTTGGCTAAAAGGCTTTCCACACAATTAGCCTCTCTGTATCTCTGTTGAAAGAATCGGCTTCTTTTTCACCGTCTTGACGGATGCACATGCCCCTGCATGATTTTATGCAAACAGTGGCACCCTAATCACCTAAGAGCATGAACTTTGTCTGACTAAATGTTGTCTCAATTAGCATCTCACCACCAATAAACAAGTGGCGAATCATGTGGGTATATTTTATCATTTACCGTAGGCTAGTTTGATATTGCTGTGAATTTTAGAAAAGCGTTTTTTTGTTGTGCTGTGATGTGTGTTGTTGTGTTGTGCTGTTGAAATAAATCGACATCGCGTTTGGTAAACTATAATTTAAAAAACACTTTGCTTTGGTAAACTGGTATTGAAAAGTGCTTTGGTAAACTGGTATTGAAAAGTGTTGGTGATGTAGTTAATGACGAAAATAGACATATTTCAAAAATTAGTTTTAAATACAATTTTATTATAATAAATTATATTTCTAATTTTAATACACTTAAAAAAATATAAGTAATATCTATTTTATTATTTTATTTACTTTCTTTAATTATTTTAATTATTTAATAAAGAATTGTATGATTATGGTTTGCTTACAAAATATTATTATATTAATATTTATTAAAAAAATTACTATATTTATTTTAATTATTATTGTATTTATTATTTTAAATAAAAAATAAAAAAATAGAGAAATAAAATAAAAGTTAGAAATATAATGTTAAATGTACAATATTTGAGGGAGAGACTCCGGCGATGAGCTCCAGGGAGAGACTCCGGCGATTGAAAGCAAGGGTTCGTCCATGGATTGCTCTCATCCCTTCTTTTTCCTCTTTTTGATTTTTCTAGGTCGCCTTTGTTCTCTGTTCTTTTTCCCTTCGTTTCCCACGATTTTGGTTTTTCTAGGGTTTTTGATTTTCGTTTTAGGGTTTGAGAAGTTGTTTTGTTTTTCTTTTTCCTTTCGATTATGGCTGCTCCTTCACAGTTCGATGACCCTAGCTGCTCACTCTCATAGATGCCTCCCCCTACACCTCGTTCATCTTCCATCACTCAGCTGCCTCAAAACCCTTTTCACCACGCTGAGACTTCATCACAAAATGGGTATTGCCACTGCCCATTTGAAAATTTCCATGGATGTCAGGACGGTGTAGGCGGTAGGTGTTATGCAAGAGGTTCCTTCGCTAAACATCTACAAGATAGGCACTTTTCCACGGATGACAACAAGTTTGGATGCAAAGACATCATCTTCAGTGATCTTCAAGTTTTCTGCGCCTGGGAATCGATTCTTCTGCAGACACGAACATGGATTTGCAGTCGTTGCATGTCCTTACAAGCCTGGAGAACATCTTGTAAGGGTGTGAAAGGAGCTCGACATGACTCCATTGCTGAACCTGGTGCTTCACCGGCATTTTTTATGCATGGTATTTCCAGGCCGTCCATGTCTTCCTTGCTATCATTGAACGTTGCGGCGATTGGTAGTGAAGCTACAGTTGGTGATTCCCGAAACTCAACTGATGCCTCCTGAAACTCCTTACCAGCTGAATCGGATAGTGAAGTTATTGTTGGTGGTGTCGATAGTGTGGAACCTGCTGGTACTTCCCGGAACTCAACTGATGCATCTCGCATTTCTTTACCAGGTGAATCTTTCTCACTCACACCTGACCTGCTTAATGCAGTCTTCCAACGTCATTTTACCACGGTTTCTAGCATTCCATTTCAGTGTAGATTAGGCTTCTCTCGATCCTTGAAGACCTATTTGGATAACTTGTTGTGTAGACCTTAGGATGTTTCGACCTGGATTCGTTTGCTACTGCTCCCCATTTGCATCTTAAATCTTTATAGGCCTACACGATCAGCTGAAGAGAAATCTTCCAATAGGAAGCGTCTCCAAATGCTCGGACTGCTTTCTCACGGACATGATTTTGAAGCGTTTTCTACAACTTTTCTCAATGGGGGAGTACGATTCCTTTTTTCGTATTCCCCTTAGCTGGCGCCAATGTTTGTACCCAAAATTACTCTTGGGAACGAAACACGATGAATAGGTGATTTGGTGTGTTTTTAGGGTTGGAGGCGAATTGGAGATCGGACCAAAGCGACACAGATTTTTACGTGGTTTGGCATGGTTGCCTACGTCCACGGGTGAATCCCCTTAGGGAGTATTTTTTTCATTGATAGTTTGTATTACAGCATGAGTATTTCCCCCTATTGGATATCCCCCCCTGTCCTGATTTCTACTCTCCCTATTTATACAATTCAACATCTAATTTCAACATAAACATAAATTGCATTAACTGCCCCATTCATGCTCCCATAATGAATTCTAAATGAAACTGCCCATTTATGATCCCATCATGAATTCTGCACGAAACTGCCCCTTTATGTCTTCATCATAATTGTTGCATGAAACTTCCCCTTAAATGCTTTTATGATAAATTCTCATGAAACGGTTGGGATTAATGATGCATGTATGAAACTGCTACATTTAGTGTTGTATGGTAAATTCTGCATGCTGGCAAGCTGGACTAGCAGCTGGAAGTTTGGATGGATCTTGGTTAAAAAGACATAATTAGATGGAGATTGGATGGAGGTTGGCTGGCGAGCATGGTTAAATTAGATTGGATGGAGGTGGTTGGCGATTTGGATGGAGGTCAGTTGGCGAGCGGAAGAGTTTTAGGTTGGGAATTGGTTAGCAGCGTTGCTGGCTATAAGACCGAAAATTGGCTAGGGGTGTGACTGACTTCGATAGTTGACCGACGATTGACTTTGACCATTGACCGGATGTTGACTTTGACCATTGACCTTGACCGGATGTTGACTTTGACCATTGACCTTGACCGGATGTTGAATTTGATCATTGACCTTGACCGGATGTTGACTTTGATGGTTGACCGATTTTGACTATTGACTGATTTTGACCATTGACCGATTGCAGGGTGAAAGGCTGCCTTGGTTGACTGATTAATGGGCTTGGATGAGGACCAAAAGATAATTCAAGTATCAATTTGGCCCATTAAGTGGTATTTTTACTTATGGTACAAACATCGCCCCCTCTTAACCTCCAACTTGTTTGGGGTTAAGAAAATTCCGTTTTCCTTAGTCAATGATAAAATTCGCCCCCAAGTGTGGATTATTGATCTTTGAGGTGATCGGCGAACTTCCCTTGTGTTTTCTAAATCTTAATCAAGTCGCCCCCAAGTGAGTCTATTGTGATTGGAATATTGGCGGGAAATAGTTGAGTGGAGTGAATGCGTGAGTGAGCGATAATAGTATTGAGTGAAGGTGGTCTCAAAGATCTCTGTAATCTTAGATCATGGGAACAACGAGCATATCTTGTATGCATCAACTGCGATCAGCTGGAATGCAGCAACAACGAACAAATTTCCACTACAGCAGCTGCGTTCAGTTGGACTGCAGGAACTGCGAGCATGGCTTGACTGCATCAGCTACTATCAGCTGGAATGCAACAGCGACGAACAAAGTTCCACTGCGCGGATTGTATTAAGGGATCTACGGGAACTACGATCAAGGCAGATCACACAATTGGAATGCGGCAATAACGAAAAAGTTCCACCGCAGCAGCTGCGTTTAGGCCGGGATACTGGGAACTGCGAGTAAGGTCGATCGCATCGATTGCGACAATAGAATGCAACATCAACGAACAAAGTTCCTCTGCAGAGTTGGGTTCGGGCTAGACTATAGGTAATGAGAGCATAGATGAACGCATCAATCATGATCACTGACTTGACAACAATGAATAAAGCTACACTTCAGTAACAACGATTAGCTGGACTGGACTGCAAGAGTCTTTGAGGGACTGGACTCAAATAGTTCGATAAACATAGGTGTAAAAGTTATAAATAAAACTAGACATCATCGATTCCGTCCAACTAAGTGTCACCATACCGCATCGGCTTGCGTCCAACCGAGTATATCGAAGGCAACTGACTGCATCGGTTCGTCCAATCGAAAGTGCGGCTTGCTTTTGAACTGGAATACAATAATTCAATCAATATAACTATGGCAGTTTAACATTAGTGATTGTAATAATTGCGTAAAAATATTAAGCGTAAAAATATTATGGTGTATGCTCGCCCCCTCTTAATCCTCAATTCATTGGAGGATTAAGAAGTTCGAGTTACCTGAAGTTCCGATTTCTGGAAGCTGAACTCCGCATAGAATTTAGGTGCTATGTAACTTGCCCCCAATCGTATAAAGTGTTTACGCAGCCTGCCCCAAAGGAGTCGTTTCAAACCATGAGGTGTCACATATCTCGCCCCCAAGTGATAGTCGGTCACGTTGAAGTGATATGCGAATCGCCCCCAGTAGATAGTGATTGTCATGCTTCTCAATGCTCGCACAAGGGTGCACTTCCTTGCTGCATTTTGCTCACGCATGGAATTTTGAAGATGTCTGCTATCTGGAATTCGCGCGGGGGGCCAGTCTCACTATTCCAGATGCGCGCAAAATTGAAATGTGTGCATCCCCTCGTTGAGAAGAATGCTCGCCACATTAAAGGTGTCTTATTGAACAAAAATATGCATGAATATATGAAAATAAAAAAATAAAAAAAATGTAAATTGTATACTTACCATATACTTACCATGTTGAAAATGTTACTGCGACTTTCCATACGAAGTGATTAGGATGCCTACCGGCTATGTCGATGTTTTCCAATGACGATGATTAGTATAGTTACCTTAGCGTCTCGTCTCGACTTAGTAATTGATTTGTCTGTGGGATCGAATGCACCAGATTAAGTCAAAATCGAATGAAGACAGTTGCCACGGAATCTGTCTTTTAGCAGCTTTGATTAGCTGTATCTTATGCTGATTATGCATAAAATCGGATCAAGCGAGTGGTGAGGAAAACTGTATTGAGACAGTTTTGGGAAAATCGGACTACCGCAGTTCGATCAACTGGACTGTAGGTAGGAATTTAAAAGGACTGCAACAGTTTGATCAACTAGCCAGGAGCTGTTGCTGTGAAACTAGATTATAATAGTTCGATCAACTGACTGTAATAATTATGTGGAAAAGGATTGCAGCAGTTCGATCAACTGGACTGCAGTATTTTCGGTGGTGATTGAATGTGACCGTGTCTGTCGCTGTGATTTCAAATTTCTAAAAATTTAATTTCCTCCAAAAATTGAAATTTCTCTTTCACGATGACGGGGATTGACATACGATCTCAACGGGCCGAAAATCACTCGGTTTGGATGCACGAAGAAGAAGTTATCGAAGAATTGGTTGGTTAGCGCCATGCCCCAAATATGTTGATGTCGTGATTTCACCCCAAAACGTTTTTCTCCTATTGTAAAATTTTACCTTCACGACGTTGGATATTGAAACGTGATCGCAACGAGCCAAAAATCATCCAATTCGGGCGTGGGATGAAGAAGATATCTACGAAACAAAATTTAAGACCAAGCCCCAGTGGGCCGTATAAATCCGTCAGCCAAACGAATATGGGCTGAAAAATCCAGGGCTATATCAAATTAAATTGCGTCGCGCAACATAGATCAGGGCCACGGTATTAAGTTTGGCCGCGATACATCTTAACATTTAGCAGATTAATCGCCGATTTTCTAGCCTGCCGATTAATCGGGCCGATCAGATCGCCGAGTTGCCACAGTCGCCGTTCGCTGCCGCCGTTCGCCGCCTCTGCCCGCTCATAATGGCCCCCGGGTCTGGCCGTTCACCGCCGCTGCCCGCTCGTAATGGCCGCCGGGTCGCGTCGCCGGCTGGTTGTCCTGATGTTAATCGACGGTCCAGATAGGCATTGCATCGAACATTTTATGAGACCATAAGCACTGAAGTTTTCTTGAAAATTTAGTTTTGATGTAGCTCGGAACATCGAAGTTTGATGTACCACACCGCATCAACGGTCTGTGTATCCAGGCATCGAAGATTGATGTACCAGTGTTGCATCGAACTGTTGCTGAGAATGGAAGTTTGGTCTATCTCGGACATCGAATTTTGATGCACTCGGGAAATCCACGGTGGACATTTGCCGAACATCGAACTTTGATATAACATGAAGCATCGAGACCTTTCCCATAAAACTGTTTGAGGTGGGTGAACAAAACTCTCGTTGGAGTGGGTTAACCGAACCATTAGAGGTGGGTGAGGGTTATTAACGTGGGTCAACAAAATATGATGTGGGTGCATAAACGTTGACGTGGGTGAAGGAAAACGGAAGTGGGTGAACAGTTCGGCTATTGCCGCCGTGCTTGGCCGCCGACATTTTTTTTTTTTTTTAACCTTTTCCGCGACACTTTTACTCAAACTTTGATCACTCCGTAAATGTTTGGTGACAGTGTTTTCAGGAAATGTTATCTTTGCTATGAAGTTTCTTTCAACGGCTTTCAGAAATGTGATCTTTTCATTCACAGCTGTTGCATTTTCTTCCTTGTAACGGCTGTTGTAACGGTTTAAGAAACTGTTGACTTTTCTTATATAACCGTTGTTGTTTCTTTTTGGACCTTTCACCATGGTTTTGCTGCACCTTAGCGGGCTTTTCTGACATGCTTTTCTGGAGGTTTTCTCTTGGGTATTCAAGCACCTAGATATGTAAGCAACTTGGCGCCCTTGCGGTCATAACAGTATTGACTTTGACATACAGCAAACTCGAACATGTAGGTAATGCGTTATTTGAGAAGCAAATTTTTCTGAACTTTGGACTCGAACATGTTGCGGACCGACCATCCTGACAACAGTCTAGGTGATTTTTTCAGTGAACCAACCATGGTGGCTCCCGATTGCGATGCTGGACTGCAGCAGTTGCGATCAACTGGACTGCAGTAACGGTAATTGGCTGGTCTGCAGTAGCTGCGATCAGCTGGACTGCAACGATTGAAAACAAAACTGGATCAAGCCATGTTGCAGATCGAACATCCAACAACAATTTTGATGGAGATTTTTTAGTACATCTTTTGTCGCGGACCGAACATCCTAGCAACACTAACCTCAGATTTTGTAGTGATGCGATTTTTAGAGGTATCCGTAAGTAATAACTTCATCTAATCCGAAACAGCAAATCTTGATTGCAGTAGTTGCGATCAACTGGACTGCAGTATGTGCGATTATACGGTCAACAACAGCTTTCGATCAATTGGATCATGACTATTATGATCAAACTGAACTGTAGCAGTTGCGATCAACTGGACTGCAGCAGTGATTTTTCAAGATGCTCTGACTGCTTTCTCACGGACATGATTTTGAAGCGTTTTCTACAACTTTTCTCAATGGGGGAGTACGATTCCTTTTTTCGTATTCCCCTTAGCCGTCGCCAATGTTTGTACCCAAAATTACTCTTGGGCACGAAACACGATGAATATGTGATTGGGTGTGTTTTTAGGGTTGGAGGCGAATTGGAGATCGAACCAAAGCGACACATATTTTTACGTGGTTCGGCATAGTTGCCTACGTCCACGGGTGAATCCCCTTGGGTAGTATTTTTTCATTGATAGTTTGTATTACAGCATGAGTATTTCCCCCTATTGGCTATCCCCCTGTCCTGATTTCTGCTCTTCTTATTTATACAATTCAACATGTAATTAAAACATAAACATAAATTGCATTAACTGCCCCATTCATGCTCCCATAATGAATTCTAAATGAAACTGCCCATTTATGCTCCCATCATGAATTCTGCATGAAACTTCCCCTTTATGTATTCATCATAATTATTGCATGAAACTGCCCCTTAAATGCTTTTATGATAAATTCTCATGAAACTGTTGGGATTAATGCTGCATGTATGAAACTGCTACATTTAGTGTTGTATGGTAAATTCTGCATCTTTGGCAAAGCTGGATCATGCGATCATGAAGTTTGGATGGATGCTTGGTTGGAAGCATAATTGGGTGGCAGATTGGATGGAGGTTAGTGACAAAGATGGTTAAATTGCAGACTGGATGGAGGTCGGCTGGCAGTTTGGATGGAGACTAGTTGGCAGTGCGGAAGAGTTTTAGGCTGGGAAATGGTTAGCAGCGTTGCTGGCTATAAGACCGAAAATTGGCTAGGGGTGTGACTGACTTAGATAGTTGACCGACGGTTGACTTTGACCATTGACCGGATGTTGACTTTGACCATTGACCTTGACCGGATGTTGTCTTTGACGGTTGACCGATTTTAACTATTGACTGATTTTGACCATTGACCGGTCTGTGCAGACTGGTGGGCTGCCTTGGTTGACTGATTAGCGGGCTTGGATGAGGACCAAAAGATGATTCAAGTATCAATTTGGCCCATTAAGTGGTATTTTTACTTATGGTACAAACATCGCCCCCTCTTAACCTCCAACTTGTTGGGGGTTAAGAAAATTCCGTTTTCCTTAGTCAATGATAAAATTCGCCCCCAAGTGTGGATTATTGATACTGAGGTGACTGGAGAACTTCCCTTGTGTTTGCGGAAATCATAATCAAGACGCCCCCAAGCGAGGCTATTGTGATTGGGAGATTGGCGGGAAACAATTGATTGGAGTGGTACTGTGAGTGAGCGATAACAATATTGAGTGAAGCTGGTCTGCATCATATGTAATCTTCTGGACTTCGGGAACAACGAGCATATGCATTTGCTGCGATCAGCTGGAATGCAGCAGCGACGAACAAAGTTCCACTGCAGTAGCTGCGTTCGTTCACTGACATGCAGAACTATCGAGTAAGGTTGATCGCATCGAGTTGCGACCAGCTGAATGCGTGAAGAACGAAACAAAGTTCCTCTGAGTAGATGGGTTCATTGGACTATAGGAAATGAGAGCATATCTGGATCGCATCATCTGTGATCACTGGATTGCAGAACAACGAATAAAGCTACACTGCAGCAACAACGATTAGCTGGACTGCAGCACCTGCTAAGGGACTGGACTCAAATAGTTCGATAGACATGTGTAAAAGTTATAAATAAAACTAGACAACATCAGTTGCGTCCAAATAAGTGTCACCAGACTGCATCAGTTTCGTCCAACTGAGTACATAATTCGCAGGCAACTGGACTGCATCGGTTGCATCCAACCGAGTGCAGCATTTGATTTTGAACTGGAATACAATAATTCAATCAATATAACTATGGCAGTTTAACATTAGTGATTGTAATAATTGCGTAAAAATATTAAGCGTAAAAATATTATGGTGTATGCTCGACCCCTCTTAATCCTGCAATTCGTTGGAGGATTAAGAAGTTCGAGTTACCTGAAGTTCCGATTTCCGGAAGCTGAACTCTGCATTGCATTTAGGTGCTATGTAACTTGCCCCCAATCGTATAGAGTGTTTACGCAGCCTGCCCCAAAGTAGTCGTTTCAAACCATGAGGTGTCACATATCTCGCCCCCAAGTGATAGTCGGTCACGTTGAAGTGATATGTGAATCTCCCGCAGTAGATAGTGATTGTCATGCTGCTCAATGCTCGTACAAGGGTGCACTGCCTTGCTGCATTTTTCTTGCGCATGGAATTTTGAAGATGTATGCTATCTGGAATTCGCACGGGGGCCAATCCCACTATTCCAGATGCGCGCAGAATTGAAATATGTGCATCCCCTCGTTGAGAAGAATGCTCGCCACATTAAAGGTGTCTTATTGAACAAAAATATGCATGAATATATGAAAATAAAAAAAGAAAAAATATGTAAATTGTATACTTACCATATATTTTACAATGTTGAAAATGTTACTGCGACTTCGTTTACGAAGTGATTAGGATGCCCACTGGCTATGTCGATGTTTTCCAGCGACGATGATTAGTATAGTTGCCTTAGCGTCTCATCTCGACTTAGTAATTGATTTGTCTGTGGGACTGGAATGCACCAGTTAAGTCCAAACTGGGATGAAGACAGTTCCCACGGAACTGACTTTTAGCAGCTTTGATTAGCTGTACTGTAACAATTATGCATAAAACTGGACTGAAGCAGTGGTGAGGAAAACTGTATTGAGACAGTTTTTGGAAAATCGGACTACCGCAGTTCGATCAACTGGACTGTAGGTAGGAATTTAAAAGGACTACGGCAGTTCGATCAACTAGCTAGGAGCTGTTGCTGTGAAACTGGATTATAATAGTTCGATCAACTGACTGTAATAATTATGTGAAAAGGATTGCAGCAGTTCGATCAACTGGACTGCAGTATTTTCGGTGGTGATTGAATGTGACTGTGTCTAGCGCTGTCATTTCAAATTTCTCCTTCACGATGACGGGAATTGACATACGATCTCAACGGTCCGAAAATTACTCAGTTTGGATGCACAAAGAAGAAGTTATCGAAGAATTGGTTGGTTAGCGCCATACCCCAAATATGTTGATGTCGTGATTTCACCCCAAAAATATTTTTCTCCAATTGTAAAATTTTACCTTCACGACGTTGGATATTGAAACGTGATCGCAACGAGCCAAAAATCATCCAATTCGGGCGTGGGATGAAGAAGATATCTACGAAACAAAATTTAAGACCAAGCCCCAGTGGGGCGTATAAATACGTCAGCCAAACGAATGTGGGATGAAAAATCCAGGGCTATATGAAATTAAATTTCGTCGCGCAGCATATGATCAGGGCCACGGTATTAAGTTTGGCCGCGATAATCTTAACATTTAGCAGATTAATCGCCGATTTTCTAGGCTGCCGATTAATTGGGCCGATCAGATCGCCGAGTTGCCACAATCGCCGTTCGTTGCCGCCGCTGCCGCCGTTCGCCGCCGCTGCCCGCTCGTAATGGCCGCCGGGTCGGGCCGCCGGCTGGTTGTCCTGATGTTAATCGACGGTCCAGATACGCATTTCATCGAACATTTTATGAGACCATAAGCACTGAAGTTTTCCTGAAAATTTAGTTTTGATGTAGCTCGGAACATCGAAGTTTGATGTACCACACCACATCAACGGTCTGTGTATCTAGGCATCGAAGATTGATGTACCAGTGTTGCATCGAACTGTTGCTGAGAATGGAAGTTTGGTCTATCTCGGACATCGAATTTTGATGCACTCGGGAAATCCACGGTGGAAATTTGCCGAACATCGAACTTTGATATAACGTGAAGCATCGAGACCTTTCCCGTAAAACTGTTTGAGGTGGGTGAACAAAACTCTCATTGGAGTGGGTTAACCGAACCTTCAGAGGTGGGTGAGGGTTATTAACGTGGGTTAACAAAATATTATGTGGGTGCATAAACGTTGACGTGGGTGAAGGAAAACATAAGTGGGTAAACAGTTCGGCTATTGCCGCCGTGCTTGGACGCCGACAATTTTTTATTTTTTTTTAACTTTTTCCGCGACACTTTTACTCGAACTGTGATCTCTCCGTAAATGTTTGGTGACAATGTTTTCAGAAAATGTTATCTTTGCTATGAAGCTTCTTTCAACGGCTTTCAGAAATGTGATCTTTTCATTCGCAGCTGTTGCATTTTCTTCCTTGTAACGGCTGTTGTAACGGTTTAAGAAACTGTTGACTTTTCTTATACAACCGTTATTGTTTCTTTATGGACCTTTCACCATGGTTTTGCTGCACCTTAGCGGGCTTTTCTGACATGCTTTTCCGGAGGTTTTCTCTTGGGTATTCAAGCACCTAGAGATGTAAGCAACTTGGCGCCCTTGCGGTCATGACAGTATTGACTTTGACATACAGCAAACTCGAACAGGTAGGTAATGCATTATTTGAGAAGAAAATTTTTCTGAACTTTGGACTCGAACATGTTGCGGACCGACCATCCTGACAACAGTCTAGGTGATTTTTTCAGTGAACCAACCATGGTGGCTCCCGATTGCGATGCTGGACTGCAGCAGTTGCGATCAACTGGACTGCAGTAACGGTAATTGGCTGGACTGCAGCGATTGAAAACGAAACTGGATCAAGCCATGTTGCAGATCGAACATCCAGCAACAATTTTGATGAAAATTTTTGACTACATCTTTTATCGCGGACCGAACATTCCAGCAACACTAACCTCAGATTTTGTAGTGATGCGATTTTCATAGGTATCCGTAAGTAATAGCTTCAGCTAATCCGAAACAGAAAATCTTGATTGCAGTAGTTGCGATCAACTGGACTGCAGTATGTGCGTTTATACGGTCAACAGCAGCTGCGATCAGCTGGACTGCGACTATTATGATCAAACTGGACTGCAGAAGTTGCGATCAAATGGACTGCAGCAGTGATTTTTCAAGATGCTCGGACTGCTTTCTCACGGATATGATTTTGAAGCGTTTTCTCCAACTTTTCTCAATGGGGGAGTACGATTCCTTTTTTCGTATTCCCCTTAGCCGGCGCCAATGTTTGTACCCAAAATTACTCTTGGGCATGAAACACGATGAATAGGTGATTTGGTGTGTTTTTAGGGTTGGAGGCGAATTGGAGATCGAACCAAAGCGACACATATTTTTACGTGGTTCGGCATAGTTGCCTACGTCCACGGGTGAATCCCCTTGGGGAGTATTTTTTTCATTGATAGTTTGTATTACAACATGAGTATTTCCCCCTATTGTCTATCCCCCATGTCCTGATTTCTGCTCTCCCTATTTATACAATTCAACATCTAATTTCAACATAAACATAAATGGCATTAACTTCCCCATTCATGCTCCCATAATGAATTCTAAATGGAACTGCCCATTTATGCTCCCATCATGAATTCTGCATGAAACTGCCCCTTTATGTCTTCATCATAATTGTTGCATGAAACTTCCCCTTAAATGCTTTTATGATAAATTCTCATGAAACTGTTGGAATTAATGCTACAAGTATGAAACTGCTACATTTAGTGATGTATGGTAAATTATGCATCTTTGGCAAAATGGGTCGATTTGGATGGATCTTTGGTTAGCGACATAATTGGCTGGCAGACTGGATGGAGGTTGGCTGGGAGCATGGTTAAATTGCAGACTGGATGGAGGTCGGCTGGCAGTTTGGATGGAGACTGGTTGGCAGTGCGGAAGAGTTTTAGGCTGGGAATTGGTTAGCAGCGTTGCTGACTATAAGATCGAAAATTGGCTAGGGGTGTGACTGACTTTGATAGTTGACCGACGGTTGACTTTGACCATTGACAGACCGTTGACTTTGAACATTGACCGGATGTTGACTTTGACCACTGACCTTGACCGGATGTTGACTTTGACAATTGACCTTGACCGGATGTTGTCTTTGACGGTTGAACGATTTTGACTATTGACTGATTTTGACCATTGACCAAGACTGTTTGACTGGTGGGATGCCTTGGTTGACTGATTAGCGGGCTTGGATGAGGACCAAAAGATGATTCAAGTATCAATTTGGCCCATTAAGAGGTATTTTTACTTATGTACAAACATCGCCCCCTCTTAACCTCCAACTTGTTGGGGGTTAAGAAAATTCCGTTTTCCTTAGTCAATGATAAAATTCGCCCCCAAGTGTGGATTATTGATACTGAGGTGACTGGCGAACTTCCCTTGTGTTTGCGAAAATCATAATCAAGACGCCCCCAAGCGAGGCTATTGTGATTGGGAGATTGGCGGGAAACAGTTGAGTGGAGTGGTACTGTGAGTGAGCGATAACAGTATTGAGTGAAGCTGGTATGCAGCATCTGTAATCTTCTAGACTGCGGGACCAACGAGCATATCTTGTATGCATCAGCTGCGATCAGCTGGAATGCAGTAACAACGAACAAATTTCCACTACAGCAGCTGCGTTCAGCTGGACTGCAAGAAATGCGAGCATGGCTTGACAGCATCAGCTATGATCAGCTGGAATGCAACATCGACGAACAAAGTTCCACTGCAGCAGCTACGTTCAGCTGGACTGCAGGAACTGCGAGCAAGGCTGGACTGCGTCAGCTAGAATGCAGCAGCGACGAACAAAGTTCCATCAGATTCTGCGTTCACCGGACTGCAGAACTATGAGTAAGGCTGATCGCATCCAGTTGCGACCAGCTGGAATGCAGCAGCAACGAACAAAGTTCCTCTGCAGTAGCTGGGTTCAGCTGGAATATAGGAAATGAGAGCATAGATGGACTGCATCAACTGTGATCAGCTGGACTGCAGCAGCAACGAATAAAGCTACACTGCAGCAACAACGATTAGCTGGACTGCAGCAGCTGCTGAGGGACTGGACTCAAATAGTTCGATAAACATAGGTGTAAAAGTTATAAATAAAACTAGACAACATTAGTTGCGTCCAACCGTGTCACCATCTTGCATCGATTCGTCCAACCGAGTAGAGAATTGAAGGAATCGATGGACTGCATCGGTTAAATCCAACCGAAAGTCAGCAGTTGCTTTTGAACTGGAATAAAATAATTCAATCAATATAACTATGGCAGTTTAACATTAGTGATTGTAATAATTGCGTACAAATATTAAGCATAAAAATATTATGGTGTATGCTCGCCCCCTCTTCATCCTGCAATTCGTTGGAGGATTAAGAAGTTCGGGTTACCTGAAGTTCCGATTTCCGGAAGCTGAACTCCGTATTGCATTTATGTGCTATGTAACTTGCCCCCAATCGTATAGAGTGTTTACGCAGCCTGCCCCAAAGGAGTCATTTCAAACCATGAGGTGTCACATATCTCGCCCCCAAGTGATAGTTGGTCACGTTGAAGTGATATGCGAATCTCCCGCAGTAGATAGTGATTGTCATGCTGCTCAATGCTCGCACAAAGGTGCACTTCCTTGTTGCATTTTTCTCACGCATGGAATTTTGAAGATGTCTGCTATCTGGAATTCGCGCGGGGGGCCAATCCCACTATTCCAGATGCGCGCAGAATTGAAATGTGTGCATCCCCTCATTGAGAAGAATGCTCGCCACATTAAAGGTGTCTTATTGAACAAAAATATGCATGAATATATGAACATAAAAAAATAAAAAAAATGTAAATTGTATACTTACCATATACTTACCATGTTGAAAATGTTACTGCGACTTCGTTTACGAAGTGATTAGGATTCGCACTGGCTATGTCGATGTTTTCCAGCGACGATGATTAGTATAGTTGCCTTAGCATCTCGTCTCGACTTAGTAATTGATTTGTCTGTGGGACTGGAATGCACCAATTAAGTACAAACTGGAATGAAGACAGTTGCCACGGAACTGTCTTTTAGAAGCTTTAATTAGCTGTACTGTAACAGTTATGCATAAAACTGGACTGAAGCAGTGGTGAGGAAAACTTTATTGAGATAGTTTTGGGAAAATCGGACTATCGCAATTCGATCAACTGGACTATAGGTAGGAGTTTAAAAGGACTGCGGCAGTTCGATCAACTAGCCAGGAGTTGTTGCTGTGAAACTGGATTATAATAGTTCGATCAACTGACTGTAATAATTATGTGGAAAAGGATTGCAGCAGTTCGATCAACTGGACTGCAGTATTTTCGGTGGTGATTGAATGTGACCGTGTCTGGCGCTGTCATTTCAAATTTATAAAATTAAATTTCCTCCGAAAATTAAAATTTGTCCTTCACAATGACGGGAATTGACATACGATCTCAACGGGCCGAAAATCACTCGGTTTGGATGCATGAAGAAGAAGTTATCGAAGAATTGGTTGGTTAGCGCGATGCTCCAAATATGTTGATGTCGTGATTTCACCCCAAAAATATTTTTCTCCAATTGTAAAATTTTACCTTCATGACGTTGGATATTGAAACGTGATCGCAACGAGCCAAAAATCATCCAATTCGGGCGTGGGATGAAGAAGATATCTACGAAACAAAATTTAAGACCAAGCCCCAGTGGGGCGTATAAATCCGTCAGCCAAACGAATGTGCGCTGAAAAATCCAGGGCTATATCAAATTAAATTGCATCGCGCAACATAGGATCAGGTCCACGGTATTAAGTTTGGCCGCGATACATCTTAACATTTAGCAGATTAATCGCCGATTTTCTAGCCTGCCGATTAATCGGGCCGATCAGATCGCCGAGTTGCCACAGTCGCCGTTCGCCGCTGGTTAGCGCCCGCTCGTAAATGGCCGCTGGTCACCGTTTACCATTGCTCGATCGTAATGGCCGCCGGGTTGGGCCGCCGGCTGGTTGTCCTGATGTTAATCGACGTTCCAGATAGGCATTGCATCGAACATTTTATGAGACCATAAGCACTGAAGTTTTCTTGAAAATTTAGTTTTGATGTTGCTCGGAACATCGAAGTTTGATGTACCACACCGCATCAACGGTCTGTGTATCCCGGCATCGAAGATTGATGTACCAGTGTTGCATCGAACTGTTGCTGAGAACCTAGTTAGCAATTCGGGATACGGATACTAGTTCGGAACGGCATACGTACGGGAATTATCCGGATTTCGGTGGATCGGATTCGGTCAAAAAAATCCGGTCAACGGTTCGGTGTTCGGGTAGTAGTTCGGAACGGATACGTACGTGTATTATTCGTTTCAAAAATGTAAGTTCGGTACGGAAAATTCGACACACTTATAATAATAGATATAATAATTAATAATCCCAAGATTACAAGAGTTATTTTCTTTCACAAGAAAATAGAAAATAAAGATCTTAACTTGCACCATTTGGATTGTGCCTGCCTACTGCCTAGAAGCATTCATCTTGTTGTTGTTCAAAAGCCGAGAATAGATGAAGCTTATAATTACATAAGTTGTAACATACATATATCGGATGTATACAAAAAGAGTTAAGTTAATGGAGTAATGTCTATAACTCCACAAACAGATCAAAAGAGTAATGTATATAACTCCACAAAAAGATCAAAACACAAGAACAAAAGATATGCAAGTTAGTTTGTTCTTGGTTTCAAATATATACCTACTGACGTGTATTATTCACTCTTGAAGAAGATGCGCCAATGCCGCTACGTCTGTCCAGCCAAGATGTATTCGCATCACTTTGAACATTGACGACTTCTAAAAGACCTTCATCTAAAGCTTCGTCAAGGCGTTCATCAACAGCTTCAGGATTCAATTCCATAAGGTTTTCCAGACTGATTGGTTTTCTATCTTGTAATTCAAAGTTGACTGAATTTTTAAGCATTAATGAGTTTACCCGTATATACACAAGGTCTTCCAACATTCCAGGTGTCAACCTATTTCTTTTTTTTGTTTGTGCGGCATCGAAAGCGCTCCAATTTCGTTCACATGGAGATGCACTACATGGCTGACTCAACAAACGAACAGCAACCCTTTTTAGTAGAGGAACATAACTTCCATTTGCTTCCCACCACACCCCTGTAATGAGGCCATATCATTCATGTTACGAGAAAAATCTGTTTCATGTCCATACCATAGTCCACGAGACTCGGATATTTCGTCATAATATCTCGGCCTAATAATAATTGGAGAAAAAGAACTTTGGATGAACAACTTACTTGGATGAACGCTTCTCATTTGTGGTATGGAGAGAAATATAAAAATCTTTGGATGCTTTCCATCATAGATTAGAAGTTCCTCCGCAAACTTGTTTCTTTCGTGATATCTACCAATTTTTTCACCAACATACATCAAAGCGTTTTGCACATCCTCACAATCATACAAAATATCTCCATCAAACATGAAACAAGGGTTCATATACATGGCAGCAGCATGAAACTCATGAAGTAGGTTCGATTCTGCTCTTCTTTCAAATAAGTCCCATATCGTGTAATACCTCACAGGATCATCCATGCACCGTTTACGTAAAAAACTTCCTTGCTTTATCAATTGCTTCATAAATGTAGCTTGATGTTGACCCATCACCGTCGACCAATCGTAACACTTTTACCAAAGGTTCCATGCCTAAAATTAGCTCCTTCCCTTCATCCCAAAATGTAGTACCTTGTATAGTATCTTTGACTATTACAGCATTAGCTCCTTTGCTGTAATCCATGTTTCTCCATTCAGCTGACGCGACGACCATCTCAAACCATCTTCAACATCCAAAATAGATTGGAGCGGAGAAAATGAGAAGCAAACCTGGTTTTGGAATACTTTCTCAAGTCTTTTTTGTGTATGCACTCTCATCAAGTCGAAACAATGGTATGCCCGTATAGATAGTCATACATCTTTCTTGCTTTGAGAAATATATCCTTGACCCAATCAACAGTCTCATATATATCATCGAACAACAATTGAACCCCGTGAGCAGCGACTTTTGTTTTGATTATATGAGGATACTCTTCCATAATCAAGTTACAAGCAAGTCCATAGTTTGAAGCATTATCGGTGACAATTTGCACCACATTTTCAGGACCAATCTCCTCAATAACTGGCATAAGTATCTCCCTTATAAATAAACCCGTATTCTGCTCCCGGACCTTTCAACCGATTTTAAGAATCGCCCCTTTTGGTGAGTAAGCAACCACATTAATGAATGATCGCCTTTTCATATCTGTCCATATGTCCGACATTAGTGTGCATCCAATTTATACTCCAAGAATCTTTAACTATATTTACATACTGTTCAACTGATGCTCGAGTATTCACCACCAACTTAGTTCGAAGAGTAGAATAACTTGGTAGCATATATCCAATACCATAGTCCGCAATTGCCTTAACCATCTCAATAAATCCTTGTGTTTGTATAACATTAAATGCAATGTTATTTTGAAAGAAACATAAAGCCACTTTCATATCCACTTTGCATCTTTATCCTTTCATCCATCATTCTAGGTATTGAAGTTTGCTGCAAGTTTGAATTTTCACGAACACTAGTTATTTCCCCTTCAAAGACAACGCTTCCAGTAGATGATTGAGTTCTCGGCCTTTTGTTCCCATTACCATCAGCACTAACCTCTGTATTCCCAATCACAAGAACAGCCGCAGCTTGTACTTCTTCGGGTACTGACAAACAACTAGCAATATCACGGCCTTTTATACCAGATAAATGGGATTTGACTCTTGCTACTCCTCCTGGAAAATCCTTTTTGCAGAACTTACATTTGAAACGGTGTCCTACTTTCTCTGCATATTCCCAAAATTTGTCTAACGTCTTCACCATCCTTAACTAAACTGAGAAACCCTCTGTTTATCAAAGCAGAAATTCAACATAAAACAGTGAGAAAAATCTCATTATTAGAAAATACCTTCAAAATCAACAGAAGTACAGAACATAAGAGTTATTCAAAATTTCAAATAGAGAAAGTTCCTAAAAAGCATATCAGAGCTTCATAGTTTAAACTGCTCTGTAAGAGATAATTCCCCATGTTTAATTCCAATTTCTCATATCAAAATAAAAACCCTAGCTATAATTCTGAGAATTAAAAACAAACACCAAATGAGATAAAAAGCCCTAATTCATCTCAAACACACATGGAATGCTGATAATCTAACTCAACACATAACATTTATACATGTTACAGAGATTTATTGAGGAAAAATTAAAAGAAAAAGGGGGATTTGAAGCGAAGGAATTGAGAGATATGAACTTTACCTTTGCGATTATATTCTTATTTGTCGAGCAGGCAGGATTACTATCGGAAGATGTGACAGACTTACAGTATTCAGATGAATCAGATTCAGACTTCAGGTTCAAGATTTGTAATCGAGAAAATCACTCATCCTTCCTCTATCGCGTTTGAATTTGAAGACTGTGATGAACAAGGGTTGATATGTACTCTTTGATGAACAATCGTTCGATTGAAGTTGTTAGAAAATTTGAGTTCGAAGTTGAACACTTGAACTGTTGAACTGAAGTGATAAGATAAGATTGTGCTTTGAAGTGAACTTTGAAGAACTTTGAAGATATTTTGTGATTTTTTTTAATTAAAAATTAATACCCAGATCGGCCGAACTGATACGGCGAATTTTGGTACGTTCCGAATAATTCGCGACAAATCCGGCTTCTTCATATAATTCGCGTAACAGGTGCGGGGTTTCAATAGTTCGGCCGAATGCATCGGATTCGGACGATTCGGACGGATTCGCGAATAATTCGCGAAAAATTCGCCGAATTGTTAACTAGGGCTGAGAATGGAAGTTTGGTCTATCTCGGACATCGAATTTTGATGCACTCGGGAAATCCACGGTGGACATTTGCTGAACTTCGAACTTTGATATAACGTGAAGCATCGATACCTTTCCCGTAAAACTGTTTGAGGTGGGTGAACAAAACTCTCGTTGGAGTGGGTTAACCGAACCTTCAGAGGTGGGTGAGGGTTATTTACGTGGGTCAACAAAATATGACGTGGGTGCATAAACGTTGACGTGGGTGAAGGAAAACGGAAGTGGGTGAACAGTTCGGCTATTGCCGCCGTGCTTGGCCGCCGACATTTTTTTTTTCCGCGACACTTTTACTCAAACTGTGATCACTCCGTAAATGTTTGGTGACAGTGTTTTCAGGAAATGTTATCTTTGCTATGAAGCTTCTTTCAACGGCTTTCAGAAATGTGATCTTTTCATTCGCAGCTGTTGCATTTTCTTCCTTGTAACGGCTGTTGTAACGGTTTAAGAAACTGTTGACTTTTCTTATACAACCGTTGATGTTTCTTTATGGACCTTTCACCATGGTTTTGCTGCACCATAGCGGGCTTTTCTGACATGCTTTTCCGGAGGTTTTCTCTTGGGTATTCAAGCACCTAGATATGTAAGCAACTTGGCGCCCTTGCGGTCATGACAGTATTGACTTTGACATACAACAAAATCGAACAGGTAGGTAATGCGTTATTTGAGAAGCAAATTTTTCTGAACTTTGGACTCGAACATGTTGCGGACCGACCATCCTGACAACAGTCTAGGTGATTTTTTAAGTGAACCAACCGTGGTGGCTCCCGATTGCGATGCTGGACTGCAGCATTTGGGATCACCGACTGCGATAAAGAATTGGCCGGTCTGGTCGATCAACTGATCAGCTTGAAAACGAAACTGGATCAAGCCATGTTGCAGATCGAACATCCAACAACAATTTTGATGGAGATTTTTTACTACATCTTTTGTCGCGGACCGAGCATCCCAGCAACACTATCATCAAATTTTGTAGTGATGCGATTTTCAGAGGTATCCGTAAGTAATAGCTTCAGCAGATCCGAAATAGAAAATCTTGATTGCAGTAGTTGCGATCAACTGGACTGCAGTATGTGCGATTATACGGTCAACAACGTAGGCCGCGATCACTGGATCGCCACTATTATGATCAAACTGGACTGCAGCAGTTGCGATCAACTGGACTGCAGCAGTGATTTTTCAAGATGCTCGGACTGTTTTCTCACGGGCATGATTTTGAAGCGTTTTCTACAACTTTTCTCAATGGGGGAGTACGATTCCTTTTTTCGTATCCCCCTTAGCCGGCGCCAATGTTTGTACCCAAAATTACTCTTGGGCACGAAACATGATGAATAGGTGATTTGGTGTGTTTTTAGGGTTGGAGGCGAATTGGAGATTGAACCAAAGCGACACAGATTTTTACGTGGTTCGGCATAGTTGCCTACGTCCACGGGTGAATCCCCTTGGGGAGTATTTTTTCATTGATAGTTTGTATTACAACATGAGTATTTCCCCCTATTGGCTATCCCCCCTGTCCTGATTTCTTCTCTCCCTATTTATACAATTCAACATCTAATTTCAACATAAACATAAATTGCATTAACTGCCCCATTCATGCTCCCATAATGAATTCTAAATGAAACCGCCCATTTATGCTCCCATCATGAATTTTGCATGAAACTTCCCCTTTATGTCTTCATCATAATTGTTGCATGAAACTGCCCCTTAAATGCTTTTATGATAAATTCTCATGAAACTGTTGGGATTAATGCGCATGTATGAAACTGCTACATTTAGTGTTTGTATGGTAAATTCTCGTATGCCGGGCAAGTTGGATCAAGCACGGTGGCGATTGGATGGATGTTGGTTGGCGCATAATTGGCCGGAAGACTCGGATGGAGGTTTGTTGGCAAAGATGGTTAAATTGCAGATCGGATGGAGGTCTACCGATGATTTGGATGGAGACTGGTTGGCAGTGCGGATGAGTTTTAGGCTGGGAATTGGTTAGCAGCGTTGCTGGCTATAAGACCGAAAATTGGCTAGGGGTGTGACTGACTTCGATAGTTGACCGACGGTTGACCTTGACCATTGACAGACCGTTGACTTTGACCATTGACCGGATGTTGACTTTGACCATTGATCAGATGTTGACTTTGACCATTGACCTTGACCGGATGTTGACTTTGACGGTTGACCGATTTTGACTATTGACTGATTTTGACCATTGACCGTCTGTGCAGACTGGTGGACTGCCTTGGTTGACTGATTAGCGGGCTTGGATGAGGACCAAAAGATGATTCAAGTATCAATTTGGCCCATTAAGTGGTATTTTACTTATAGTACAAACTGGTATTTTTTCTTACCCTAAAGATTGACGTCACGGAACATTGGAATGGCACTGAAAGACATGGTAGACCGGTAGGCCATGGTAGAGTATGCATAAAATTTGCTGTAAAATTTCATAGGTAACTCATGTTTAATTGTTCAGTGTCTAATTTTCCATAAACAAAATCATGAATAAAGAGAAGGATTACAAAGTAGCAAACATGGTCAATTCCAAAGAACACCTGCAAAGGCCAACCGGCACAGCAAAGCATAACAGAAGCAAGACTGTTCGCCTATCTATATACGCATTACCGGGGCTCTGTCATCCCAATTATGTTGGCACTCATAAACACCCCATCTGTAGCTGTAAAAGTGAAGAAGTGACTCTCATCTCATATAGGACAACGCGAGATTCCTCAGATTGTTCCAACAGTAAGTACCTCCCTGGAGCATGAGGAAAAAGGTAAATTAGTAGAGTTATAAAAAAGAAGAAAGAAACTAAACATACAGAGAGAGAAGGGACCTCATTTTCAAGATCATTAATCGTTTTTTCAAAATCACCACTATTCATTTCTTCAAAAGCATCAAAAATCATATCTTCAAGATCATCACTAAGTCTCGGATTTTCAAGGGCGAGGTTCTTCAGATTATACAGTATCGACTCCTTCAACTTCTTGCACTTGATTATGTTCAGTTTCCGGAGGGAAGTAAGCAATCGTAAATCTGGTACAGATTTCAGTTTGGTGCACCTTCCGACAAATAGACTCTCAAGTACAGGGAAGGAACTGTAAGGTGGTGGTGGAGCAACCCATTCTTCTAAATCATTCATCTTATAAATTCTCAGTTGAATTAGCGAAGGAAATAATGTTGTTATACTGCTTCCTCCTTGTTCTTCTTCTTGTTGGTAATAAAATTCTTCACCCAAACATTTCACTGAGCTCATTTGTAGCAAGTGAAGTACCCTAAGACATGGGAGCATACCCAGAGCTGAAAGCTTCTGACAACTCCTGCAATCCTCGAAATATAGTTTCACCAAATTGGGAAGGGACTAAGAAGAACCCAACCACTTAGGATGTTGTGCACCACTGAAATATTGTATCGACAGAAATTGTAAATTAGGATGTGGCTTCAGACCTTCCAGCACCATAAATGAATTGTTAGCAACTTCTTCTTCTGCAACTTGTTCTTCTTTCTGCATCCATTTCAGAAACAATTTCTGAATGTTGTGCTTGTCTTTCAACTTTGCCCTCTCAGCATCCATTTTACCTCTCACATTGTCTAGACATATTATAGTTAACTCCCAAAGAGAGTTTAGACAATCTAATTCTTCGATCCCACTAGAATCTCCGTTATAGTCCTTCCGAGTCCTAACCACGTAAGAATCTAATATCTCCAGGCGAGTAAGCATTTCTATGCCCGTGGGCATTATTTGGTACTTACTAGAGTGAGTAAGACTTCTCAATTCCACCCAATTCCTAATGTCTTTGGGGAACTTGCATCTTCCACCAAGGTTCACCAACTCTAATTTACAGATATTGCTAGTCAAAGATTCGTACAATTCTCTAACAGAAGTACCTTTCAAATCAAGTGACCTTAATTTTGTCAATGCTCCAAAACTCTCGGGTAATTCTTCCAAAAATGTAGCTGAAAAATCAAGGGACACTAGATTTTGGAGAGAACCAATATCTAGGGGTAAGACACTAATCTCACCACAATTACTAATACTCAAAGTCTGCAAATTGGTGAGCCTAACGATAGAATCAGGTAACACTTTAACATCTGAAAAAGAGAGATTAAGATGACGCAGGTTTCTCAAAGAACCAATTCCTTCAAGAATATTTCGAACATTTTGGCATCTGTGAAGGTTGAGAGTCTGCAGATTATAGAGCTGACTGATGGAATCAACTTGAGCATTTGTAATTCTAGCATAGTTCAGCCTGCTGAGGTCAAGGTACCTCATGTGTATACACTTAAAACTAGAAGATGCACTTTCTTGTATATCATCCGCATCTGTAAGATAAGAATAGTTTGCTGGAAACGAATTAGAAAGCGAATATATAACCCGCAAATGCTTGTTGATAACCGGACTTGCATACAGATTAGCATTTTCCCTGCAAAATATTGTTCGCAGCTTTTCGGACCCGTTCAAGACATTAAAAACTGTTCCAGATACACCGTGTTCTATATTTAACTGTAGACGACGGATGTCACGTCCATCATTTTCCATTTCACTTGCACTAAGAATCGCGACATCATGACTGTCAACGACACTTTGTGCGAGATCATGTACCAAATCATGCATTTTGAACTCATTAACATCACCTAGGTGGTCATATTTCACATCTTGAAAAAAAGAATTTGATAACAAATTATAGAAGTAATGGTTACCAATGTCTTCTGGTGAGCTCTGATATCTTCCTCCATCAGACGGATGAAGGAATCCTTCAGCCATCCACAATCGAATTAATGTTTCTCGATGATATCGCCAACCTTTGGGAAACAAATAACAATATGAGAAGCACCGTTTCAAAAATGAGGGTAAGTTATCATAGCTCAGTTTTAAAATCTGAATTATTTTGTTTGGAGTTTCTGGTGCACTAAATATGCCATTGTCTCTGATCGCCAACCAATCAGATTCGTTCTTTTTCATACGCAGAAGGCTTCCGAGAAAATTAGCTGCAAGCGGTAAACCGGCACATTTTCTGGCAATCTCCTCTCCAATATGTAACATATTTTGAGTCTTGACTGCTCCGCCTGGAGAAAATGCTCTATTCTCAACGATACACCAGCATTCTTGATTCGTTAATGGACTCTAGAATATTTCTCAAAATTAGAGAGATATCAAAATTGTCAGAAATACATACCCAAACTCTTGGCTCAAAGCTTCTCTCAATCAAGTTGTCTTTATGTACCAATTGAGCTAGGGTCGTTTTCCCTAGTCCCCCCATACCCACTATTGACACGACTGGAATTTTTTCTTGTCCCCATCAATAACATCTTTATTATAAGAGATTTATCCCACTATTGACACGACTGGAATTTTTTTTTGCTTGGCAATTTTATCTAATTCTTCATTGATGATTTTGATTCTAAAATTTTGGAACTTATATCAGATGATGACATCAATAACATCTTTATTATAAGAGATTTATCATTTTCTCTTCCAACAATTATAGAATCATCTACAAAGGATGCTGTCATCCGGTCTAGTTGCTCCATTTTTTGATCATCATCACTATGTTCTTCTAATAGATACATATCTTTTTGCTTGGCAATTTTATCTAATTCTTCATTGATGATTTTGATTCTATTAACCATTTTGGAACCAAAATTATCTGAAAAGTAGCGTACCTTCTCCCGTTTTCCATGTTTTTCAGTGAGACGTATGGCTTTATAAGACATTTCATCCAAAACGTCATCAATATCATATGCAACGCTCTGGAGCCTTCTCAATCACAGTAGCACAACTTTGGATTGTACTTGCAGTCCAACATCCACAAAGGTGGGTCCATAAAGAGCAATCATCTCCAGATCATCCTTAATTTCAGTATCCATGTTTTTGCTCGATCATGCTCTTGTCCTTGCCGCAACCCTCAACCCGGATCTTTTTGCCAAGCTCCACCATGGTGATTTCACGAGTCTTGTGTCGCAGCCCTCCTCTTGTATTCGCTCCATGAGGGTGGAAGCTTTTCAATCACAAACATACTTGTAGAGATTCATCAAAAGTCAAGCCTTCAAAGAAGAATCTCTTTGGAAGTTCGACGAACTTTAGCCATCAAGAACTTCTTACTTCCAAAGAGCTTCAAGCATGATATTTTTCTTCTAGAGCTTCCCATAAATCAAAAGCATTAAAATCTTCTTTTGCATTATAGAAGTCATACAAGGAGTCATCAAGACATTAAGAATATGATTCTTGCACAAATAATTCTTCCTATTCCATCTGTCAATTTATCTTCATTACCACGGCGATGAAGTTTTCTGAGGGTTTTTCTAAAGCATATCCATCTAACCTTTGGTCGCTTAGGAAGAATAGCATTTTAGATCAGCAACCAGATTTTTTTAAATGAAGTTTAGTTACAGCGGAAAGGCAATAAGAAATGCAATAAGGTTTAGGCAACCTTGCCATAGTTTAGGGCTTTCCCCATACACAAAGGTCTAAAGACCCAAAGGGCCATACCCTTAAGGCTAAACCAATGGTCTAAAAACTCTTAGTGTTTTAATCATCTAGGGAGCTCCAGAGTATCCTTGAGCTTTTCCAGATCTTTGTCTACAGCCCCAGCCCTACCAACTGTTTTGGCAGCAACAGAAACTAATTTTTTCATGAACCCTGTAGCACCGGTAACAAAGATCTCTTCCAACGCCATAATAAAAAGCAAATGATTTCAACAAGAAAAGATTAAACCGAATGATAAGAAGAGAAGGAAGCAAGAAAAGAAGGGAAAAGCAAGTTGAAGATATAATATCAAGTTTGTATTGATGATTAAAAGAAAAAGGTTACAACAGTTATGAGAGACTAGGGTGCCTGTTTAGATGATGTAAATGAAACTCAAGGAACAGATTCACAAAAGTCAAATGAAGCTAGCTCTTAACTGGAGTTAATCAACCTAAGGATTTGCCTAATTTAGAGTGATATGAAAACTTAAAATATACTGTATTTGTTAAATGTTAGGTGGTTCTCCAAGTTGAGAAAAAACATTAAATTAATCTGGAATCTGCGCTGAATTAGCGCCTGATTTGATGTTGCTAATCGAGACCACACTATGCATGGATTTATGTAAGAAATTAAAAATGAATTGCTAATTGGTAGTTTCTCCTCATTTCGCAATCCAACAACTAAGCCATGTGATACTGATTATTACGGTTTTTTTAAAATACTAATTTTCTTAGCATGGCATATTTAACCGGCTAATGGAATACTCCAATAGCCAAGAGACGCTAATTCTGCAACCGCATCCAGACATACGAGTTGACCCAACTAGTCATAAAATTGATTATTAATAGGCCATGATTTATCTCTATTCCCCATAAGTGATGAAAAAACAAAAGAAAACACTCATTTCTAAATTAGAGCAGTATAGTGACTAGTTAGTTCTAGGAAAGCTTCAAAGTAAACGCAAGAAAATTGAGTCATAGTTTAATTATAAATATAAGCAATCATGCAGGAGCTTATACTAACTAAAAGCTAGCGACAGATGTATTTGGAATAATTGAACCCGAACAAAACAGAAACAACATGTCAACAACAACCAAAGTAACACAATTCATATCAATGCGTCACCGAGTCCCATCTGTTCATACACTCTTAGCAGCCAATATCGGACTTGGGTCTTGACTCTTGAGGTGGTAAGGGACGATGGTATCCGGTTATTTTGTTCATCCTACAATCAAATTAGCAAAGGTTCGATACAGAGAAATGGAAGGCATAGTAAACAGGTTTGTCTCTGGTAATGCTTTTCATAAAGACCATGCCGAAGAACAACTAAACATTGGAATGGCACTGGATCCATAAAAGAGAAACCCAATGGAAACTGAGAAAGGGGTGATGTGAGTAAAAGAGATAAGTATATTACTGTATACGATTTGATTTATTTAGGAAAGGTCAAAGTCAATACATCCGGTCAAGATCGAGTTTGAATCGGATTTAGAATTTTTAGAAGTAGTTCTATATGAAGACATGCCTTATTAACTGTGTGGGCTGGGGACCGGGCTATCTGACCACAAAAATCAAAATTACTGATACCTATTCTGTGTACAACAATCATCGACACACACCCGTGATTTGTTTTCAAATTAAAGCATGCCTCATTTCCTTTTTTCTTGAAAAACTTACCATTACCCCTTTTTATCCCGGCGTTTTTAGGGGCCATTCTAATAGATTTTGGGACTAACAATAAAACAAAATAGGGTCACCCAAACCTAAATTGAGTCATCCCTAATCCTATTTTTTTCTTAATAGCAAAATTACCCTTCAATAATCGGTAGTTAAACATGAATTCGGTAGTTAGTTTACATTTAGTTATTGTTAGCCAATTTTTTTTTTCCTTCCCGAATTTTGGTTCTGCCATAATCGGTAGATAAAAATCTATATTATCTACCGATTATGGATGATGTTCTTGGAATTACACTAGCAGGAACATAATCGGTAGATAACTATTTATTTTACCTACCGATTATGTTTCTGCTAGTGTAAATCCAAGAATATCATCCATAATCGGTAGATAGTATAGATTTTTATCTACTGATTATTCTTGATTCAAGAAATTCAAATTTTTCTGCACTAAAAATAAGCACAATCGGTAGATAATGAACACCATTAACTACTGATTGTGAACGTAGAAAATTTCGAAATTTTATTAAGTTTTGAAAATTTGAATTTGGGGCCGTGAACACAATCGGTAGATAATAAGCATCACTTATTAACACAATTTACTACCGATTATGGTAGTACCAAAGTTCGAAATTTTATGATTATGGCAAAATCTCATTTTGGGGCCAATATACATTCGGAAGTTAAATTTACTACTGATTATGGTAGTGCTAAAATTCGAAAATTGAGTACATTCGAAGGTTAAAGTAACACAGTTTACTACCGAATATATATATTGGCCCCAAAATGAGATTTTGCCAAAATCCTAATTTTTTCGAACTTTAGTACTACCATAATCGGTAGATAAAAATATATATTATCTACCGAATGTATATTGGCCCCAAAATGAGATTTTGCCAAAATCATAAAATTTTCAAACTTTGATACTACCATAATCGGTAGATAAAAATATATATTATCTACCGAATTTATATTGGCCCCAAAATGAGATTTTTCCAAAATCCTAATTTTTTCGAACTTTAGTACTACCATAATCGATAGATAAAAATATATATTATCTACCGAATGTATATTGGCCCCAAAATGAGATTTTGCCAAAATCATAAAATTTTCGAACTTTTTTTTTTTAGAAAAGGTAAGAGTATATTAAAAATAAAAATAGTATACAATGTACAAACTAGATCAAAGATCTAGAAAAAACCAGAGACAAAAAGAAAACAGAGAACTACACAGCCAAAATTGCCTCCCGATGAAATAATACTTGATTCAAAGAATAAGAGCTAAAAGTCTTCATTGAACAAGTCCAAAGATGCACAAATTGTTTAACCATCATCTTGATCTCCTCTTTAGACTTCGGCCGCTTGCCATTAACTCTGGCATTCCGTTCCTTCCAGGTCTCCCAAATCACCGCAAAAAGAATCAACTTCCACAGATCCTTTCTAAAGTCATGAAAATTAAAAGACAACCAATATTTTAATAGAGTCGCAAAAGAATTAGGTTGAACCCAAACCATCCTGCAAGAGTCGATGAAGTAATTCCATACTTCTGCCAACCAACTACAATTAATGAAAAGATGATGTAAAGATTCTTGCTCTCTATTTCACAGCGGACACAAATTGCTAGCCACTTGAACTCCTCTATGTTCCAGCATCACTCTAGTAGGAATTGAATTGTGCAAGCCAGCCCAACAAAGAAAAATTACCTTAGGGGGAATATGCTTCACCTACAACAAACTTGCAAACTCCCATTCTACGGCCTCTCTACAAAGCATATCATATAGTTTCTTAGGCGAGAACTCTCCTGTAAGATAGTCTTCCTCCCCAACATGCAAAATGATACCATTCAGATCATCTCGTAACTCTAATAAATCAATTCTTTCAGCTGGATTTAACCGTCTGCTAAAATTGAGAGACCACGCATCACCCACCACTTTTTCCACCGTACAATTCTTTTGCAAACTTATATTATAAAGCCTTGGATATTTAGCCTTTAAAGAGCCTTTTTGAAACCACCAATCGTGTCAGAATCTTGTCTCCTTCCCACCTCTAACACTTATCTCCACACACATCTGTAGAACAGGTCTAAACTTCAAAATCTGTTGCCACATACTCCTCCCTATAGCGTGTTTCCTTTCATCTGGAACCAAGAATTTTGAATCTACATCACTCTTCTCCACCATAATCTTCCGCCAAAAAGCATGTTTCTCCTTAGAAAATCTCCACAACCATTTAGCCATAAGAGATTTATTAACTAACCTCAGATTTCTAACTCCAATACCTCCATATAATTTTGGCTTGTTAATCTTCTTCCACCCAACCCAGCTCATCTTGTTAACATCATCTGTTACTCCCCATAATTTTTTTCGCATAATGGTGTTGAGCTTTTTCTCTACCGAAGCAGGCATATGAAGTAAAGAGAGAAAGTAAGTAGGTAAGTTAGAGAGAGCATATTTTATCAAAGATAACCTACCTGCTTTGTTGAGATACTTATTCTTCCAAACCGCCAATCTTTTCTGCATTCTTTCAATAACAATATCCCACACAACAATATTACGATGAGAAGCTCCTATTGGTAACCCTAGATAAGTAACTGGAAGAACTACCACTTTACAACCCATCTCCAACGCTAGCTCCTGCACCAAATCATCATCTCCTATACTCGTACTAGAACTCTTCTAAAGGTTTAATTTTAAACCTGTTAACACCTCAAAGATAACCAAAATCACCAGCAACCTTCTTACCTCCTCCTTAGAAGCATTTAGGAAAATAACAGTATCATCAGCAAAATGTAAATGAGAAATAATAATTCCCCCTTCTTTTACTTTAAACCCACCAAGTTTTCCGCCTATTACTGCCTTATCTAGTAACTTAGCAAGGACTTCGACTACCAGAATAAACAAAAAAGGCGAAAGCGGATCCCCCTGACGAACACCCTTTGAAGGTTTAATTCTATCCGTAGCCACCCCATTTACAAGTATAGAGAATTGAGAAGATGTAACACACCAAGAAATCCACTTGACCCATTTGTCTCCAAAACCATGCTTCTTTAAAATTGTAAAGAGTGCAAACCAATTCACATTATCAAACGCCTTTTCCATATCTACTTTGCAAAGAATGCCTGGTCTTCCTTGCTTTAACCTACTGTCAATACATTCATTTGGAATCAGAACTCCATCCAAAATTTGCTTCTCGCTAAGAAAAGCACCTTGAGAATGAGAAACTAGATTTGGCATTACTACTTTTAACCTTTTAACCTACTAGAGTGATGCTGGAACCTACTGTCAATTTTGTAAAAACTGCTTATTAAGCTTATTGGCCTAAAGTCTCTAGCCGTGGCAGAGTCCTCATTTTTAGGAATAAGTTTTATAAAAGAAACATTCAGCCTCCAGTCAGCAACACCCTTATCAAAGAACTCATGCAATGCCAGCATTACATCATCCTTCACGACATGCCAACAGAGTTTATAAAACTCCATTGTAAAACCATCCGGACCTGGTGCCTTATTAGCGCCAAACTTCTTAATCACCTCATGCACCTCCTCCTCATCAAAAGGTCTTTCTAACAATTGATTCTGAGCATCATCAATCTGTGGAAAACTCAAGCTGTCAAAACTTGGAGAAACCGAATGTGAAGTATTGAAAAGACAAGAATAATATCTGTGAAGCTCCGATTTGATGACATCTTGATTAAAAACATCCACCCCATCAACCTCCAATTTTGTGATATTTCATCTTCTATTTTTGGCGTTAGCAATCCTATGAAAGAAGCCCGTATTTTTATCACCTTCCACAAAACCTTGCACTTTAGCTCGTTGAAAAGCCATCCTTGCTCTCTCAATTTTTATATCATCTAGCTTCAATTCATCGTTCGCCCTTTCTACAAAATCTTCTTCAGATAACTCCGCTCCTTCTTCTTGTAAATTAAGTCTTTTTATGTTTGAAGATAAAGCCTCTTCTTTCCTTCTCAGATCACCAAAAGTAGCACTGCTCCACTGCTTCAAAAAGAATTTTAAATTCTGTAACTTCCTGAACAAGATATAACTTGGAGTTCCAGTAAACTGAAGTTCCCTCCACCATGTTTCAATATTAGTCATGAAATCCTTATGTTTGAGCCAATTATGCTTAATTTTAATAGAAGATCTGACGTAAACATCTGGGCTAAGTTCAATTAACAAAAGGTTATGGTCTGAACACGTCCGCACCAATGCTGTTTGAGTAGCCCTTCTAAAATGAATATCAAACGCAGAGTCAAATAAACATCTATCCAATCTGCAGAGTAAAGGATCAGAGTGCTTATTACTCCAAGTAAAAGCACCTCCGTTTAAAGGTAAATCAACCAACTCCAAGTCATAAATAAAATCATTTAAGAACTGCATGTTCCTCTCATCTGCACCACCTCTATTACGTTCCAAATTACTCCTCACTGCATTCATGTCACCGACAATGCACCAAGCTGGATCCTTCCACAGCCTTATATCCCGAAGGTCCCTCCAAAATTCTTCCCTTAAAACATAATCACAAGGCGAATAAACATTAAAGAGAACAAAATAAAAACCTGTTGCTCTACACTTCAGCAAGATTGACAAAGTATTTAAACCACGTCTCTCATCTAAGAACTCCAACCTTGAGCTATCCCAAATAGTTAACAGCCCTTCACTATTCCCATCCGATCCATGAGAAGCAAGAAAACGCCAGTCAAAATCCGAATTGTACCAGAACTGGTTTACAAACCAAGAAGACAAATCAACCATCTTAGTTTCCTGGATCGTACATGCTAAACATCTATGATCTCTAATTAAATCGCGCACAACAATTTCCTTACGATAAGAGTTCAAACCCCTGATATTCCAGTTTATAATCTTAGACCCCATTACCAACAACTATCTCCCTAGAGTTAACTTCATCTTCCATCTCTAAATCACCCGCCTTCGAACCACCACCTATTGACTCATCACAACTACCACTCTGCTGCACCTCCCTTCCAGCTGCAATTTTATCATACCTTTCTTTGTATTTGGTGAGAATTGCTTCAATAATCTCCTTGGATTAATCTTCCTTATTTATAGATAAACCTCCATACGTGCAGTACAGCTCAAAAACCAGCTTAGAGGTAGAAAGAATAACCTCACTTATGTCCACCTTCGCATGTTGTAAATCACCTAATTTGATCACCGCCTTGTCCTCATCTACTGTAAAAATATTTCCAGCAGAAGCTAAAGCCAAAGGCACTGGTGAAGATGCGTTAGTAAAATTTTCATCAAGGGTCGGTGTATAACCCATCCTGACAGAATTAGTGGGAACTACCACTTCACATCCATCAACATTCTGAAAGGGCACTAAGGCCACAGACTCTTCTTCAACCCTAGTTCGCATCTCAGTATTTAAGGTGGGAACATCACCTGCACATCCACCCTGTATACATGAGAGCTCCCCAGAATTAAAGGCCGAAACAGAGTTGTTTATCCTGATAGGAACATCACCTACACGTCTATCATTCAAAACCCCCTATGTTCTACTATTATTATTAACCATAGCAGTGATAGGTACCCCACCACCACCTTCCACTCTAGGAACAATAACAACAGCCCCTGATGAAGAATTTGAATTACCAGAGCTAGTGGGAACATCCCCTACACATCCACTAGACACCTGGTAATTCATATTCAAGCCAGATCTCGTAAAAACACCATCAATTAGATCATTAACCTCATTGCTCGTCTCAAGAGATTTCTCAGCCACTGGAGCGTTAATGGTAGGCCCAACTAAAGAGCCTGCCCCTTTAGACTGAGAAGGGTTGGCTGAGTTCGATCCAAAAACCCGAACTGATTTAACTCCACATAAAGCGGGAGTTTCCATAATTGAAAAACTTGAAAGTTTCTGCTTATCTTCAAAAATTTGAATCAGTCGGAGATATTCCCCTAGAGAAGCCTTATTCTTCGGGGAAAACTTGAAGTCCCATTCAATGGTAACAGCCCACTGATGACCACCATCTTCAACCAGCAAAACCGCCGGGATATACGCAAAATCCCCTTTCACAGCAAGTCTGATGAAATTGTATATTGATACTACCATAATCGGAATGTATATTGGCCCCAAAATGAGATTTTTCCAAAATCATAAAATTTTCGAACTTTGGTACTACCATAATCGGTAGATAAAAATCTATACTATCTACTGATTATGGATGATGTTCTTGGATTTACACTAGCAGAAACATAATCGGTAAGTAAAATAGATAGTTATCTACCGATTATGTTTCTGCTAGTGTCATTCCAAGAATATCATCCATAATCGGTAGATAATATAAATTTTTATCTACCGATTATGGCAGAACCAAAATTCGCGAAAAACAAATATGTGTTGGCTAACAATAACTAAATGTAAACTAAATAACGAACTCATGTTTAACTACCGATTACTGAAGGGTAAATTTTCCATTACGAAAAAATAGGATAAGGGGTGACTTAATTTAGGTTTGGGTGACCTTTTTTGTTTTATTGTTGGCCCCTAAATCCTTTTTCCTTGCCCCAAAAAACGCCAGGCTTTTTATTCCTAGTGAACATCACTTCCTCCACTACTATTTTCTCATACATCTCTACTTTATCCCCATGGCCCCCACTTCTAGTTCTAACCCAAATAGTATTGATAGTCTGGTCAATAAAATGAACTCAGCTCTCAATATCCCTGAGAATTTTTTTCCAAAAGTCTTCCTCAATCCTGACAATGTCAAAACCAAGGAACCCCAAAATTGGAAATGGTTTTTGATTGGAAAGCTCTGTAGCAGTACCTGCTTTCAAACATCTAGAGTTAGAAACTTAATAGATTGTAACTGGGAATCATTGAGCAGAGTGGAAATTGATATCTGGAATAGAAGACGAAATTAATACATCCTCAGGCTTACCCATGAGGAGGACTATCTCACTCTGAGGAAAGGAGGCACTAGAGGGGTATTTGATAAGCTTATGGTTTTAGTGGGTGTCCCTGCTGGTGGCCCTAAGCTGATTGATGAGGAACTTTTCTCAAAGGTCATGATTTGGTTACTCTTTAAGAGAATCCCAACACACATCATCCCTGATATTAGAAACATAGTCAAAACAGTAGGTGTTTTTCAGGATGCTAAAAAGCCATATGGAAGAGATAGATTTGATAAAAACTTAAAGGTAAAACTCACTTTGGATGTAACTAGACCACTCAAGTTTGGTATTGAAGCATTTGAAACACCTATTTTATCTCACTGGCTGGAGTTTGCTTATGCTCTGAATGGTATCAAGTTTTGTAAAGTTTGCAGAATCCTTGATCACCCAGGACCCCTTTGTGCACCACCACCAAACCACAATCAACCCCATCAACAATCTCTACCAACCCCCTAACCAGTACCACCACCAAGAACCCCACAATAAAAAATTGTCCACACTGGAAAAAATGTTATTTACAGACCTTACTCAGATGCTGATGCTGCAGCATAATTCGAAGTTAAGATGAAAAATGCTAAGAAGTTGGAACTTGAGAAAGCTATAGCAAACATTGCTATTACTTTTGGAGCTCAACATTCCCCTGCTGATGAACCAAATTCCCCCACCCTGATGTCCTTGCCTGTCAACTCAGGAACAAAAAGCTTTCCTTGACTAAGAAAAATCCAAGTACCAATAAGTAAAATCTCTCAAGGATGAAAGCTGTTGCAAGAGCCAACAACACAAATTATACAACCATTACTCAACAACCAGTTATTTATGATGCTAATACTAACTTTCCATCCGCTACTCCTCCCAAAGCTTTCCCTTCAATTCCCTCCCTACCCTGGCTCAAATTAAGACTAGAATGGAGCCTGAAATTGCTAAGAAAAAGAAAGAGGCATGGAAAGAGAATAAAAGAGCCCATATCTTTGAGGACACTAGTTCAAACCCTTTATTGATGAACTTTACTGATGCTAAAATAAAAAATCCAATCTACAATGATGATGATAACAACCTCAACATCACTGACACTGAAAATCTCAAGAGATTCAAGGAATTGGATAAAACTCCTACAAATCTCAATGATACTCTCCCTATGGCTAATGGTACCTTGGGAAACTTCTCATCTGTTAGCATGGAAAACTATCACTTATAACTCTCCTTAACTTTTATAGCTTATCTTTACCTGAACTATTACTGTCAAACTCTCATCACTCCTATGATAACGTTACTTGAAGACCAACCTCCAAGTATCCTATTGTGTCCTATTTTTGGAAACTTTTTCCATTTCACTTGCGTTGAGAATCGCAATTTCATGACGGTCTGCCACAGTTTGTGCAAGACCATGTACGAAATCATGCATTTTGAACATATTAACATCACCTAGCTGGTCATACTGTGCATCTTGAAAAAAAGCATTTGATAACAAACTATAGAAGTAACGTTACCAATATCTTCTGGTGAGCTCTGGTTTCTGCCTCCATTATACGGATGAAGGAATCCTTCAGCCATCCACAACCGAATCAATGTTTCTCTATGATATATCCAACCTTTAGGAAATAAACAACAATATGAGAAACACCATTTCAAATGGGAGGGTAAGTTATCATAGCTCAATTTTAAAATCTGAAGTATATTGTTGGGATTTTCTTGGGTATTGAAAACATCATTGTCTCTGATCGCCAACCAATCAGACTCGTTCCTTTGCTGCAAGTGGTAAACTAGCACATTTTCTCCCTATCTCTTCTCCTATGTTTGACATGATCAGAGTCTCGACTGCACCGCCGGGAGAAAAAGCTCTACTCTTAATAATTAACCAGCATTCTTGATTACACAGGGTTGACAGATTGTATGCTGAAATTGTACCCTTAACAATAGATGCGACATTTTCTTTACGTGTAGTTACTAATATTTTACTCCCCTGAGCACCACCACTTAAATAACCCTTTAGTTTCTCCCAGTCTTCGGCATTCTCGTTCCAAAGATCGTCTAGTACCAACAGATATTTCTTCCCTCTAATATTTTCATGAACTTTCCTTACTAGTACATCGACACTAGACACATCACACATTGTTTCAGTGAGGGACTCGAGAATTTTCTTAAAATTAGAAAAATATCGAAATCGTCAGAAATACAGACCCATGATCTTTGCTCAAAGATGCTCTCGATCGAGTGGTCTTTGTATACCATTTGAGCAAGGGTCGTTTTCCCAAGTACCCCCATACATACTATTGAAATGACTGAAACTTTTTCTTGTATAATTAAATATTCAGATGATGGCAACAAAGGATTTTCCATCAATAACATTTTTACTATACAAGATTTATCATGTTCTCTCCCGACAATTTTAGAATCATCTACAAAGGATGCTGTCATCCGGTCTAATGGCTCAGTATTTTGATCATCATCACTATATTCTAACTGATACATATCTTTAACTTGGCAATTTCATCTAGTTCTTGATTAATGATTTTGATTCTACCAGCCATTTTGAAATCAAATTTAACCGAAGAGCCGTGTACCTTCTCTAGTTTTCCATATTTTTCCGTAACACACATGGCTTCATAGGAAATTTCATCCAAAACATCATCAATGTCATAAGCAACGCTCTGGAGCCTTTTTAACCAGATTCTGACAATCCTTTTGCATCACGACCATTGATGTTCATGGTTTGTTCTTCATATTTTTGAAATATATTATCCCACATGGTGTTACCATGTTGTTCTACACCACCGATACAATCTTGGGTAAAAAATACATAATTATGACAAATACATTCATCTTCTATCATGCTTTATTTTTTCCAAGGACTCGGTTCTTCTTACCTTTGCCTTGAGTTTGTGCTTGTGAATCCATTTTACAAGAAAATATATAATTGTAGAGGAGGTGTGATAGTTTTAGATTTGAAAAAGATTGAAAAATTAAGAAATTCTAGAGAGATTTAGAAATTCTGGTGTGAGTTGATATGAGTTTGAAATTAGGTATTTATAGAGGCGGGAAATTGTAGCCTTCGGATACGGGACTGATAAGCGTTGATCTTACTATCGAGCGATAGCTTGACTAACGATGGCGATTTCAAGACCATCGAGCAATGTGTTGACCATCGAGCGACCGAGACTCTATCGCTCTCTGGAAACTCTGCCGTGTATGCATATATGCCAGGAAAAACATATTGGCATATGAATTTGGCAGTTTGGCATAACCATAGTGGGTGCATATATGCCAAATATCATATTTTGGCATGTGCATTGGTATAGGCCTAAAAACAAGAAAGCATGCAATTTTTAACTGCCTAAAATAGAGTTTGTCTTAGGGCTGTCAATTGGTCCGGGTCCTCCCGGGTATCACTAGACCCAGACCCGGACCCTACTTATAAAAGTCGGGTCCGGTTCCTAAATTTGTGGACCCAGAACCGGACCCGTTAAAAATGCAGGGTACCTGTCGGTTCCGGGTACCCATTGTGTATCAAGAAAACTATAAAAAAAACTTCAAAATCTTGATATATTTCTCTTTTTGGTCTGAATCTAAATTTTTTTTATAAATAATTATTATTGTTTCTTCGTTAATGTACTAAATAAATACTAAATGTAAGAAAAATATGAAAAATGAAAAAAAAATCTAAGCCAAAACTAGCAAAATACATATAATTTTGCTAAAAAGATGAAGTAAAGTTAGAATAACTGGGTACCCATTACCCGCGAGTACCCGACGGGTATTACCCGTTTGGACCCATTAAGATTCGGGTCCAATCGGGTAATTACCCGTCGGTTCCAAAGTTGTTAATGGGTCCAACTTTAGGACCCAGAACCAGACCCATTTCTACAGGGTTCGGTTCCGGGTCCGGGTAATGGGTACCCATTGACAACCCTAGTTTGTCTTGCTAAATACGGAGTCATAGATGGAAAGCACGCAGCATCACCACTGTTAGAATACGTGCATCCAACTCAAAACCAATTGGCAATGAGTGGAGAGGCCCTAAGGGATTATAAACCGCATGATCTTAGATGCGCAGACAATGTGGGACTAATAATCTCAACACGCCCCCTCACGTGTAGCCTCGTTGGGTCTAACACGTGGACAATTAAATCGGGTGACGCGGAGTAAAGGCGCAGTCAAATGACTCGTCGCAAATAACTTGCTCTGATACCATGTTAGAATACGAGCATCCAACTCAAAACCAATTGGCAATGAGTGGAGAGGTCCTTCCATATTATATTTTAAGTTTATTAAGGGGACATTAACAGTGTGGGACTGTTATCCTCAACACGCCCCCTCACGTGTAGCCTCACTGGGTCTAACACGTGGACCAACGTTGTATGGTGACCGCTGGGCCTACTCACACACGGGCCTAGCTCTGATACCAAATCAAAACCAATTGGCAATGAGTAGAGAGGTTCTTCCATATTATATTTTAAGTTTATTAAGGGGACATTAACAATGTAGGACTATTATCCTCAACAACCACCAACAAACAAGTGGGATATAACTAGTCTTCCTATACCTTTAGGCTACTAATCCAATTTCACATTCAAAGGATAACATGTAAGGTCACACCAATTGTCTTTTCGTTCTAGAAAATCAAATTAGCAAAGACTCGAAGTAGTGAAATGGAGGGCATAATAAACAGATTTGCCTTCACTAGGCTATACTTGTAATGTTTTTCAAAAAAACAAAAAACAAAAATTGGAATGGCACTGGATGTATACAAATATTAATGAGCATTAGTGCAACTGAAAGACAGTAAGCCACGGCAAAGAATACATAAAAATTTCAGATCTTTCATATTTCAGTGACTAATTTCGATAATAAATAAATAAATAAACTTAACGGATTACAAAACATAAAGCCGGCCAACCAGCACAAGGCGAAGCAAAACAAAAACAAGAATTTAGCCCTACATATATACACATCACTTCCGAGACTGCCATCCCAACTAGGTTGGCACCACAACCACCACCGATCATGACAGAAAGGAGGTCGACAAGAGATAACTTAGATTTATCCAACTGCTCCAACGATACATGATAGCAAGTTATCTACCACCCGATTGAGGAAAAACTAATTAGTAGAGTTACAGAGATATAAAAATTAAAGGTTGACAGAGAAGGAATTAGGGACCTCATTTTCAAGACCCTTAGTCAGATCTGCAAAATTACCACTACTCAGTTCTTCGATATTATCAAGCATCAGATACTTGAGATCACCAATCATCATCACTCATCACCAGCTCTTCGAGTTCTTCAAACAAGGCGGGGCGCTTCGGATCAACATCATTTTCAACAAAGGTGAGGTCCTGCAGATCATATGACTCCTCCAACTTGTTGCACTCCAAAATCTTTACTTTCCGGAGAGAAGTGTGTGATCTTAAATCTGGTATTGATTCCAGTTTCGTGCACTTCTGGATAGATAGATACTCAAGTACAGGGAAGGCATTGTAAGGTGGTGGTGGAGGAGCAACCCATTCTTCTAAATCATTCATCGTATCAATTCTAAATTCGATTAGTGAAGGGAATAATGTTGTCATACTGCTTTCTCCTTCTCCTTGTTGCTGATAATAAAATTCTTCACCCAAACATTTCACCGACTTCATTTCCTGTATGTAAAGTACCTGAAGACACGGGAGCATACCCAGAGATGGAAGCTGCTCACAACTCTTGCAATTCTGGAAATCTAATGTCACCAAATTCGGAAGGCAATAAGAAGAACCCATCCACTTTGGAAACTTCACACCTCCAAAATATTGTATCGACAACAATTTTAAATTAGGATGTGGCTGTAAACCTTCCAATACCATGAAAGAATTTTCAACATCTTCTTCTTCTTCTTCTTCTTCTTCTGCAACATCTTCCTCTAATTTTTTTGCTCTCTTTAATGCGGCGGCCCATCGTCGATACACTACTTCTTCGCTGTCTTCTTCGTCTGAAACTTCTTCTGCAAATTCTTCTAGTTTGTCTGAAACTTCTTCTGCAACTTCTTCTTCGTCTGAAACTTTTTCTGCAACTTCTTCCTGTACCCATTTTAGATACAATTTCTGAATGTTCTGCTTGTCTTTTAACTTGGCCTTCTCAGCATCCATTTTACCTCTCACATTGTTTAGATATATGATGGTTAACTCCCGAAGGGAGTTTAGACCTGCTAGATCTTCAATCCCACTAGAATCATTGGTTCCTCCGATGTAGTCCTTTATATTCCTAACCACGTAAGAATCTAGCACTTCCAGGCGAGTAAGCATTTCTATTCCTGATGGCATTATTTGATACTTATCGGAGTCATCGACCCACGACTTTAGCCGCCCATGGCAGTGAATGAAACTTCTCAATTCCACCCAATTCTGAATGTCCTTGGGAAACTTACACTCACCTTCAAAGTTGACAAACTCTAATTTATAGATGTTGCTAGTCAGAGACTCAGGCAATTCTTTTATTCTGGTTTGCGCCAAATTAAGTGACCTCAATTTTGTCAATTCTCCAAAACTATCAGGTAATTCTGTGAATATGGTATATGGAAAATGAAAAGATACAAGATTTTGAAGAGAGCCAATATTTTTGGGCAAGACACAAATGTACCTACAGTAACTGATATTTAAAGTCTGCAAATTGGTATGCCTGAAGATGGAATCTGGTAACACTTCAACATCAGTAAAAGAGATATTAAGATGACGCAGATTTTTCAAAGAACCCACTGATTCGAGAATGTTTTGAACATTTTTGGATCGATGAAGTTTGAGAGTCTGCAGATTGTAGAGTTGACTAATGGAGTTAACTTGAACATTTGTAATTTTAGAACAGTTGAGCCTGCTGAGGTCAAGGTACCTCAAGTGGATAAACTTAAAACTTGAAGATGGGCTTTCTTGTATATCATCATCTTTAAAAAGCGAACACAAATTTTCTAGAAAAGAATTAGTAAGCGAATATATAACACGCAAATGCTTGTTAAATACCGGACTCGTATACAGATTAGCATTTTCCTTGCAAAAAATTGTTCGCAGCTTTTTTAAATTGTTCAAGACATTAAAAGCTGTTTCGGATACTCCAACAATTAACTGTAGACGACGGATATCACATACATCTTTTCCCATTTGACTTGCATCCAGAATCGCAACTTCATGACTGTCAACGACACTTTGCGCAAGATCATGTACTAGATCATGCATTTTAAAGTCATTAACATCACCAACCTGGTCATATTCCACATCTTGAAAAAAAGAATTTGATAACAAACAATAGAAGTAATGGTTACCAATATCTTCAGGTGAGTACTGGTTTCTGCCTCCACTGGATGGATGAAGGAATCCTTCAGCCATCCACAACTGAATTAATGTTTCTCTATGATATCTCCAATCTTTGGGAAATAAACAACAATATGAGAAACACCGTTTCACATAAGAGGGTAAGTTATCATAGCTCAGTTTTAAAATTTGAATTATTTTGTTGGGATTTTCTGGGGTATTGAAAACATCATTGTCTCTGATCGCCACCCAATCAGACTCATTCTTTTTCAAACGCATAAGATTTCCGAGAAAAATAGCTGCAAGTGGTAAACCAGCACATTTTTTCGCTATCTCCTCTCCTATGTTTGACATAGTTAGAGTCTCGACTGCACCGCCAGGAGAAAAAGCTCTATTCTTGATAATTAACCAGCATTCTTGATTATGTAAAGTTGCTAGATTGTACGGTGGAATTGTACCCCTAACAATAGATGCAACATTTTCTTTACGTGTAGTTACTAGTATTTTACTCCCTTGAGCGCCACCACTTAAATAACCCTTAAGTTTCTCCCAGTCTTCGGCATTCTCGTTCCACAGATCATCTAGTACAAACAGATACTTCTTCCGTCTAATTTTTTCATGAACTTTCCTTACTAGTACATCGACACTAGACACATCACACATTGTTTCAGTAAGGGACTCGAGAATTTTTCTTAAAATTAGAAAGATATCAAAATCGTCAGAAATACAGACCCATGCTCTTGGCTCAAAGCTTCTCTCTATCGAGTGGTCTTTGTATACCATTTGAGCAAGGGTCGTTTTCCCAAGCCCCCCCATACCCACTATTGAAATGACTGAAATTTTTTCTTGTATAACAAATTTTTCAGATGGCAGTGAAGGATTTGCCATCCATAATCAGGATGAAGAAAATGTTGGAATGGATCAAGAGAAAGAAAGTGCTTGCGAAAATGAGAAATCTACAGAAGATCCTCTGCTAACCTCCTATGGCGAAGCTAATATTGAAGTCCAAAACTAGCTGATTAGTTCTAACTTCTTAAGTTATTTTGTTTCTGCTTGACTCTCTTTGTGAACAATGTACTTTAATGAATCATGTGACTTCCCTTACTTTTTTGGTATTCCTTTTCTTGCGAGAAAGATAATGTTTCTTCTTAGTAATTCCCATACTTGCCTCTTATTATCTTTCTTGCGAGAAATTGTGTTTTAATCTGCAAAATATCAAATGGTTAATGTCTATAAAACATGTTGTTAATCATATTTCGCATTTTTTCAAAATATATCTCGCAATGATATTTGCAGAATCTCGCAATCATATTTGAAAAATCTCGCAATCATTTTTCATTTATTTGTTTATTATGTGGTCTTATTTTGCCTTCCTAAGTAAAGGTCTTATTTCTCCACATTTCTTGGCGATAAAATCGTAGGATGTCTTTACACTTCATGTATTGACCCATTGATCTTGTCTAATCATTTATTATAGTATTATTGCCTCTGCAGGATATATTTCTTGTGACAATATGATAGTCCTAAATATTCTTGCAAATATAAATCCCCATGACATTGCCGTGTTGCGATGAAATCGCAGGACGTCCTTACACTTGCGTGCACTGACCCATTGATCTCGTCTTATCTTTTCTCTAGTATTTTTACCTCTTCAGGATTGTCGCACAAATATGACAAGCCTTAATACACCCATGAATGAAAAGCCTCATGACATTTGCGTCTATTTTTACACTATCATCTCCCTAATGGAGGGTGCCTCCCTTATCTTCCCCCTGGTTTCCCCTCCAAGGAGATGTACCTCTACCATACGAGGTTGGCTCCTCCTACCCGGTCTTAACAACAACCAATTATTTTCGCAGCCTCTTATCCCTTTTTCCTATATGACTTATGATTACGAGACTGCACCCTAAGTGGGGTTTTCTTCGGGCCGAGTGCATCATAGCCAAGACTTGTCAAGAATGGAAAGGTACGCTCCAGACGCCCCGGGAAATCTTGACCCAACCGTGTACCTCGGCGCCATGAACGAGTTCTACACTTCTAAGGAGAAACCCTCAGTCGTCCAACCCAAATCATAAGTTTAGGTTTAAAATCTAAGGTACCTCTCCTGGATGGGCTTTATTGACCCCAAATCTCCATGACCCAGGTTCCAGGGCGGTGTAACCTTTACCTGAGCCTTGTAATAGGTACCCCCTCTAATGATGAACTTTAGGTGTTACATTTGCCTAAAATTTCGCGAACTAAGGTGCACTCCAAAGAAGGTTCGCCTCTATTTCAATATTTCTGCGAAATTTTCGTGTTTCTTTAATCTCTTATGACGGATAAAATTTCTGCGACGTTATCGCAGTGTTTCATTTTGTTTCGATAACTATAATCTTTGCGAAATCATCGCACATATTCTTCATTCTCTAACAAACATAACTTCGCAACTATATTTTCCAGATTTTTATGGATAATATTTCTTTAGATACAATCTATTCCATGGTCGATCTAGCTTATGGACAACATCCTTTCCTTCGGGATCCATCGATTTATATGCCCCTACTCTAATTACTTCTTTGATAATATATGGTCCATCCCATTTATTTTCTAGTTTTCCATCATTCCCTCTTTGATATACTGGTATTTCTCGCAGCACTAGATCTCATGGATGAAATTCTCTTGCTTTAACACGCTTATGATATTCTCGTGCTAGTCTTCGCTGATAATTCTCCATGTGTTGTAAATCCTTCTCCCTTTTTTCTTCTAACTCATCAAGCTTTGATAAAATCATATCCGCACTAAGATTTTTCTCCCATGCTTCTCTTTTTGTGGTAGGAATAATGACCTCAGTTGGTAATACTGCTTCAACCCCATATGTTAAACAAATAGGTGACATTCCTGTAGATTCTCGCCTAGTTATATTATAAGCCCGAACTGCATTATGCACTTGTTCGCACCATGCTTTGTTATGCCCCTCCAATTTCTTTTTCAAGGTATCTGCAATTGTCTTATTTGTTTCCTCAGCTTGTCCGTTACCTTGTGGGTATAGAGGTGTTGATTTCCCACATTTTATCTTTAATGCACTAAGCAAGATTTCTATATTCTGCCCTTCAAACTGTTTTCCATTATCAGATACCAACTGTGCTGGAATTCCAAATCTACATATGATATTTTCGAATATAAAAGTGAAGATGTCTTTATCGCGAATATGCTGTACTGCCTTTACTTCTTCCCATTTTGTGAAATAATCTGTTGCGACAACCAGATTTCTTCTTTTTCGGATCCTGGTATAAAGGGCCCCACAATATCTAGACCCCATTTTCCAAAGGTCCATACACTTGTTGAAGATGATAAAGATGCTCCAGGTGCATGTATCCTCTTACAGTGTCGCTGACATTCTTCGCAACGTCTTGATACTTCCTTTGCATCCTCATCCATATTTGGCTAATAGTATCCTTGAGTTTTTGTTTTATTCGCTAAAGATCTTCCTCTACTATGATTACTAGCATCACCAATTACTAGCATCACCATAATATAATGCTTTCAATATTTCTTCTCCTTCTTTTCGCGTCAAGCATCTAAGGGATGGTCCATTAAATGATCGTCGGTACAATACCCCTTATTTAAGCTCGTAATTTGTCACACGACTTTTTAATTTATGTTCCTCCAATCTATTTCTTGGTACTTATCCCTTTTCTAAATATGCATGATGTTCAATTCTCTAGTATGCGATCTTATTCGCGTGCTCATTTTCCATATCTTCTATTAACATCACATCACATCCATCTCTTCATCTTCTTCTTTATTGATTGAGGGTGAAAGAAGTGTTTGAATCTTTATGTATCTCGCAGTTGGATCTACCATCATGCTTGGGATAAAAGCAAAAGCATCAGCGAGTCTATTATGTTTTCTTGATATATGCCTCCATTTTATCTTGGGATTTTCATTGATAAATATCCTTCAACAAGTCTCTTGTACTTCTTCAATGCTGGTTCATTTGTTGTGTATTCTCCCTTTATTTGTCAAATGACCAGCTGCGAATCACTGGTAATACTTGCATTCTCTAATTTTATTTCTACTGCGATTTTTAAAGCACATACCACTGCTTCATACTCCATTTCATTATTAGTAGATGAGAACTCCAGTCTAAAATAGAAATTCATTTTGGTCCCTTCTGGCGAAATTAATACTATTCCAATTCCATTACCTTCCCTATTTGATGATCCATCTACCAATATTTCCCACCTACCCGGCTCTATCAACAAGTCTCTTGGATTCCCATGTTCTTCTTCTACCTCCATCATCTCCTCCACTGCTTCATCATTTCCTAATGGAAATTCCGCTAAGAAATTCGCAACAACTTGTGACTTTGGCGAAGATAATACTTCATACTTGATCTCAAAATGTGCCACTTGTGCATTCCATATTTCTACCCTGCCTAATCTCTTTGAATTTTTCATTACTGATTCAATTGGCACCTCCGTTAACACCCTTATCTTATGAACCTGAAAATATATGCGAAGCTTGAAAGTTGCGTATACTAACGCTAGTATTAATTTTTCAATCTTCGAGTAATTTCTCTCTACTGTTGTTGACGGTGGTTTTTAGCTTAGGGTTAAAATCGTAAAACACTAAACCCTAGCAGACAATGATGTCACAACATTTAAAGTAACAAGCATTTACTAGGCACATTTACTGAAACCTTTAATGTGTCTCTAAATAATTATCGGGGTATCTTTTTCAAATTAGGGTTACGACAAGACAAACCCTAATTCACCTCCGTGCCAATGGAAAATCATGCCAGCCACACCGACCGCGCCAAAGCATTCCAACCATGCTATCCGCACCTCTGTGCCGATGACAAATCATGCCAGCCACACCGACCGTGCCAAAGCATGCCAACCATGCTAGCCGCACCTCTGTGCCATTTCCAAATCATGGCAGCCACACCAACCGCGCCAAAGCATGCCAACCATGCTAGCCGCACATTCGTGCCAATGGAAAATCATGCCAGCCACACCTATCGCGCCATGCCAAACGTACCTCGCCAAGGCCCCATGTCACGCTACCATACTGGCCTTCACTACGCTGCTATCAAAATGAAGGCGTGCAATAATCAACGGTTGCCCTTCAATCCCAAGAGAAAATCCTGGCCGTCTAAGGTTACCAAACGACCTTTTCCCCAAAACCCTAGCTTGGTCAAGCACCTAGTCCAAGCTAGTCATGCCATGCGCCTATGGAAAACCCTTGGCCCCACATGCCAAGCCAAAACCGCACCTAGCCCAAGCTAGTCACGCCATGCGCCTATAGAAAACCCTTGGCCCCACATGCCAAGCCAAAAACGCACCTAGCCCAATCTAGTCACGCCATGTGCCTATGGAAAGCCCTTGGCCCCACATGCCAAGCCAAACCAAACATAGCCAAGCTAGCCGCGCCATGCCAAACGCACTTTTCCTTGGCCTTATCCATGCTAGTCACATGATGGAGCAAATCTTAGCCATCCAAGGTTACCAGACGACACATGGTAACCTTTGGCCCGAAAACCTAAGTTTGGCCACGCCAAACCATGCCATGCCAACGGCATTCCAACCTAGCCGCGCCACCACGTTTTCCCTCACTACGCGGCTACCAAAATGAAGGCGTGCTACGATCAACGGTTTCCCCTCCTCCCAAGATGCAAAATCTCGACCGTCGAAGGTCACCAGGCTAGCAAGTTTCTCGAGATTGACTTTCCTAGCCACAACAACATGCTACATGTTTTCCAAAAACATTCGAGACATCAGTACAAACTGGGGGATCCTCTTTGAGTATTAGTTTGGCGGATTACAGCGTGCGGCGTACACTACGCCCGTCATAAGGAAGTGTCATAAGGGTGAGGCGGTTAGTAATTAAATACGGGAAGTTTTGTGTGAAACGTTCATGGGACATAAAGAACATGCGTTAAGAACTTTATGGGACATCAAATCCATAACGTTAGCAGTTTCATGAAAACCAATTTCATGCGTTAACCACTTTATGGAACATCAATTCCATGCATACGGTTACCTCCTCCTCCCATTTACTTCCCCAATCCTTAATGAGACTAGGGTACGTTTTTACCCCGACTTGTATAAATAGGTCTTACCTATTTCCATTGACCAACAAGTTCATAAGGGAGATACAACACTCAGAAATACTTACTTTCTAGCTCACCTTGTGAGCTCACTTACTTTTTTGATAACAAGTCATAGTAACCCAACTACTCTTCCAGAATCAACTATTCTGGTCTCACCACTATCCTTGCTTCCCTCCCCAAAACCAACCCATTCTCCTCCACTTTGTGACCAAAGCAAGTCCGGAGCAGCCATTTCTAGGTTTAGGATGGGCTTGTACAGATTGATCTCTCGAACTTAAAGTACTCCCTTGAAGTACATTGTTTAGGGTTTAAATTGTTTCTTACCCGTACACACTCGAAATTACCAAAATCAACAAAAACTATTTTCACCTATAAACAATTGGTGACCACAGCGGGAGGTTCGATATTTCGGTTACAATGTTAATTTTGGACCATTGATCTCGTTCTTCGACCGAGATGTCAAGATGGTACAAGAATATGATCCACTCCGACTCAGTTACCTGACGGCTCGATTATCAGTCATGACACGACAAGGGATGACTGGGGACTTTCCAGAGGATAGAAGAAGACGATCCGCCCAAGGATCAACGACTCGGTTATCAGACGGCTCAGTAATGACTGGGGACTTTCCATGGCGGTGTTTCCCATAAAACCTTCTTACACCCTAAGGTTCACTTTTCATCAGGAGACCTAAAAACCGAGTAAGTCTTACCTAGACAAGATACATGGTTTTCTATTTCAATTTTTCAAGACAAGATACATAGTTTACCCCATGTCATCTACCAACACACGTTTCTAAGGTTTATCTTGGGATATCTGTGTCACTTTCAATCATAACCAAAACAATCATTTCCTAAACAATTCATTCCAAAAATAATAACCCAAAACAATCAAGGTAATATTTATCTATCAACCCAAGAAATCTAGGAAATCAAAAACCATAAACTAGGCGTTTAGTTTGCCTTTCAAAAAAAATCTACCTATCCATGCCTACTTTGCACAACAATGATTACATGTCACTATTAGAAGATGTTACTACGGTGGCATTCGAAGAATTGTTTATGATGAAGTATTTCCACAAGTTTATGGAAGGCATACTTATGGCTATGGTTTGCACCACCACAAGAAAACAAATTAAAAGATAAACTTTGGAGTACATAGCTGGGATATGCTTTCCCACTTTATCACTACAACACTACCGCTAACACCAGGACGTGATAACAAAGATATGAGATAAAAAGGGGAGCCAACCCATATCATAAGCATAACACTTTTTGGAATTTGAATAAGGAAAGGATTTCCAGTTTGATCTACGTATGGGAAGAGGCAACTAGGCCCGCCAGAACAAATCCGCATCACGCCAAGCCATCATCGTTCCAAGCCAGCACCGTGCCGAGCCAACGGTCCGCGCCATGCCCAGCCAACGGTCCACAGCGTACCAAAATCCAAGCCAGTGTCCATGCCTAGACCGGGTCCACGCCAAGATAGCTCCCATTCCTAGCCGATCCAGCACTTACCAGATTCGCTTGCCATACACGCATGCCAGATGCTCTTGCCAGATGCGCTTACCAGACGCGCTTACCAGACACACTTACCAGATGCGCTTCCCAGACGTGCGCTCTTTCCAGACGCGCTTGCCAGACGTGCTTCCCAGACGTGCTTCCCAGATGTGCTTTCCAGATACGCTTCCCAGACGCGCTTCCCTGACTTGCTTACCAGACACGCTTCCCAGACGCGCTTACCAAGCCCGCTTTCCAGACGTGATTACCAGACGCACATCCCAGGCACAAATGTCGCACGCGCATGCCAGCCGCAATACCACACCCTGCGCTAACAGCTTGCATTCTTACAGATCTAACACCTTGCACCCTTCTAGCGCCATCTTTCTCGCTCTACAATCGGCCAAAGCAGCGCTATCCTCGCCCTTCGAAACAGTGCCATGGCTCCAGCACTTCGTGATCAAAACCGTACCATCCCTGCACGATACACTTACGATCACCAGAACCAGAGCCGCCTCCGCCACCCCAAAGGTTATTCAAGCATGGAAGCTCTAATCGTCACCAGAAATGCTACTCCACCATCAGGGCAAGATACTGGAATAGCCGAAAGAATCCAACCTCCTTTTACCACGGTTGATTCGATGAAAAGAGACACTTCAGAAGGACTGAAGAGGCTCGCGTTGCTCTTCAACTCCCAGTAGAAGGGGATAAGCGATCCAATTTCATCACGCGTAAAGATCAGGAACGACTTCTCCAAAATCGAAAGCAAAGGAAATCAGCAACCCTCCTAAGTTCACAGAGACCCTCTTCCCGTCAGGACCCGCACGATGGGAACTTGGCCCACAAAGTCGTATAATCTATGAAGAAACAGTTATGTGAGATTCTATGTTTCTCCAAGGCATAACGTCAAGACATATATTTTCATCCCTCTACCACACTGCATCAGGGAAAACAGGCATTTCCAGCAAGGGAAGTCGTTCCCAAACCCCAACCTCTCCTGAAAAGTACAATCGATAGATGAAACAAGGGTCTCCTAACCTCAATACACTTGAGGGATGTCGATTTTGATAGAACGCGACGTAGCCTCCGGCTTCAACATGGTAACCGTCAACGCTCTGAGAGTTGCAAAGCATCGTTTCAACGTTCTCTCCAGAAGTGGCTCCGCTTCAACATTCTCCAGCAGCGTATCCGCTTCAAAGTTCACTTCAACACCACTCCTTCCTGCAAATGATCATCCCACCATGCTCCCCATGTCAAGGATCATGATTGCAGCCAGCCAATCTTCTTAGTCATTGCCATGCTCTGATCCATCCCGCCAAATCTCGTGATCATGGAGAGCTTGCTCGCTTACACATCCAACCAATTCTTATAATTTCATGAATGCCCATACAATTCCAGCCAACCTACTTTGTTACCACGACAATGTAGTCTCTCCTGATTACATCTCCTACCAAGAACTGTTGTCGCTCATTCGTTGATACCATCCAGAGCTTCACGGCAGCATCAATTACTACAAATATGGAAACATGTAAACCATACTTGAGGACTGAGGATATACACGGGATCCCTTCACTGTCAAAGCTCAGAATCCACGGTCAACCAAAAAGCCGTACCCATAACAAGGTCATCTACTCTTCAAGGGGTGCAATGCAAGAATATCATCACTTATCTGTCTAGAATATGCCTTCAACACTTTATGAGGCCACGGAGGATCCCAAGCCTGTACTTTCCATAACATTTCATCATGTAATTTCCGAGCATTCCAGTGTCACATCCATAAGAACACGATAGGATTATATCGAATCCCGTGGACGGTTAGTAAATACGGGAAGTTATGTGTGAAACCTTTATGGGACATAAAGCACATGCGTTAACAACTTTATGGGACATCAATTCCATAACATTAGCAGTTTCATGAAAACCAATTTCATGCATTAACCACTTCATGGAACATAAATTCCATTCATACGGTTACCACCTCCTCCCATTTACTTCCCCACTCCTTAATGAGACCAGGGTACGTTTTTACTCCGACTTGTATAAATAGGTCTTACATATATCCATTGAACAACAAGTTCATACGGGAGCACGTTTCTGATAACAAGTCGTAGTAACCCAACTACTCTTCCAGAATCAACTATTCTGGTCTCACCACTCTCCTTGCTTCCATCCCAAAAACCTACCCATTCTCCTCCACTTTGTGACCGAAGCAAGTCTGGAACGACCATTTCTTGGTTTAGGCTAGACTTGTACAGATTGATCTCTCGAACTTAAAATACTCCCTTGTAGTACATTGTTTAGGTTTTAAATTGTTTCTTACCCGTACACACACGAAATTACCAAAATTAACGGAAACTATTTTCACCTATAAACAACTGCATTGAATGTCTTACTGGTATAGTAAATCGGTTTTTCTACCCCCGCATCAATTCGCAGCAGCACAACACTTAAAGCATGTGATGTTGTCTCTAGATAGATTAGTAATTCTTCTCCTCGTTCCGCTTTTTGTAAAATGGATATATTCATCAAATAATCTTTTATTCCTTGCAACGCTTTCTCGCAAACTTATGTCCATCTAAACTTTGCTCCCTTCTTGAGTATATTAAAGAAATGTTTGCATTTATCTGATGATCGTGAAATAAATCTCCAGTGAAGCCAAGAGCCCATTCAACTTCTGCACGTCCTTCACAGTCGCTGATGTTGGCATGTCGCGAATTTCTTGCGCTTTCTCTGGATCAACTTGTATTCCTTCTTTAGACACAATATATCCTAGAAATTTCATGAAACAACACCAAAAATACACTTTTCTGGATTCACCTTGATGTTGTATTGTCGTATCTGCTCAAAAATTTCCTTTAAATCTTGCACATGATCTTTATCCTTTTTTATTTTTATCAACATATCATCCACGTATACCTCTAATGTTTTATGAATCCATTTCGTAAACACTTTTTCTACCATTCTCTGATAAGTTGCTCCAGCATTTCGCAAACCAAATGGCATTTTCGTGTAACAATACAACCCTCTTGGTGCGAAAAAAGAAGTATGTTCTTGATCTTCTTCAGCGAGAGGAATCTGATTGTAACCTTTATATCCATCCAAATAAGACATTCTAGCATTCCCTGCTGCTGATTCGACCATTTGTGGAATATCTTGCAATGGAAAACTGTCCTTTGGACAAGCCTTGTTCAGATCAATAAAATCTATGCAAATTATTTCTATTATTTTTCTTAGGTACTACTACCATGTTCACTATCCACTCCAGGTATTTGGCTTGTCGTATAATCCCTGCTTCAAGCATCTTCTGTAATTCTTCTTCTATTTTAGGATGGTATGTTTTTGCTATTTTTCTTATTCTCTGCTTGAATGGTCTTATATTTTTGTTAATTTCTAAACGATGACACACAACAAAAGGATCTATTCCTGAAATCTCGTCCATACTCCACACGAAGACATCTGCATATTCTCGCAAGAGGTTGATTGTTCTTTCTTCTTCATCTGCGTCCATTTTAGTTCCAATTTTTAGCAGCTTCGGTTTTTCTTCAGTTCCAATATTTATTTCTTTTGTTGGCTCTGAAGCAGTGTAAATCTCTTCTTGTTCTCCCATTGGTGTTGGTTCTTTTATTGGTTTAACCCAATTATCTCTTTCTTCCGAAATTTCGCTGGGTATTCCTTTTCCCTCTCCTGCCTTTATCATGTAAATTCAAAATTCTTCTTCTTTCTTAGCCTCTTTCGCCATTTTCCAGCGAATTTTTCGCCTCTTTGCTCGTCTTTCATAATTTTCCACTTCTACCTGATTACACATTTTCGCATCATTAACATCTCCTCTAATTTCACCTACTCCACTTGGCATGGGAAATTTGATGCACTGATGCAATGTTGTCGCTACAACTTTGATTGCATGTATCCACGGCCTTCCTAGTAGCATGTTGTACGATGACTCCATATCCACCACACATGATGTTACTTGAGTTTCAATTTCACCCAATAATATTCGCATCGTAATTTCTCTTTTAGGTTTTGTGGTAGATTTTCCAAAGCCATGGATATGATATGTTGAACAAGTCATTTATTCATATTCGTATCCCATTCTTCTAAATGCATGATAAAATAGTATGTCTACCGAACTTCCCGGATCTACTAAAGTTCTATTCACTGCCCATTCCCCCATAGATTTCATTGATTCATCCCTCTCCTTTCGTGTTGTTGTTACTGTAATTACCAAAGGAGTTGTGTGCCTTAAATATCCTTCTGGTATTTCTATTGCTGTGAATGTGATTTTCTGTTTTCCCATTCCTTCAACGGCAACATCTTTTCCACCGCCATAATTTTTTTCCCCTCAAAATCTCGCTTATGTATCCTTCCTTTGATATTATCATTTAATTCATTAATCATTACTCTTGTAATCAAATTTCATCCCAATCTCCTGCTATCTTTTCTTTCTTCAACTTTCATTTCTTTAATCGGTTCACTGACTCGCTTCATCATCTTTTGATCACACAAACTCTTCACCAATTGTTTCAAATTCTATCAAATTATAAGAATAACCTTCAACCTTGTATTCAAACACTCTCCAAATCTTCAATCAACAGGAAATTTCTTCATCCCTGTTTCTAGCGCCATATAGTTGCAGAAAATCCTATAACTACACCTTATTAGAATTACACAATTATTACTCTAACTTCAAGAATTATTGTCTAGATTTTTATTAAAGTTTCTGTTTGATCTTACAAAAATATGAGAATACAAGAAAATTACAATAACTCTCAGACTTTCTACTCCTACTTGCTCTCTTATTCTCTCTCAAAAGAACTCTCCCTCTCTCGAAGTTGCTTGGCTCTATATATAGGGTATTACATAGTGGATGATAGCTAAGACATCCTTTATTTTCGGATCTGACTTGCGATATCCTCGCGAGCCATTAAGGATTTTCTTCGCAAGCTTCTTCATTCTCGCGAAGCTTTCACATTTTCTTCATGATTATGCTGACATCACCAACTACGTCATCTTCCAAATAATCTGTGATGGTATTCGCAAGCACTTACTAGTTGATATTTTACTGGCGAACTGTTGTTGCGAAATCCTATTCCTACATAAGAAAAGATTATGCAAGCTTCAGATCTTGAGTTCGAATCCTATCCCCTGTTCGCATACAACAAGAGGCAATAATAGGATCTAACGCGCGTTATAATTGGGGAAAACCTAGTTAGCATGACTCGGGGAAAAGCTACACCGACCCTGGAACCCGAGTCATGGAGATTTGGGGTGAAATGAAAGCCCATCCACATTACGCGATAGTGTGGGAATAAAAGTGTGAGTGGTTCCTCCCTCACAAAAAATGGAACTGATCTAGCTACTGCTTTCATTTGTGTTAGAACTTTGCTTTTGAATTTCAATAGATACGGAAGTTTTCCTTGAGCTTATACCTGGAAAACTAGTATGTCTATATATGTTACGTGTGATGCTAGCAGGATGGATAAGGTGTGATGGTTTTGAACACAACTCGAATGATATTTTGATCACATTGTTCGTAAGACGCACAATTTTCATTTACACTTCGATAAATGTAGAAAACTTTCAATTTTCTCTTTAAGATTTTTTTTTTCATAGCAATTAACTTATAAAATTTGAGTTTATTTTTCATTAGAATAATTGTGAGATACTGAAGAAAACTTAAAAAATAACAAGTACGAGTCCATGAGTATGAAAAACTGGAGTCTCACGGCTTTGATGTCGAAGTGTTCGCAACAACTAATATTAGAAATTCATACCTTGAGCATCAGTAAAACAAGATCTAATAGACGACATTTCATGTAAAATAAAGGCCTTTCTCGATAGATACCTCAACTTTGATCAAAGAAAAAAACTGAACATTTACTTTGAGGATACTTTGGTTATGTAGCAGGGACAGGCATATGAGAAGACTAACCAGGCTTTAGCCTCGGTCGCCTCCTAGTCTACAAACTTTTTTTTTTTTTTTTCAATGTTGGGATTACCAAGTGAATTAGCTGGGACCGGGAAAAAATCAGCCCCTGGATCCATCTCTATTACGTAGTGCCTATTTTGTTCCAGATTTACTGAGATTTTTCAAGGATACTGTTTTAATTAATTAATTTTGCCTAATAAATAACAACGAATAATTGATTTTGTCTATGAATTCTGCCCATTTTCTTGTTGGAATCCTAAACCTTTAGCTATCTTTTCCAAACTTTTTTTAAGTGCAACTCCATCACGACAACTGAAAAGGTTTTTGTTCCAAGAGTTGCAACTTTCGCACAAGTTGATAAAGTATTGATAGCACAAATCACCAGTCATACTAAGATAACTGAGATTCAAGAAAATGTAAAAATACAAAAATCAATTGTCGTCATCCGGAATAATCCAGTTTTAGAGCAATCAGTTTGTGCAAAGAGAGTGACAAAAATTGGTTTCACTATATCCAAAGAGAAATAGATCGAGTTGCCATTTTGTATGCCATGAAACAGGAGGAGGTGATTTAAAACAAATGCCACCCGTTCCTACAAGTGACAGTAAGGTATAATCATGCTTCCTTCTTATGTATGCACTTTTGTAGTCTTTGCTTTAAGATTTTGTTGGCACCAGACCTGACGTGTGATCAAATCATGCCATTTTTGTCATACAGTTGGGCTGACACCAATGGGTTGATAAAGATGGTAAATTGCTTGGCCTGGCATTGTGACATGACAAGCAGACCTGACATAAAGATAGTAAATTCCTTGTCTGTTATTCAGTCAAGGAAACCAAAGCCAGGCTATGGTACATTCGAACATCATCATAAGATTTATAGCACAAGGCTACAACAATAGCGCGTACAGTAGCAAGCAGAGAACTGGAACACAGTATACAAATAGGGATGCGCAATATTGTAACCGAAAGACAAGAGTAGGCAATTTAATGGTATAAATAAAATTTCATAGTTGACTGATTTTCAACAGTTTAGTGCTTAGTCACCAGGAGCGGGTGCGAGGTTGGGAGCGGGAGCGAGATTCGTAAAAAAAAATCAAAAATAAAATTCCAGGAGCGAGTCGGGAGCGTAAATAAATTTTATAGAACATAGATACTATATTATTTGTACCACTAATTTTCCATAAGCAAAATCATCAATTACGAATGAAAAGGATTACACAAGTGTTTGTTCCCCAAATCAGAACACGGTCTATTCAAAGAATATAGAAGCCAATCCGCACAACAGAGCAAAACAAAAACAAGACTGTGGCCATATAAATATTGGCATCATTTTGGTAGCTGCCATCCTATTACGTTGGCACCAGAACCACCACTAAAATAGTCGAAACAAACACTGGTAGGTAGTTGAAAAAGTGAAGAATTTGATCCAACTGCTCCGATATTATGTACCAGACATATCCACAGCTACAGCCAATACCTCTCCCTGCACTTTAGTAGATAAAAATATCATCTTACAATGACAAGACAAACTTGGCATGTTTTATGACATGGATAAAAATTCCTATGTAATCTCCTGGTAATATATTGTAGCATAAACCAGAGTCAGTAAGGTTTTAAATGGATCAATTCAAATCGCCTGGTGTCCTTCAAACAGATATGAATCAATAACAATTAGACGATTTTGATTTTGAGAGAGAAAAAGCATATACCTTACTACTAATAACCAAAACAGCTGCATATATGAAATGAAACCCTCTAGACGAAGAAGAAGTGGAAGTAGCTAGCTGGTAAAACGTCGTCCAAGTCACCAACCCTACAAAATTCACAACAACAAGTGATCAAAAGGCCGTGGCATGAGGAAAAATATACTCCATAAGTGTGTTTGTACCGTGTATAAAATACACGGGAGGCCCGCAAATTAATACCAGGAGCCATGCATGACAGATAAATGCTAGGATTAATGCAGGGCAAGTCAATAGGCATGCATGGAAGTTTCATGCAGAATTAATGCAGGAGAGGAGTTTCATGCAGAATTAATGCAGGGGAGTTTATGGGCAGGAGGCATGCAAGGAAACTTAACACAATTTATTCCTAGATAATTAAGGGGAGACTTGGATGGAGAATTGTATAAAGAGAATGAAATATAATTCTGATAGGGGAGAGGAAAAAGAGTCGAGAGAGAAAACCATTGTAAGGAAAATCAAGAAAATAAAATACTCTCCTTAGGGAGATTCATCTGTGGACGTAGGCACAATGACGAACCACGTTAAATTCTTTGTTTTTCTTAATCTTCTTTCGATTCGTTGCTAGCCCTAATTTTTACCCTAATTCCTAATTATCATCATCAAATCATCGCGTTTGTGCCTAAAAGTAATTTTGGGTACAAACATTGGCGCCGACCAAGGGGAGTTCGAGAAAAGATAATCATGTTCTTCCGATAAAAAGCTATAACAGAAGGTGGAATTATTTTCGTGTAAGAATTCAGATCCGGTCGAATATAGTTCGTGGGTAGATACAATAGTTCAAGCAAGAACTACGCCTCAGAGAACGGTATCCCTTTCTAGACCGTGTTCCTAATAATGGTGGGAGGGGAAAAGCAAACGGAGAGATTAAATCGTGGAGCAAATCCTGACAACCATGAAGTACTAATTGTCACTTTTCAAAATTGGCGAGACATCAAAGACAGATGGATTAACAATAATCATACAATCAACAAACGCTATTTGTCTCCTCCATCACGTTCGAACTGGGTTTGCAATTTTTTTATCCTTTCACTTATTATACACACATACGTATATCATATCAATGCTTATACATGGATACATCCGTTGGGATAAACTAACGGCTGTGTTCTTCCCTATCTAATAATTTATATTCCGTTAATCTAACGGCTACCCATCCTAGATCTGTCTTTACTGCAAATTAATTTTTGTAGCGGCCCAGCATCGCTAGAAATGAATTAAGATTTCCATTCTCTTCAAAGCCAGAGGAAACTTTCAACCGAGCGCAGAAACCGCCGATTGATTATCTCCCATCATCTTTTATTTTCTTTGCCTACTCGGTAACGGCACATAAAACCTAAGAACCTTTTCCACTCCCTCAGTTAATATTTAGACTTCACTAGTGCCTGTCGAGGTTAGCCTTCATAGCTGTCGTTACAGTCTAGAAGCAGTTGACTTAAGATCTTTTAGTTAATGTTCCATCCATTTGTGTCACTAAGCTACATATGTTAACGCTCTGTACTCGTTGCTTAGAACTCTATCTTTTGCTGCTAACTACGTATGTCAATGCGGAAAAGTGCACAACATTCTAATTGCAGTAGTGAATCAAAGCCTTTCCAAGCAGCAGCATGAAAAGCTTCAAGCCACTCGTCATTAAGGGAATGAAGAATCACGAAATTCATGCTTGGAACAAATCCGGAGTCAATCGTGCTCATTGTGTTATTAATGAAACAAAGTAACCTGAGGTTGTGCTGATACAAGACGGAAAACCACGACAATGACGCCTAACAGCGCCAAACTTGTATAGTTTTGGGTACGCAACACTACAACAACACCAAGCAGAAAGTACTATGATTCACAGTTGGAATTCGGAAAAAGCCACTCCCTTCCCGTGAACACCAAAATTTTGCACCAGGAGGATGCATCAAGCACCAATTCAGGCATGGATGTAATCGTCACAGTAGAGAGCCAAGTCTCACACGAGCTTGGGGAGCAACAACAGAAAGGAATGGACAGCAGATTGCAAAACCATTATATTTAGGAAGAGCTACAAAAAGCTGGCAGCATCAGTGAAAGATTCCAACTCGATTACAACTATTTTGCATGGTCACCAATATTACACCAAAGTGCTTTCATGGAGGTCCAATAGTAATTGGGGTACGCGGCAGTCCATCTCGATTGGATAAGCCCCTGACACCCTTACTAGAACATCAACGAAGGACGAAAACGAGCACATGCCAAAGGATCACGAGATTCACGACAAAGGATCAGCTGACTTCACTCGTACTCACTCACGTTGTAAGAGTAAACTCCCACCAGATGAGAGAACGAGGAATGTTTCCTTGCCACTGCTATGATATCACAAAAGAACCCTCCATCGAAGCCTCGATTTTTGGACATCCAGCTTCATAAAAGGAGGGAAATAGAGCACATGCCAACAATCACAACCAAACTCGAGGACGTAGGCATGCCGTTTCCTGGGTCATCGCCTAGAAAGAACCACTCTGAAGACAGTCATATGGGTCATCAGACTGTTGCGCAAACTGTAATGTAATTGCAGTACTACAGCACTGTGAGTCCAGTCCAACTAACTACACCACTTTTCTTTTTGTGTAAATGGCATATTATGGCTTACCAAAAATGTGCAATATGTGTTCGCATTTGGGTAACCTACTAGGTGACCCTGAGCATCATCAGCCGTAACAGAAATTAGCACAACGCTATATACATATATCCTTACAGAGAAGGGCTTAAATTTTCAAGGATAAGACGGAATTTCCGTCTCTATTTTCTATATTTTGTGATTAAAATACTAATAATTTTGTACAAAAAGCTGATCAGTGGAGACAATAGCTCCCATCTTACCAGTAACGAATATTGGATTTTGGCGTTAATTCAAACATATATACTGGTCGAGGACAGTAGCGACGGTTCAAGTCCTACGTGAGTTCTATCAGTATGGTTGAAGCATTTCTATGTGAGCTGAGAATAGTAGCGACTGTTCGAGTCCTACGCAGGTTCTAGCATTATAATTAGTCTTCCCACGCATATTACGAGCTGTAGTGATCTTAGTCCTACTCAAGCTCTATTAATTCTACGCGAACCTTGAATAGTGGGATTGCCCCCTGCGCGAATTCAAGGTAGAAGAAAACTCAAATTTTCAATTCATGCGCGATCTAGATGCAGCAAGGAGGTGCACCCTTGTGCGAGCATTTAGCAGCATGAAACTTGCTGGGGGCGAGTTACGTATCACTCCAACACTTGGGGGCGAGGTATGTAACACCTCGGCGCAAACAACAATTCTTTGGGGCGAGTTGCGTGACACTCCGTACAGCATGTTTGGGGGCGAGTTACGCGACACCTAAATGCAAAACTCACTCGTCCGCACATTATTTAGGTTCGATAAACAAGTGTGTAGTCCAGTCATGTATATTGTTCAGTGTTCAATTATCCGCTGTGATCGCAGAATACTATTGAAACAGTTAGCACTCATCATATATCCACTCATATAGGCCGTCTGTAATGGAGCATTGGAGGCTGTCGTATTCCCTATGTTTATGAGGTCTTACATTGACCATAATGGAGCATTGGAAACTGTCATATTCATTCTTAAATTTCACCTATTTATGAGGGGATCGTTACGTTGCTATTGGTACTCCACCAATTTTTTGGGAGGTGAATATCTTGAACACGAGATTCAAGAAATTTTAGGATCGGAGCTCAAAACTTTCTAGCCTTACTATGATTATGTTCACCTAGATTAACCTGTGACGGCGTGGCATAAAGTATCAATTAAGAAAAAAAGTTTACCTCGTGAGGACATGCAAAAGCTTATTACAGATAATGAAAGTGTTCGAGTCATTTCTATTAATTATCAAATCAAGAAGGTCATCTTAATTCATCGGCATCTCGACATCCAGCATGACTTAGACCGTGATACTTGTCATGTATTCGACTTAGACCATGATACTGATCATGTATTGCAGCAGCAACAAGAGAATTTTTGTGGTAACATTTTTACAAGTAAATAGAAGACTATGAAGGAGTTAGAAAGTTGCGTCCATATCCTCACGATGCTGTCAAATTAATCATTTATGCAGTCAATACCACCGATCGCAAATTGATTGCGTTAACTGTGAACACCCACAATTTTTTTTTGGGGGGCGAGACATGCAGCACTTCGGCGTACAAAATATCATATCCATCCAAAGTTCGTTTAATTATAGCTGAGTTCGTAGAAGTTGTTGACTAAGGCCCGACACTGCCATCAACAACAAAATTATTATCCTGTTGGGATATAAGAGCACCAACATGATATGATATGTGGAGTAAGCAAAATTACTAGTATTATACGAGGGATTTCGATGTCGGACACTTGTTTATGCTAGTAATTACTAGTACTATACTACTCTGGATAAATGTGCACATTTATCTCATTACAAGGTTTGTTTGTCTTCTACTTCTACGTTCTGCACTACATAAGCCAGAAAACAAGTCAATCAAGTTATTGGCTACTTCAAAGAGAACAATTAGCAGAAAAGCCAGTGGGGAGCAAACTACACCAAATGACCCCGCTGTATCAAGTTAACCCCTAAGTACAACTCCAAGTCAAATTATCAGCTATGCCAAATACGTATCGACCAGGGAAGAATAAGATTTGTGATTTCCCTGATTAAAGTTCTCCTCTATATTTTTTGTGAGCTGAAGAAAGAACCGGAAATTACACTTGGTGCAACAAACCGGATGATTGAGCCATCCCACATGATTACAGGAAGGTCTATGTACAACTGTGTGCCCGTCCTCCGAATGTGACCCCTTGTTGGATCCTACTATCCTAAGTCCATGGCCTGACTATGTAACGACATATTCCACACCAGCGCAGTCTTCTCTCTTAAAACAAGGTGAAGAAACAGAGCCTGGTCTTTCCTCTTTTTGCTGGTTTCCTTGTATTGTCCGAGTGGTTCTAGGCACTTAATTTTGGGATAATCGAGCATCGTTGGAGGTGGATAGCGGATCCAAGCCATTTTGGCGTCTATTAACTTTGGAAGCATTCAGAGCATCATATGAAGAACGCATATTTTGAGCTTCATTTGTCAAGGTAATAGTCATTCCAGCAAGTAAAATATCAATTGCACAAACATTTGATTTTACAAGCTTAAGGAAGCAAACTTTATCAAAGAATAAAAGACATACCCGTAAGAGGTGAAAAAGAGGCAGTTCTGACAAGCTCGGGATTGGAAGTTCTGAAGAAGAGGCAGAACTGCAGTAACAGCCATACTTGGGGGTTCGTCCTCAAGAAATTTCTCTGAACTGTAACCATTTTAAAAGCCTTCATGACTCTGTCGGAGAGGAACGACAAAGTCAGAGGTAATGTCAACAAAGCCGTGGTCTTCTTATGCGTATTTTACGAATATTGCTGGTGGCTGCTATAAAGTAAAGGCATGTACACGTTGTCGGACAAAGCATCCGGAATATTCATAAGGTTAAAAGTTTTGCTCAAAAGAGAGCTCTTCGGATGTCGACGGGATGCGAAGCCTCTTGAGGTTTACCTCACCTTTGCATATGCTAGATACTACCTCTTCTTCACCTACGGGATCAGTCATTTTCTTAATCTTAGTGATTTTGACGGTCTTTGGAATGTTGAATCTCGTTCGAATTTCATTTCATTCAAAGCTTATCGGGATTTGGGTTCGTCATTATCATCTAAATTGTTCAAGGTCACTGTTAATATCGGAAGTTATAGGATCCATTTAGGCTACCAGCGTGTGTGTTTGGAATGTGCCAATGGCATGCGTGGCCGTTAGGGCCGTGGACTTGGTAAGAAAAGCTGCCAGCGAGCATGTTGGCATGTGCCAATGGCATGCGTGGCCTTGGTAAGAAAAGCTACCCGGTGTGTTGGCATGGGCCGTGGCCTTGGTAAGAAAAGCTACCAGCGAGCATGTTGGCATGTTCCAATGGCATGCGTGGCCGTTAGGGTTGTGGCCTTGGTAAGAAAAGCTACCAGCGAGCATGTGGGCATGTGCCAATGGCATGTGTGGCCTACTTGGCCTGGGTTGCATGGTTTGTAAGCCTAGGGCGCTATATTTGGCATGCTCCAATGGCATAGCGGCTTGGAAATATGGCTTGTGGTATGTGTTGGCATGTGCCAATGGCACGTACGGCCATGTTGACCTAGTTGCACGTTTTGCAAGCCTAGGGCGCTATATTTGGCATGCGCCAATGGCATAGCGGCTTGGAAATATGGCTTGTGGTACGTGTTGGGATGTGCCAATGGCACGTACGGCCATGTTGACCTAGTTGCACGTTTTGCAAGCCTAGGGCGCTATGTTTGGCATGTGCTAATGGCATAGTGGCTTAGTTTGGCATGGTTGCCAATGAGTGCGATATGTAGTTTGGTTTTGGCGTCGCTGCCATGGTGCGCAGTGTGCGGCTTGGTTTTGGCGTTGTTGCCATGGTGCGCAGTGTGCGGCTTGGCTTGGCATTGTTGCCATGATGCGCAGTGTGCAGCTTGGTTTGGCATTGTTGTCATGGTGCGCAGTGTGCGGCTTGGTTTGGCATTGTTTCCATGGTGCGCAGTGTGCGGCTTGGTTTGGCATTGTTGCCATGGTGCGCAGTGTGCGGCTTGGTTTGGCATTGTTGCCATGGTGCGCAGTGTGCGCCTTGGTTTTGGAATTAGGGTTCTGTGTTGAAAACCCTAATCTGGTATTTTGAAAAAATACCCCTATTAATTATTTACACCTGAGTTAAATGCTCTTAGTTAATGTGTTGCGGGTAATACTAGGTCATGGGGTTTTACGATTTTACCCCTTGTTTAGAAACCACCATCAACACTACTGTATTAAAATACATCCCTTTTTACTGATTTGAGTCATAACTACTGATTTCCAGAAATTGTTCTCTCCCTCGAGACTTCTTCACACTCCTGATAACCTAATCCAGATATTTCTGAAAGCATATCTGAGAGTTTGGTAAGGAAAATAAATCGAAGTTTTGGTGATATCAATGTTCGAGATGGGTTTTTGATTAAAGTTTTGATTTTTAAGATGGGTTTTTCATCTACATAGAAGAGGAATGTATAAACAGATATTTCGTTGTCGATTCATTGCCTATTTATGTTAATGAATTAATTGCCGGTGGTGTTGATGGTTCCTTTGCTAAAACTATTGTTGCCCCATTAGAATGCATTAAGATTCTTTTGCAGATAATTAGGTCAATTAATCTGAAAAGAATTGTGATCTTTTTATTAATTGTTGGGGAATTTATAGACTAGAACAGAAGGGTTTTATTCAATTTGGTGTGTATATCACCATTACAATAACGAAATCGTAACTTAAGGTTTTTATTTGTTTCATTCAAATTGAATTTTGTGTTTTACATGAGTGTTGCACTAACCTCCTCAATCTTACACTAGTTTTTCTAGTGTACTTTTTCCTAGTCCCCTCATCCTCGTAATGGCGGAATCTCCCAGCTCCTTTGCAGTGATGAATTGGTAAAAGTGAACACTTTGATTTGACCTATCAGGATGTTAATTTCCGGTGATGTTTTAAATCCAATCTATTGGTCTATCTAATTTGTGAATTTCCCAACTGTTTGTAGAAATTCTTAAGAGAAATGCAGTACTCAATTTAAATTTTGTGTAGTTATGTAAAGAACTTATTACTTGGTATTACATTTGTTCCTACTGAATTATGTGAAGTTCGGGTGTAGATCATGTTGGGTTAATCGATTTTGTATTTTTGGAGAAGCACCTATGCTGCCACATTAAATTGTTAATTTCGCAATATGCTTTGTTTAACCAATTTTGTCTATTTTTCACACTTTCTGTGTGTAGCATGTGCTTGTATCTTACTAGTTATTAAAATTCAATGACCACATTTGGATCATCTCTAGCATGTAGTCACCAACTAGGCATAATTGTACTAAAATCAGTATACATATGTAAGATAGTATGTACTAGATTGACACACATGGACGGATGTTGTAGGTGCCATTTGCTGCTTGGAGCATGCTAATGATTTTTTAGAAGACGTTTACTATTTGGTGCAGATAACAATAATAAAATTCTGCAGTTACTTATGTTTTTCATTTGCAGAAAAAATGATGAAGTTAGGAAGGTTGCTGTAGATGCCATTTACTGTAGAAGAGATAGACCATTGTTTCCTTGCTATTAAAGTATAGGTTGTAGTTTTAGCACTCATTGTTGTGCATTTTACTTGTTTGTTGGAGACACTCTTATCATGTGGTTTTGTGTGATTTACTATAGGTACGAAAAACAACAGCAGTGAGATGAGGCTCTCAAGGCGTATCCTGGCAAAGCATCTTAGGCAGCAATCCCCATGTCATTTTGAATTTTACGTTAGGTTTGTTCTGTTATCTTAGTGATTGGTTTTCATCTTTTCTTTCTTCAGTTTTTGCTGTAATAAGTATTAATTGTTTCAAGAAGAGGAGCAACAAAAGATGCTCTTAGTATCATATGCTGCCTTAATGTTCAATTTTGAGCCTTTCGTGGGTCGTTGGTTATCCCTCTTCCAGTTTTCATTTTATTGCTCTTAGTGTTTATTTTAAGTTTATAATATTCTTCTTATTTAACTTTAAAGATGTTAAAGTCATCTCCCGACGACTTTCTATTACAAAGGTTCCACTAAGGGTTTTAATTTCGTATATATCCCGTAGCGATAATGTGATTCTTGGCTGCACTAGCTCGAATAAATTGCTGCTTGGAGTGACTGACGGCAAGAGACACCAAGATGCAATGCTTTGAATCCACCTGCAATAAAGAATTCCACCACCAAGAGAGGTTGAACTATATTTTGCAAGATTTTGACTACTTATGATACTAGTATTCAAGGAGGGTTCTCAGTTTTTCATAAACATGGCAGTGACAGACTAACTCTATTGGTAATATAACTCTCTTATGTTTCTGTGTTTTGCTTAGTCTGGATGCAACATTTAAATTTTTTTTTATTTTTTTTGTTCTGTAGTACATGACCAGAGCACCAAAATAACTCAGGAATTGATTACAAAGGATCTTCATGGCTGTGCATGGTGATTTATAGATCAGGTTACGAAGATGGTCGACCAGCAGCTGGAAAATGAATAGGTAGGAAAGTGATAGATTTAGTGAAAGAGATCCATTATGAGTTAGCTGAGAAACATTTTGCTTATGACAGGGAAATAAGTTTATTTACTGTTGGCGGTCCATTCTGCAATAACAAATTCGAGATCCCTGTTGTGCTCACAGAGGCCACCTCAAACAGGTATTTTCTTATGTAGTGATGGAATGATGCAAAATCAGTTTCTATTTTCTTTCCATTGAACAATTTTCTTAATTCTAAGTTTCTTAATTTTTAACTGTTGTTAATAAGAATGCGAGTGGGAGCTCTGGTGGCGGTGGTAGTCCAAATGAAACAGATAGAAAGAGGATGAAGCGTCCATGCAATTCGAAGACTTTCAAGGTAGAAATAACTTTTTCTACCAAGATCCCAATGCAGGCCATCGCTGCATTACATGGTCAAGAATATGAGAACTCACAAGAAGCTCTCAGAGTTTACGACAACATGCATTGAAACAGTGGTAGAAATAAGTCTAGATATATTAAGATAGTGAATAAATTATTTATCTTTATTTGAAAAGGTTTTGCTCCTGCCGTAGAATTGTTTTTCATATGACATGCTTTGGTTGAATTGTAGGGGTTTTCTTCTTGTTCGGCAGTCATTCTTCCACAACGAGCCACAGAACTTTGTTGAATTGGGTGGTGGAGTCACAATTTGGGGGGGGGGGGGGATATTATCTTTGAATATTGGTAAGCTTTTCATATTCCCTAAAATCTTCAAATTTTTTGGTTTTCTTGGATTCAAATTTTAATCACTTTGATTATACTGCAGATGTGTGTACTACCATTACAATACGTCTAGGGCCTTTACTTGAATTTTTACTTGCTAACCAAAATGTGAGGCACTTGAATGATATAAACTGGGCCAAGGTAATAAAAGTAATTTTACTTTAAACATTGACATATCTTTTGTTGTCATATGTTTTCTTATTGAAAGATTTGAATGCTGACAGGCTAAGCGAACGCTTAAAAATCTAAGAATCAAGGTTCATACCTCAAATTCAGAGTATATGATCACTGGATTTAGTGAGTTGCCTTGTCATAAATGAACGTAAGCTTTCATTATTTTATACTAATTTGGGACTTTGATTTCTTATTTTTATGCCTTTTAACATTGCAGATTTACTATCAACCGAAAGAGGAAGATCCGGATGCTCAACCTGTAGAAGTCACATCATATGACTATTATGTTACAAAGTATAGTAATTCCAAGTTACATGACACTGCTAATTACACATGCATGAACGTGGGTAAACCGAAAAGGCCAACATACATCCCTATTGAGGTAAAATGATGATACCTGTTGAATATACTGTTTTTAAGTGTTTTGTGCATAATGCGAAGATGCGGTTGGTATATACTATAGCTCGGGGTTATTGTCCTCTGTATCTCTGTGAGTTGGTATCTTTGCAACGATACACAAATGCACTGTCCACTCTCCAAACTCCAAAGATCTTCACTTGTGGAAAAATCAAGGCAAAAAACCCAGGAACGTATGATTGCTTTGAGAAACGTAAGCATCCGTGGTTTTATTTTAATTGCACACAACCAAAGATTTTCTTTATATGTTGTTGTTCCTATTAAATTTCGCTTTGTTACAGGTATTGCAAATCAGCAATTATGGTAATGAGATGATGTTAAAATCTACTCGTGTTACAATTATCTCTGATCCTACTCCAATCGAAGGACGTGTTCTTTTGGCCCCATTGTTCGGGAGTTGTAATTTTGTATTCTATGTCGCTTTTGTTCACTTCTGGATTTTACTTGAAAGCTTAAAATGCAAGATTGTGCTAGTTTTTCTTAATGTGTTGTTCTGTTGCTTCAATTGAATGTGGGAAACGGTTAAGAATTCCTTACACGTAATGGGAGATGGAGTTTTAACAGTAAGGTGAATTGTTCAGATGGCGAATGGTGTTGTGTCTATGATTTTCGGATTTGGCTGGTGGTAGTACCATTCTTACATGCTTGGGCTAAAGAAGGCCTTCTTATAGGATAAAACAAAGAGCTGGTGTCCTTCTGGTACGTACTTCTATGAAACTCCTCATTTTACTCCCTGTCTCAATTTACTATTATTGGGTTGCCTGTGCATTATCTTGGTAACTGAGGTTTAGCAAGATCAACTAAATGAATGGTTTTTTCCCTGTAATTATTCTAGAGTTAATTATTCTTATGCCCCTAGAAAGAACGGGTCTTACTCTCTTGTCCCTAGGGTGATAGAAATTATTACACAAATTATCTCCATGACCCTGAAATAATTGTTGTTTTGGGAAAACAAAAATAACCTTTTAGTTGTGGATATTCCCTGCATAGGGTCTAGTTGAGGATATTTCCTGGACAGGTTCTTGCGGTGGATATAATCCACACAACTTCATATTAATGTGTTTGTTCATATTAAAAAACGGGTTTCTAAACTCATTTACTTGTGTATATATGCTGCACAAATTGTGTTTGTTCCCTAATAATGAAGTACATAATATAGTGTATACACTTATGGAAGGTTAATTAACACTGTGGATAATAGATGCACACTATAAAAACATTATGGATAATAGCTGCACACTGGAAAAAAAATTGTGGATAATATCTGCACACTAAAAAATATGAAGAATTTTTTTTAAATCATTTAAGGAATAATGATAAGGATAAGGATCACTGGTGAATCACTTGGTATAGCATCTTCACACTTTGTTTTACAGATTTTGTGTTACTTATTATGTGTGATTTGTTGTGTATTGAGACCGCTTTAGAGTGCAGGTTATAAGAGGATGGGTATGAGATCTCTGCAAACAGGCACCTTGTTATAATATTATCTTGCACCCAACTACTGTGGGGAAGTTGATAATGCTGGTTCGGAGATTTAAAATACAACGAGGCACTGCCGGATCTCAGCTAAAGCATGTTAGAGCTGTTGTGCCTTGTTTTACATGGTCAAACTTTTGGATGACAAACAATTGTGTGGCATTGGAAGGTGACACCAATCATCTAGCACATGAAAAAGTATGTTGTTACGTCCCGAAACCAGTTGAAGAAATAAAATTTGGGAAAGGTTTTTTTTCTTTTTCTTTTTTTACCTGTGGAGAGTGGTGTTGACCAGCTTGTTGCTGGAACCACTAATTCAAGGTGATATTAGCTTGTGATGTTTGTTAATGAACTTATCAAGGTGGTCTTTCTTGTTAGTTTTACCGGTAAACAAGGTAAAATTTATCATTTACTGTTAATGACAAATTATCAAGGTAATATAGCCTAGATTGTGATGCTGTTAATACTTGTTATAGATGAGATGGCCTTATTGATAATTCAGGTGACTGCTTTCATACTACAGGTTACGGCTGCTGGAAAGAATTATAGTCCACAAAAGTTGAATCTAGTCTGATTGATCTCATCCAGAGAGATGGAGCAAGAGCAAGTATCAACTCAATTCAACGGTTTGGTCAAGCGCAAGTTGTCTGATCTTAGAGGACATGACTCTTTGTACAGTTATTTGAGAAGTACTCTGCTACATGATATAATATTCCTTAACACTTGGAAACATGTAGAGTCTTATTCCAGTGATCATTTTACAGTTTCTTGGTGTTTTAGATCCTGTTATCCTCACAAATGAAGGACACCTCACAAATTAAGGACAGATCGAGGCTAGAAAACTGATTCAGCAAGCTTACAATTATGTCCCTGATGTGTAAAATAGAGAAAACCAACTAAAAACATCCAGAAACAGCTCAAATTGCAAATGTGTTCGCCTTCTAGACAACCTATACAGACAACCAATTTCCCATGACTCGTTTCTCTTTCATCAAAAATTGAATTTGTAATTTTTGTTTCTCGAACAATTTGTATTTATTGCAAAACTAAATGTTACAATTTACAATACTATTACATGGTTGTAAATTGCTGATTTTTTAAACACGGCAACCCCTTCCAAACAGAACCAGTATTAATATAATAATCCAGATAATTCTAACAAGCTTATTACAAAGACAAGACCACCTCCAATTTTCTTAAGAGCAAGCCAGTGTACAATATTGCAACATAATATACAGCCGAATTTGACTTTACTGCCGCTTTTAAAAGTTGGCATCTTCATTGCATGTGGAAAATTTAGCCGATCCCTGTACTTGGTCAAGCTTCAAGTTCGAATAAAGAAGGGCATCTCCTGTGATTTAGCATATTGAATATAAGGAACATCTACAAAACAAAACACCGCAGAAGTATCAATATCATGTTCGCAATAACAACTATCATATTAGAAATATGAAATTATCAGTTCGATAGGAGCTTTGCTAGTTTTCAAGGAGGTAACTGTTCTATAAAGATCATGAAACCATGTCAATGTATTTGCAGCATAAATATAAACGTCCATCTATGGTGGTATGCAATCTCACCCCATAGAAGAGTATTCACTGGATATGAACAAAGCTTAACTTAAAAAATAGTCCTGCTGATCAAGGGAGGTCATTTCAAAACACCTTGGAAGGCATCAAAGGTAGGATAAAAAATTAACAAATTTTTCATATAATTATTATCACGATTTTCAAGAATTAAAGCAGTTATTGACCTTGGTGCGGCCCTTGTAATGGATCAAATATCATATCTAGCGTCATCTGGAAGAGCTCCATTCCTTGTTGAGTAACACCGTCGGGTCCAAATTTCTCCTGCAAATCCTGTAATATAGTAAGATACATTTGTCCACAAGATTTTTCCAAGAAAGAGTTCTATAAACAAATTAAATTTGAGGTAGTCATCAATTCAGTTAAACTTTAACTGGATTGTTAGCACATAAGGTTGATATACCAAAGTATCTACTAATTTAATCACATAGGCAAAAGCCAACTCTGTGAGCTATTTCTCAACTCATCGCCTGCCTTATAAAGAACAAGCAATTGCCTATACATATAAAAAAATCCATTCTTTTATTTCCAATTTCTATCAGTACATAAGGTCAATATGCCAAGTATCTACCCAAACAACAATTCCCTTCATGCAGAAAAAAAATCAGATAGTTTAAGAGGCGAGGAATTCATTCTATAGATAGATAATTTCGAAAACAAGTAACACCACGATAGTTTAGTATGCGTCTCTTTTAGAGTAAAAGAATTATATGGACATAACTAGTCCACATGACATCTTATCTCCAAGGTCTTATATTGACCATGTAATAGAGAGATGATTATCGAGAGAGATTAATCAAGAAAATAAAAAAGAGTAAGAAAAACTAATGTTTTTCCACTTTTCCATTAACAAATCATAATCATCTTAATCTTCAAATCATCTCAACCAAAAATCAAACAATGTTAATGAGCATCAAACACTATTAATGAGCCAAAACCATTCACATTCATAGCTTACAACATTTTTATAAATTACTTCCAGCAGTTGTACAAAAAAGTAATCGACATACAACTACACCCTTTATCCTGCACAGATGTGAATCTTCCCCTCCCTTAGATCAACCAAAAATCAACTTACAACCGACCTACCACCTTGCGTCCATGACCAATTTATCTTCCCAGCTGCCAGATGGAGTATTTAAGGGGATAAATAAAAGAAAACTAAAATGCAGAGCGGAAGTGAAATGTGAATTCCAGTGCTGTAGTTGGTCAAGAAATGAATAGAAGTGGTGTTCAAACAAACAAATGTGAATTCCAGCAAAGAAAAAGCCGGAAGTGAAATTGCATATTCATCTGACCACCATTAACGGAGTCACAATATTTCTTCACCCCCTGCATAAACTCGAGATTACCGAGAGGCCTTCCTTTAACAACCTACGGGAGATTATCAATAGGCAAGTTCATCTGACCACCAATGTTGCTCCTTATACTCTTGAAGATGGCCATTCTCGCAGATACAACACTTGAAACTAAGATCAAAATTACAATCATTGATCGAAAAGACTATCATCATTCAACATTCAGCTTAGTATCAAATCATATCCCAATTTCTGGATCAAACGTGACTCAAAACTGGAATCACCGTGTCAAATATGAAGGGAACTGCATCATCCTTATTCCCATGATTGCACAAGAACCTGCATTTGAACCTCAAAACAGGAAAAGATAACTAAACTTAGTACTTTGAGAAGATAATATAAGAAAATGGGGTCACTGGAGTAGTGGGGAAAAGAAGAATCATAATTTTACATAAAGTCATTTCCTACTTTAGAAAAAACAAAAACAAGTCATTTTCATTCACAACTGACAAAAGAAAAACATAGCAGTTGATAAAAACAATACATCTTTATATGTGGTCAAATTTTAAGCTTGTTCATCATGGTATCAAGATTAAATATCAATATATTATCTTTTAAGGTGATTGACATGTAGCCGGATCCACAGAAAAACATTACTGCAACATATATATGCAAGGAAATATGTACAAAAAGTATGCAAATCAGTCAAATCAAGAAAACGAGTTTAGAAGACTGGTTTTTAAAGATGAACAAACACATTAATATGAAGTTGTGTAGAATATATCCACCGCTATAACCCGTGCAGGAAATATTCACAGCTAGAACTGTGCAGGGGATATCCACAACTAGAAACAGTGCAGGGATTATCCACAACTAAAAGGTTATTTTGGTCTTCCCATAATAACAATTGTTTCAGGATCATGAGAATAATTTGCATAATTATTTGATAACCCTAAGGCCAAGAGAATAAGACACATATTTTCTAGGGTCATAAGAATAATTAACTCATCTATTATCTTGATTTTTCATTTTTCCTACCAACAATTTCTGAATCATTGACATAAGAAGTGTTTTCCCGTTCTAGCTGAACACTATTTTGTTTATAATCACTAGCAATACTAGTACTGTTTGGTATGAACACTATTTTGTTTATGACCACTAGTAATACTAGTACTGTTTGGTAGTAATCATCGATAACAAGATAATAAGACAAGATAATAATTGAAAATAAGATAAAAAATAATTGGAAAACAAAAAGACTTTGACTTGGCTACTTTGCTGATCATACATACCAGACCCTGGTGTTGCAAGTTTTTTTTTTTTGGATTGAAAAGGAGAATTCATTAAAGAAAGAATGTACAATACAAGCTACCAGAGGTAGCTGAAGAAAAAAGAAAAAAAAAAGAACAAAGATTACATAAAAATAGTGTCCCAATTTTGGACAGAATATGAAAAGTTCAGGTGAGCTTTGTGGCCAAAAATAGAAGCCCACAGAGGTGTTGCAAGTTGCTACCAGAGGTGTTGCAAGTTGCTACCACACAACTGTCTCAATTCCCATCTCTATATCTCATTGACTGTCACCTGCATAATTCAAACCAATGGGGTTCCAAATTCATATAAAGACAGTAAAATTTCTAACGTCTATATGAAATTGTTCAGTAGGAACAAATGTAATATCCAGTAATCAAGAAATGAGTTCTTTACATAAAAATTTCAATCGAGCTCTGCGTCTCTCTTTAAGCATTTCTACAAACAGTTGAGAATTTCACAAATTATATGGACCAACAGATTAGATTAAGAACATCACATGGAATGGACTTTTTGATAGATCAAATCAAAGTGCTCCCTATTAGTTTTGTAGGAACTACTAGTTTGAATAGAAGAGAATGGAACCCCACAATCCACCATCAAGCTTAAACAGCTGCATGGGTGTTAATGTACCTGATTTCATCATAATTTCCCCAACATTCTTATGCAATGTTCCTCGAGACAATAGGACCCAACTCCAGTGATTTTTCAAAGTGAAGCAACAATACCTAATTCACAGAACATCATACCCAGTATTCTTAACAAAAAAAATATGAGTGTAGATATTACTATGACGCAAGATAAGGATGCATATATACAAGGTCATGACAGGATCATATACCATTTTGAAGTTGGTAACACAATTTTAGCCCGTTGGTGCATTGAGCATATATATGAATCCAGTAGTTTCACTTGGTGGTCCCCTATCAATTTATAATCACGACAATTTGTACAGGATGCAAATGTTATTATCAACAAAGATTGAAAAAAGATGAAAACAATGCAAACAATACCCCACGAGCTTTTGCTAAGGAAAAATCTCTGTTCCGATAGGCTACGGGAGTCAAATCTCTCCCAGCTCTTAGTCATGTCTTTCAGAACACCTACACCAAACAAAGTTTTTGCTGTAAAATGAGAATGGGAAAGAGCACTTTTATATTTGGATGAAATTGGAGAGAAATATTCTCCAGATTTTACACTTATCACTCTATTAGAGTTAACAATGGATGAATGAATTTAATCATGCTATCTGAACAAACACTTCTATAATGCCTGGAATGCTAAACATACTTGGTTTACAAACTACAAGTAGCATCTCAATTCACCATATAATAATTTTTTATTAAATCAACAGCCCCAAATATTCTAACAATCACTTATCACAAAAATCATCAATCCTCCTACAAATTACTCAAAAATGAACCACATTTGAACATCAAAATCCAAAATCCAGGTTTTGATTTTCCTTCCAAGATCATCTACAAATAAACCAAGGATCTAAACTTAGTTCAATTACAAATATCTTCTCTATTTGTTTTATAAATTCATTTACCTTTAGATTTAAAACCAATATGCAGAAACAAAAAACTCAAATTTTCAATTAAACTCAACCCCTAAGTTCAATTTTCGTTTTCAATCCCTAAATATCCAAATTACTCAATATTTGTTTTATAAATTCAACAACATCTGGTTACCTTATTCGAAAAAATATTTTATGCTTATGTTCCCAACATTTATACTGTTTATATGCTTTGGCACATGGATTCAATAATAAAAATAGAAATGTTGTGTACTTTATCAATAAAAAGATAAGGAAAAATTTTGATATGACATCCTTCTAAGCACAATCAACAGAGAATAAAGTAATGAAACAAATGTAAATAGAGCACACACAACACAAGGATTTATAGTTATGTTTACATATGCTATCCCAACATCCACGTGTGACACAGTTAAATAATAAAAATAGAAATGTTGTGTACGGACATGACAAAATAGGTCATAAAATAAAAAAATAAGGGAAAAAAATTCCAAATACCAAAATACATTTAGTTTTGGTCACATCCGCCAAAATAACATAGTTCTCACCCTATTAACCGAATCAAGCATAGTTTCAGCCAAACACCCTTTCTCTCAGTTGTTTCATAAAATCATTAATTCTCGGTATTTCCTCATAATCACACATCTCATCCAAATAATCCTCCACTGTCGGAACATCATCCTCGTTATTATCATCAAGAACTCTCGAATCTTCAAAAATAGCGAGCTTCTTCAGATCATACAGCATCGACCTCTCCAACTTGGTGCAGGTGCATATCATTAATTTCCTGAGAGAAGTATGTAATCGAAAATCCGGTATAGATTTCAGTTGTTTGCACCTGTCGATAGATAAATCCTCAAGTACAGGGAAGGAACTATAAGGTGGTGGAGGAGCAACCCATTCTTCTAAATCATACACCTTAAAAATTCTCAGTTGAATTAGCGAAGGGAATAATGCTGTTGTTGTACTGCTGCTTTCTCCTCCACCTTCTTGTTGTTGGTAATAAAATTCTTCTCCCAAACATTTCATGGAGCTCATTCGCAGTATGTGAAGTACCCTAAGACACGGGAGCACACCCAGAGCTGGAAGCTTCTCACAATTCGTGCAATCCTCCAAATATAATTTCACCAGATTCGGAAGGCAATAAGAAGAACCCATCCACGCTGGAAACTTTACACCCCCGAAATATTCAATCGACAACAGTTCTAAATTGGGATGTGGCTTTAGACCTTCCAACACCATAACATAATCTCCTTCTGTATCTACCGATTTTTGAGACATTTCTAAATCAGGATCTGGCTTTAGACCTAACAACAAAATAGATTCAGTTTCATCTTCTTCTTTAGCTATTGGTGCCCATTTCAGATACAGTTTTTGAATGTTGTGCTTGTCTTCTAACTTGGCCCTCTCAGCATCCATTTTACCTCTCACATTGTTTAGATATATTATAGATAACTCCCGAAGGGAGTTTAGGCCTGCTAAATCTTCGATCCCACTAGAATCATTGGTTCCTTCGATGTCGTCCCTCTTGTTCCTAACAACGTAAGAATCTAATACTTCCAGGCGAGTTAGCATCTCTATTCCTCTGGGCATTACTTGATACTTGACATATGAAAGGAACTTCATATCTTCACCGTAGTAAATGAGACTTCTCAATTCCACCCAATTCTTAATGTCTTTGGGAAGCTTGCCCTTTCCAAAGTTCACAAACTCTAATTTAGAGATGTTGCTAGTAAAAGACTCGGGAAATTCTATTGAAGAAAATCTATCTTCCAAATGGAGTGACCTTAATTTTGTCAATGCTCCAAAGCTATCGGGTAATTTCATAATAATGGTACCCCGGAAATCAAAGGAAACTAGATTCTTGAGAGCCCCAATATCTGTGTGTAAGACTTGAAAACCATCACAATAACTGATATCTAAGGACTGCAAATTGGTGAGCCGAATAATAGAATCAGGTAACACTTCAACATCTGAAAAAGACACATTAAGATGACGCAGACTTCTTAAAGAACCGATTCCTTTGAGAATGTTTGGAACATTCCGGCTTTTGTATAGATTGAGAGTCTGCAGATTGTAGAGCTGACTAATTGAATCGACTTGAACATTTGTAATTCTAGAATAGTTGAGAGTGCTGAGATCAAGGTACCTCAAGTGAATAAACTCAAAACTGGAAGATGGACTTTCTTGTATATCATCGGTAGAAATAGGCGAATATTTTTCTGGGAACGCATTTGAAAGTGAATATGAAACACGCAAATGCTTGTTAAAAATAGGACTCGCATACAAATTAGCATTTTCCTTGCAAAAAACTGTCCGCAGCTTTTTTGCATTGTTCAAGACATTAAAAACTGTTTCTGATACTCCTCCCATAATTAACTGTAGACGACGGATATCACATTCAACTCTCTTCATTTCACTTGCATTTAGAATCGCAATTTCATCACTGTCGATGAGACTTTGTGCAAGATCATATACCAAATCATGCATTTTGAACTCAATGACATAACCTAGCCGGTCAGATTTCACATCTTGAAAAAATGAATTTGATAATAAATTATAAAAGTAATGGTTACCAATAGCTTCTGGTGAGTTCCGATTTCCGCCTCCATTATTAGACTCATGAAGGAATCCTTCAGCCATCCACAATCGAATTAGTGTTTCTCTATGATATCTCCAACCTTTGGGGAATAAACAACAATACGAAAAACATCGCTTCAAATGAGAGGGTAAGTTATCATAACTCAATTTTAAAATCTGAATAATTTTGCTAGGATTTTCTGGTGTATTAAAAACATCACTGTCTCTGATTGCCAACCAATCAGACTCGTTCCTTTTCAAACGCATAAGATTTCCGAGAAAAATAGCTGCAAGTGGTAAACCAGCACATTTTCTCGCTATCTCTTCTCCTATGTTTGACATGGTTACAGTCTCGACTGCACCTCCGGGAGAAAAGGCCCTGTTCTTAATAATTAACCAACATTCTTGTTTGGATAAGGCTGTCAGATTGAACGGCGAAATACTACCCCTAACAATAGAAGCAACAGTTTCTTTACGTGTAGTTACTAATATTTTACTTCCCTGAGCACCCACGCTTAATAAACCCTTGAGTTTCTCCCAGTCTTCCGCATTTTCGTTCCATAGATCGTCCAGTACCAGCAGATATTTCTTCCCTGCAATTTCTTTATGAACTTTCTTCACCAGTACACTGACATTAGACACATCCTCGCACATTTTTTCAGTAATGGACTCTAGAATATTTCTTAAAATTAGAAAGATATCAAAATTGTCCGAAATACAGACCCAGGCTCTTGGCTCAAAACTGCTCTCAATCAAGTGGTCTTTATATACCAATTGAGCGAGGGTCGTCTTCCCAAGTCCACCCATTCCCACTATTGAAATGACTGAATTTTTTTCCTGCGGACTAAAATTATAAGATGATGACGATGAAGGGTTCGCCATCAGTAACATCTTTACTATCAGAGATTTATCTTTTTCTCTTCCAAAAATTTTAGAATCATCTACAAAGGATACTGTCATGCGATCTAGTTGCTCAGTATTTTGATCATCATCACTATGTTCTAACTGATACATATCTTTTTGTTTGGAAATTTCATGTAATTGTCGATTAATGATTTTGATTCTATTAGCCATTTGGGAATCAAATTTAACTGAAAAACGATGTACCTTCTCTAGCTTTCCATATTTTTCAGTGAGACGCATGGCTTCATAAGAAATTTCATCCAAAACGTCATCAATATCATATGCAACGCTCTGGAGCCTTCTCAACCAGAGTAGCACAACTTTGGATTGCACTTGCCTCCTTTCAGCATCAGATGTTACAGCCGCGATCATCTCCAGGGAATCCTTAAGCTTTTGCAGATCTTTATCTACAGCCCCAGCCATCCCAATTTTTTTAGCAGCAACAGAAACCAATTTTTTCATGAACCCTGTGGCACCAGTAACAAAGATCTCTTCCAACGCCATAATAACAACTAAAATGAATTCAAGAAGAAAAGATTAACCGAATGAAAAGAAGTGAGCAACTTAGGAAGCATGAAAAGAAGACCAAAGCAAGTGGAAGATGTAATCTTAAGTCTGCAATATAGATGAGAAACTCAATTAGAAGAGATGCACAAAAGTCAAATGAGCAGGCTCCTAATTATCAAATCAATCGACCCATGTTATTGTTAAATGTTAAATTTGGGATCTGCGCGTAATTAGCGCCTGATTTCAACTCTTAATGGAATTAAGTGAGGAATTAAAAATAAATAAATTAAGTTATTCAATTGAGATAAGCCTGACAGCTTGTTGATAGTTGTGTTCCTTTCGCAATCCAACAACTAAGCCATGTGCTACTGAGTATGTATGTATTCTTCTCTAATTTTCTTTGTAAACGCATACTTAACCGGCTAATCGGATACTCCAAAAGCCAAATCAAGCAAACAATATATGCATCCAAATTTATTAAACTTCACATGTACAGACTGTAGTTGTACATACTTCACATGTCAGCTAACTTGTTCCATCATTACATACATCAAATGTGACAACTCCGGCCCGATTAATTAGATGATAGATGTGACCACTCCATTATTGTATAGGCTGTAGTTTCCTTACTTTCCTTATTCTATTATTATCTTGTTTCAATTGTAATTGTATAAATACATACCAATGAAGAACATCTCAATACGAATTTCGTATGAGATCCAAACATCAAATCGAGATTGTTTTATGGTATCGTAGCTAGATTGTTTTTTCACCACTCACTCCATGATCAAGAGCTGTTAACTCTCACAGCTCCATTTACTTCAACTGTCGAGCACAACAACAACCTTGCTCGTGTTCTCCATCTCTCGCAGTTGATCAAGAGTGTTAACTCTCATAACTCCATTAGCAAATCCACAACCTCGCTTGAAGTTTCTTCGTCATCGCTAAGTATCATCCTGACTTGTTCTTTGAGTAGGAGTATTTATCATTATCCACGATCACCTCGGTAACGTAATTATTATTTTTTGAATGTTGATTTCATACGTCTGCCAACTGATCAATTTATCAATTTTATATTCTCAATATATTCTCACCATTTTATATGTCTGCCATTTTATATTCTCAATATATTCTCACCGCGGGCACAACATTTCTCACCATTTTATATGTCTGCCATTTTGAATGCCATCTTTCATATTCTCAATATATTCTCAGGAACTCAAGAATCCTAGTGGATTCCGATAGCAATTTCGTTCTTCAAAGCAAGTAACGCAGTGCGTGAATATTTTAGTAAAAAAAATAAAAATAAAATAAAATAAACAATTTCGGTCTTCAAAGCAATTTCGTTCTTCAAAGCAATTTTGTCAGTGCATGCGAGTCAATTATATATTAGCAATTATATGCAGAATAGGTTGTCACGCATGCGTTAGTCAATTATATATAGTAACCTGTCATTGCATGCGAATAGGTTGTAGACCAATTTCTTTTGACCAACGCCTTTTTTTTGTCGTGATCGCACCATCATTTTCACCGATCAAGAAATATAACATATATCCTAAAAAAAAAAAAAAAAAAAAAATTATCAGGTTCCCTTTAATTATTAATTAACTAATTAATTCCCTTTTAATTATTATTTAATTTGCGAACAATCAATCGATTCAAGTTTCAAAATTTTTTATTTTTTTTCTCTCACAGATCAATCATGGCACTTGAGGATGATATATCCCATCCCCTGTTCAAACACCTCCTTCATCACCAGAAAGGATTCAAACACTTCCAAAAAAGGATTTGGTTTTATCTTCATCATCACCCTACTATGTACACCCAATTGACAATCCAACAACTCATCTTCACACCCCTTCTCAATAGTGAAAACTATTGCATCCGGAAACGAGGGGGTGAGAAAAGCACTAAGTGCTAAGGCTAAACTCGGTTACATAGATGGCTCAATCAAAATACCTAAAGATCCAGTTGATCTCCTCCATTGACTCGTCAGACGACCTGGTTGGGAGTTCGGTTGCAAACTTCGTGGACCCAAGAATTTATCCATGTCGCATGGCTTTCCTTCACGCAAGGGCTCAATGGTTGGAAATCAAATATCGTTTCTCTCATAAGAATGCTCCAAAAATTGTTTGCCCTAAAACAAGCTATTTCGTGTCTCGAAACAAGAACATAACAAATCGCAATTTATTTTACTAAATTGAAGACCCTCTAGGATCAGCTAGATTCTTTCGCCTATGGCACCATGTATGTGTGGTCTTCGAAAGATTTTTTGATCATCACAATCGGGACAGATCCATGGAGTTTCTTCAGGGGCTCCACGATCGATTCTAGGATCTTCGCGAAGCAATGTCTCTTAATGGAGCCAATGCCTTCATCGCAAAGCTATGACATGGTGCGCCAAGAGGAAGAACAACAAGGTTTGAATTCTTATTCTGCTATTGAGGTTGATTCTGCAACCTTGAACGTTTCTCGCAGAAATGCAAATCGGCAACACCGGAATTTCTCAAGCACAAATAATGGACATACCAGCAATAAGCGTCAGCGTCCATTCTGTGATCACTGTGTGAAACAAGGTCATACTCGTCAGACTTGCTAGAAGCTGAATGGTTATCCAACCAATCCACCGAAGCCGAGAAATCCAACATCGTTCCCATATGCAGCTGTTGTTGCTCCCCTGACAGTTCCTGCTGTCGATTCAGTCACTACTGCTACATCTATATCGCTCGCCTTCCCGAGATGCTAGGCTCATGACGTTTAGCTTGAACTCGATGTCGCAAACAATACCAATAAATTTATGGCGAACTTCGAAGGTACTTTTTATCTTGCTCTACCCTTATTTGGATTATAGACAGTGGTGCTACGAACCACATATGTTCATGTGTTTCATGTTTTTCTTCTTACACACCCGTAAAGAACCCAATCACGGTTCAATTGCCTGATGGCTCTAATATCTCGGTAAAACATACTGGGATAGTTAATTTATCTCCAACTATTAAGTTGATCAATGTGTTCCACATTCCAAGTTTTAAATTTAACTTGATCTCAGTTAGTCAACTTACCAGCACATCTAATTGTTGCGTTAAGTTCTCACATCAATCTTGTATCTTCCAGGACCATCGCACGAAAATGGAGATTGGATGGAGTAGGTAAATTGCTGGCCTATATCATTTTTCGTTTAAACCATCTGTTTCATCCTTAGTTGCTAATAAGCCATTCGACAAATGGCATCATGCGTTTAGCTATCCGCATAAGGAATGTTTTGATTTTTTAGCTCGCAAATTTATTTACATTCGTCCTTTGTTTAAGAAATTATGTGATGTGTGCCCACGAGCAAAGCAAACTCGTCTTAAGTTTAATAAAAGTGTGTCTTTATCTACGCATCCTTTTCAATTAATTCATGCGGATATCTGGGGACCATTTTCTACTGCATCTCTAACTGGTGCAAAGTATTTCCTTACCATAGTGGATGACTATTCTAGGTGTACTTGGGTATTTTTGATGAAAGTCAAATCTGAAACTTTAAAGTTTCTCAAATATTTTTTCTCTTTTGTTGTCAATCAATATGGCTGCAAAATCACCAACATTCAATCTGGTATTGACTCCTTGACCATTCCGTCACTATAGACTTTTCAGTCTGATAATGGCTTAGAGTTCAAATCTAAGGAACTACAATCCTGGTTTCATCTGAACGGGATTGTTCATCAAATGAGTTGTGTCTACACGCCAAGAAAATGTTTTGTCGAAAGAAAGCATCGCCATTTGCTTAATGTAGCACGTCTTTACGATTTCAAGCACACTTACTGATCCAATTTTGGGGTGAATGTGTATAGTCGCTACTTATCTTATCAACAAACTCCCCCGACACTAGTTTTGTCTCATAAATCTCCACATGAAGTCTTACTACATAAACCTCTCCGATTATACTACTCTTCGTGTGTTTGGTTGTCTCTGTTTTGCTAGAAACACACGAATTACTCATAAATTTGATGAAAGAGCAAAACCGAGAATATTCATTGGTTATCCTTTTGGCCAAAAGGGTTACACAATTTATGATTTAACATCCAAAACAACATACGTTTCTCGTGATGTAGTTTTTCATGAGAATATTTTTCCATTCCAAGATTCTCAAACTTCTTCGTCACTAATGCATCCATCGTCAGATAACTCGACTGACCATATTTATCATGACTCTATGATTGATTCTAGGACACCAACACATGGTGTACCACTCCCTAATATTTCTTCACCTGTTCCTTATTCAATGCATCATCCTGAACAATCAAATCCGAATTCCAACTACTATTTCACCAGAGCCAACTGATAATTTGGCTGATCCAAGAAATACATCGCCTATCCGGCAACAAGATATACCACCAAATTCTCCAGACGTGAACAAACTAGACCCACTAGAGTTCGTAATCCTCCTCCTTATTTAAAAGATTATCCTTTGTTAAATTTAGTCAACAATTATAAATCAATTTATCCAATGACAAAGTATTTGTCTTTTGATAAATTCTCTTCACCACACAAAGTTTTTTTAGCTTCGGTTATTTTAACTGAGGAACCAAAAACTTTCTCTCAAGCCAATAAGTGTCCCAAATGGAGGGCAGCAATGGCCAAAGAAATTATGGCCATGGAAGCTAATAAAACTTGGATACTTGTTGATTTACCACTATAAACTGCCATCGGTTGTAAGTGGTTTTCAAAATCAAATTTAATGTTGATGGTACTATTGAGCGTTATAAGGCTGGCCTTGTAGCCAAGGGTTATACACAACAGGAAGGTATTGATTACTATGATACTTTTGCTCTCAGAGATAAATTGGTTCTTGTTCGTGTTTTGTTATCTATTGCGCTATCAAAGGATGGACTCTCCATCAATTAGATGAAATAACGCATTTCTACAAGGGATATGGATGAAGAAATTTATATGCTTTACCTCCGGGTATGACACTCAATGATACCTAAAGTTTTTAAACTAAATAAATCTATCTATGGCCTTAAACAAACCTCTCGTCAATGGTTCGCCAAACTTTCTTCGGTTTATTATCAAGGGTTTACAAGTCCTTATGTGATAATTCTCTTTTCACATATCATCAAGGAACAACTTCCATTTTTGTCCTTGTTTATGTTGATGATATCATTATTACATCGCACCAATAATGACTTCATTGATTCTCTTAAGTTAGTCTAGCATCTCATTTTTCGATTAAAGACCTGGTCGTCTACAATACTTCTTAGGTATTGAAGTGTCTAGGTCTTCCAAAGGTATTTTTCATGTCAACGAAAATACATCCTTGACATTCTCAAAGATTCCTCGCCTTACGGGCTCGTGTATCCACTTTTCCAATGGATACTCATCTCAAGTTACTTCCTACCGATGGGGTAGACTTAACTGATCCTAGTTCATTTAGACGTTTAATTGGCCGATCTGTTATATCTTCATCACTCGTCTGATATAACATATTCTAGTCAATTATCTCGCCAATTTCTTGAATATCCAAAATCTATTCACATGGATGTCGCCAAACAGATCTTACGCTATCTTAAAGGCACTATAGGTCATGGCATATTCCTATCTTCCTCTAGTTCTTCATCTCTCCATGGTTATACAGACTCAATTGGGTGGTTGTCCATTCACTCGTCGTCTACCACCGGATACCTTGTTACCTTAGGTATGAGTCCTATTTCGTGGAAATCCAAGAAACAAACAACCAGTACTCGTTCTTCACTGAGAATAATATCGCGCTTTGGAGAATCTAACAGCTGAACTTCAATGGCTCATTTATCTCTTCAAGGACTTGCATTTTTCTTGTCCTTTCGCTATCACTGTCTCATGTGATAGTCAGGCAACAATTCACATTAAGACAAAAATCCAAAGATTTCACTAAAGAACAAAACACATTGAGATTGATTGTTACTTTGTCCTAAAAAGTTGTTACGTGGCTTAATCCTTCCAAAACATTTACCTTCTTCTGATCAATTAGCTGACATTTTCACAAAGCCTCCGAAATCCTCAATTTGGTCGACTAGTTGGCAAGTTGGGCTTGTTCTGTGTTCTACCGCCTCCAACTTGAGGGGGTATTAAACTTCACATGTATGAATTTGTAGTTGTACATACTTCACATGTCATCTAACTTGTTCCATCATTACATACATCGTAAATGTCGGCAACTCTAGCTGTGTACATCTCAGAATGTCTACCACTCCACCATTGTATAGGGTCAAGTTTTCTTTTACTTTCCTTATTCTATTATTATCTTGTTTCAATTGTAATTGTATAAATACATATCAATGAAGAACATCTCAATACATTTGTATGAGATCCAAACATCAAATCAGATTGTTTTAAAATTCAAACATACGAGTTAATATCAACTATTCCTAAAATTCATAATTTATATGCGATGATTTCATATATCTGTATTCCCTTTTAATTGATGGAAAAAAAATCACTTCTAAAACCAATTGCTGCAACAATGACTAGTTCTAGGAAAGCATCAAAGTAAACGAAAGGCAATGACTGAACCTCAGTAACTAAAATATAATTGGACAAAACAGAAACAACAACAGCCAAATCAACACCCAAATTGTGTTGGCGCAATGCGGAAATGTGATGGGTTTATAAAAATGATTTTGGAAGAGAGTTTTGAAAAGAGGTTGGTTTAAGAAAAGTGAGGCTTATATTAATTTGGAAATGAAATGTTACAAAGGAAGTTTTGTGTAGCACTTTGGCTCACTTGGTTTACTAGGACACTTTGGCTTTTACTACTTGCTCTCACTTGACTACACTTAGAACATGGATATTGGTAGAATATCTTCCACACCTAAACAGGGTGAAGATGTTTACATTATAAAGATTATTACATACCCAAAATAGGGTCAATCAACAATAAAAGAGAATATTACTTCTAATGACAATACTCAATCGGTATCGCTAATTGATGCATGCAAATTTCACTTTGATTAGCCTAATTTTGTATCCCATGTATATCTTGAATCATAAATTTGATTATCGGATTATTATAAACCCCTCAAGTTGTCTTGCCGGTTCACAGTGCAACTTGCTTCTAATATCTTTGGAACCGTAATGAAGATTGCCCTTTTGTATGAAGAATGCTGTTTTATCTTCAAATTCTTAGTGAGATAGCTAAAATACCTCTTCAAATGGTTGTGACATACTCGAAACACCTCTTCAAAGTTTTAGTTGTGTTGATAACGAGACAGGGGTTATTGATGCATCTTACTTAGAGACATAATTGGTAATGGCAGTGATAATTTTGTTAAAGTGATTTTTAAAGGGTGTTGATCGGAATATGGTTATGTACTCACAAGAGCTTCATCTCCAATTGTTTTTACCATAAAAAGCAATTGAAAGAGGGTTAATTATGAAGAGACAACGTTTTTGAGTGTTTGGATGTTGATATGAAAGTGATTGTGATGGTGGTGATCTTGTGGTGGCGGTGGTTGTTACGAGCGGAAGCTAAAGGTTCGAACCCTCCCATTCTGACTTAAACATGGATATTGGTAGAATATCTTCCACACCTAAGCAGGGGTGAAGATGTTTACATTATAGGAATTATTACATACCCAAAATATTTTCAATCAACAATAAAGAGAATATTACAATAATGACTATACTCAATCAATGTTAATTGAGGCATGCATATATCACATTGATTGCTCCAATTTTGTATCCTTAATATGCCGTGATCATAGGCTGATTATCAGTTGTGCTAACAACTACTCTCTTGTGTACTCACTTGAGTTTTTTTTTGAATGATACTTGCTTGAGTTTTTGGATGATTCAAAATGAACCCATCCATTTCCTATTTATAGGCTTCATGACCGACTTAAGAGAAAGCTCTAGAAATGAAAATTCTAGAGACTATGACCAACTAAAACTATCCTAGTTAACTCTAGAATGACCGACCAACTCTATTATAGTTCATCTAGACCATTCAAAGTACACGTGACCAATTCCCATGTTTGTACTTACTAATTAAGTTGGAAAAATTTAGAGTAAGAAATTACCTAGAGATAGAACTCTCTAGATGTTGCACGACTAGTCTAGCCATCTTCCAGTACGACTTAGTCTAGATTATTCTAGGCCTTACTTAACCAAAATCTTACGTATTGGCCCATTATGTGTACTCTCTAGAGACACTAAATCACAAATTAGTATTTTATTTTTAACACCCCCTCTTAATTTGTGATGTTAAGCTTTTCTCGAAATGATTGAACTTATCACCGTAAACGCTTTTGTGAAGATGTCCGCATTTTTCTCATTTGTGTGACGAAATTGGAGCTCAATTTCTTTGTTTTCTACCAACTCTCCGATGAAGTGGTGTCGTGTAGCTCTATGTGCTTCGTTACGTCCATGGAAGACTGGATTTTTGTCATTGCAATGGTAGACATATTGTCACGTGAGATAGTTGTCAGTACGCTTCCTTTGTCGTAGGTCGGTCATAATTCTTCTCAACTCATATCGCTCTCACATGCATGACTTGCTGCTATGTACTCTGCTTCCGGTAACGATAGTGCCCATCGTATTTTGCTTTTTAGAACTCCAAGAGATAACTTTTGTGCCCATCAGTGAAAACATAGCCTGATGTGTCTTTCGGTCTTCAATGGAACTTGCTCAATCACTATCTCGTGAAGCCAATTAAATTATTATCTTCTTCTCTTGTATACTATGATGCCAAAATCTTTGTTCCCTTGATATATCGAGAATTCTTTTTGCAGTGGTGTAATGTAACTTGCTTGGCTCGCTCATAAACCAGAGAAACAATGTCGAGGTTGCATTGACGATGTCGGCCTTGTATTTGTTAAGTAGATCGGTGAGTCGACTAGACTTCGAATAAGGTTGGATCCACTTTTGTTGCTCCCATCATTTTTTACTAACTTCTCGTTAGTACCATTGGGTGCAATTGGTTTGCAATCCATCATGTTGAACCTTTCGGTAAGTTTTATATTTTTCTTGGGAAATGAATATTTCTTCGAGGGTGTTTACTTGAATCCCGAAAATATCGCATAAGTCCTAAGTCATCATCTCATATTCTATAATCATTTCCTTCTTAATTTTTCGCCATCTCTTGTTTTGGCCGGCATAAATTAAATCATCAACATAGAGACCACGATTGGAAATCAAGTACCTTGTTTTCTTATGTAGAGGGATGGCTCACTTGGACTTTTTCTCTCTCTCAAATCCATTATCTCTAAGGTATTTGTCGATTTTGATGTCATGAACGGTGCTTGTTTGAGACCATATAGTTCTTTGCGAGAACGATAAACCATTTTCTTTTCCTTTTCGGACATATCCTTGAGGTTGTTCAACGTACACCTCTTCTTCAAGTTCTCCGTTTAGGAACGCCGACTTTACGTCCAATTGGTAGACCTTCATTTTGAGTTGAGATGTTAAAGCTAACACCATCCGGATTGTTTCCATGCGAGCGACTGGGGCGAATGTCTCATTGTAGCTCATTCCTAGTTCCGGAAATATCCTTTTGCAACTAGCCTCGCCTTGTGCTTTGAATTGACCCATCTTCATTATATTTTTCATGTAGACCCATTGCAACCAATTATTTCTTTGTCAATTGGCTGATTTATAAGCTCCCATGTATTATTTTTCTCGATTACTCGCATTTCTTCATCCATGGCGTTTCTCCATTTATCTTCCTTTGCCGCTTCCTCATATTTTTGAGGTTCTAGTGCTATAAATGCACAATTAAATGTATTATAAATATCTACTAGGGAACGCACCCTTCTAGGTGTAGCACTTGCTTCTGATAAGCATGGGCTTTGTTGTGTTGGACTTGGAGATCTTTGCTAATGGGTGGAGTACTTTTCTTCCCGACGCGGATGATCCGCTCGTCTTCAATGAGCAGTGGCACCCCATGTTTTCTGATTCATCATTCCAATCCCATGATTTGAATTCATCAAAGATAACATCTCTTGAAATTACCAGTTCCTTTGTGTCTGGATTTATAAGTCTATATGCTTTAGACTTTTCACTGTATCCGATGAATATTAACTTTTCTCCTTTTTCATCGAACTTTTCTCTATGTTGGGATGGAATATGTGAGTATGCTACGCAACCAAAAATTTTGAAAGAAGTTACCACGGGATTTTTCTTATACCAAGCTTCATATGGAGTTTTGTTGAGAAATGCTTTTGTTGGCGAACGATTAAGGATGTAGACCGCCGTGTTGGACCTTCATCCCGAACTAGTTTTTGGGTTGCTTCCTTTCTTTTAGCATGTCACAGCCATTTCTACGATCGTATGATTTTTCCTTTCCGCGACGCCGTATTGCCGTGGAGTGTATCCAATCCGTAGCTCCTTCTTAATTCCATTTTCTTTGCAGTAGTTGATAAATTTATTTGAAGTAAATTCTCCACCACGGTCTGTACGAAAAACCTTCAGTTGATGACCACTATGCTTCTCTGCCAACGCCTTCAGTTGATGACCACTTTTCTGTCATTTTTACTTTTGCCACCAATTGCTTATTAATTTTATCATAAATTGTGCATTCTCCATCTTCAAAATGTAGTGAGTACCGTTTATTTATAAGTTGTCCAACACTTAATAAATTTTGATCTAGGCCAGGAACATAAAGAACATCAGATATGTATCGAGTTTTACCTGACCTTGTTCATACGGATATGACTCATCTTCCTTCAACATTTTGATACTTTCCATCTCCGAGTTTGACTGGTGGAATCTCTTGCTCCTCCAACTTTACGAAATATTCTTTATTTCCTATCATATGGCTACTTTGCATCCACCTGCCGACGTGATCATACCTTGCGCATCTTGTTGCGAGGTGAGGCGTGAATAAAATACTTGATTTTGAAAATCTTTTTTCTCGAATAGTTTTATTATTTTTAAACCAACAATCCTTTTCCATGTGATTTAATATCACACTTTGTGCACTTGTATCCGCAATTTCGCCTGGATGGCCAAACTTTTTGCAAACATTGCATCGGAGATTTGAGGAGTAATTTTTTTCGTACCTTTGATTGTTGTTTCTATAACCTCCTTTTCCTCTTCCACATCCGCGGTAGAAATTTTTGGGCCCTTGATTTGATGTCGACCCTTTCTAGTATTGCGAGTTGGATGATGATCCCCCTCTAGAGCTTTCTTTTTCATCTTTCGTATTTTTCTTTTGACTGAAATTTATTTTTGATTGAAACGCCTGCTCCAATGATTGCTCCGCGAACCTATTTATTATTTTTTCATGCGCCTCTAGTGAACCCATTAGTTCATGTACCGATAGAGTCGATAGGTTTTTTGGCTCCTCAATGGCAGCGACTATATGATCGAATTTGAATGGTAAGCTTCTTAAAATATTTTATACAACTCTTTTGTTTTCTATGGTATCTCCATAACTACTGATTTGATTTACTATTCCAGTAACTCTTGAAAAGAAGTTCTGGATAGTTTCATTTTCTTTCATGAGTAAATTATCAAAATCTAGCCATAAATTTTGGTAGTTTAATGGAATTACCTTTTACGATCCTTGGAATGCTACTTTGAGAATATTCCAGCCTCCTTCGAAGTTTTTGCCACCGAAATTCGAGGAAAAATTGCTTTGGTAACTCCTTGTCAGAGAAATAGTAGTGCTTTAGAATCCTTTTTCTTTATGTTCCCTATACTCCCTTTTTTGTGCGCGATCCATGATGCCGAACTGCCGACTCGGGTATCAAGTAACCATCTTCCACAAAATCCCATAGGTCTTGTGAAATGAATAATGTCTTTATTTGTAGACTCCAATAATCATAACTCTCACCATCAAAAATTGGAATTAGACTTTGGGCATAATTATAACCTTGGTTAATTGCCATGGGTGGAGTTTTAGGATTATGGGTTTAGGTTGGCTCTGATACCAAATTTGTTGGCGCAATGCGGAAATGTGATGGGTTTATGAAAATTATTTTGGAAAAGAGTTTTGAAAAGAGGTTGGTTTAAGAAAAGTGAGGCTTATATTAATTTGGAAATGAAATATAACAAAGGAAGTTTTGTGTAGCACTTTGGCTCACTTGGTTTACTAGGACACTTTTCTTTTACTTGCTCTCACTTGACTACTCTCTTGTGTACTCACTTGAGTTTTTTTTGAATGATACTTGCTTGAGTTTTTGGATGATTCAAAATGAACCCATCCATTGCCTATTTATAGGCTTCATGACTGACTTAAGAGAAATCTCTAGAAATGAAAATTCTAGAGACTATGACCAACTAAAAACTATCCTAGTTAACTCTAGAATGACCGACCAACTCTATTATAGTTCACTCTAGACCATTCAAAGTACACGTGACCAATTCCCATGTTTTACTTACTAATTAAGTTGGAAAAAATCTAGAGTAAGAAATTACTAGAGATATAACTCTCTAGATGTTGCACGACTAGTCTAGCCATCTTCCGGTACGACTTGGCCTAGATTATTCTAGGCCTTACTTAGCCCAAAATCCTTACGTATTGTCCCATTATGTGTACTCTCTAGAGACACTAAATCACAAATTAGTATTTTATTTTTAACAAATTGAACACATACCTGTAATTTCTTGGTGCAAACTACAGAAATCTGTATCTCAGTTGTCATACACAACATGTACGATTGGTGATGATCCCCATGGTCGAGACACAGAATCCCTAGCAGAGTGAGCACCGGTGGGAGAAGATAGGAGAAGAAAAACAAGAGTCAAAAATAAAAGGTAAAAGGGCCTGTGAGAAAGAGATGTTTAAATTTACTAATATAAGGACAGGTCCAAAAATTGTATAGGATATAGAGGAGAGAGAAGCACCGATTTTTTAGGAACTTTGATTTTCTGGAAACTAGTTTTGATTTTATGATTTCAATCCAATAATCTCCTTTTGATCTTTTTTTGATTAGTTTTTGTTATTTATGTTTTCTGATTCTAGGCATAATGTTAGATTAATTCTTTTTCAAACCAATACTAATATTTCCTATTCTTCCCAATTCATACTTTAGCTTATTTCTCATTTTGTGAACCATTTCTGATGGAGGTTTAATTTTGCTGCAAGTCTCTCTAGATTCGATATGGATTCCTTCCAGTTTTGGATCTTTGTGCAGATATTTGTACTCATCTTCATAACTATATTGTCAACCTCGGCTTTATTGCCTTACAGTATCCCATCGCATCCTGCTATATTGCAAAACTTTCAAGTTTCAGTTATGAATTTATCTCAATATGAGAAACCATATCTATGTCCCTCATTTCAAGTTTTTGAAACCATGAACAGCCATTCAACCTATCTGAACCGATTCATGAATGAAATTCAAATTTTGCAATTTTCTTTCTTTCCGCCTAAAAAACACCGAAACTTTAGCTTGTTTCAGTTTTTCTCGGATCCCATACAAAAGTCTTTAATCGGAATATTTTACTTTCCCTCATTCAAAATCTATTGGAGAAAATTAAGGAAACATAATATTTGGAGTATATTCTCCAAGATCAATTCCTTAGATAAAAGCAAATATAAACCCTCACTTCTCCAACCACCCAGAACTATCCTAAACCCTAGTAAAAGTTTTTGTGCGACAACAATGGATGCCTGCAACAACACTAGCCAGAACAATCTCAACAACATCACTGAAAAAATTAAGGATGCAAAAATAAGAGGCGCTAGAGGAGCTATAGGTTCATCAAAGAACCTCAACAGTGCGGCTGATACTTGGTCCAATAGTTTGATTGGAAAACTTATTACTAAGAAGGAGAATGAAGATAATATCTAAACCTCTAACATCAAAGATGAGCTTAACTTGCTTTGGAAGAATTACAAAAAAAAAGGGAAACCAGAACAGTAGGAAAGCATTTATTTATTTTCAAGTTTAACTCACAAAATGACATGAAAGATGTTTTGAAAAAATTGTTAGAAAAAACAATGTTTTGTTTTAATCAAAAAATGCATGGACCATGCTTTGATCCCAAGACCTATTGCTCCCTAGATGTTTTTTCATGTGAATGAATAAAACATTAGTCCCATATAGACTAAAACACTAAGAGTTTTAGACTTAAATAGCATTGGTTTAGCCTTAAGGGTATGGTCTCTTGGCCTTTGAACCTTTGTGTATGGGGAAAGCCTAGACTATGGCAAGGTTGCCTAAACCTTATTGCATTTCTTATTGCCTTTCCCGTTTCGCGCGGTGCCGGTGACAAACACGCACGCTCGTCTTGCTGTGGCGTGGGCGTGGGCGTGGGCGTGGGCGTGGGAGTGGGAGTGGGCGTGGGTTAAAGAATTTTATTCTTTGTCTTCTCGGTTTTGGATATCCGACAGCCACTAGAAGCATCTTTAGTCACACACGGTTAATTCTCACGCGTGAATTCTCTTAACTCATTTTCATCGTAAAGAATCTTGCACTCACGCGTGATGTGGACACCTGTGCACAGAGATTTCTCGTTAGAAGAATCTTACTCCGACAGATGCGTTTTTTAATGTTATTTTAACGGATGCTTTTGCTTTTACTCGTCCACAAATTGAACGCGTGATTTATGGATCTGTGTCTCAAACGTTCAAATTCTTACCTATAAATACGAGTTAAGGCTTTCAGTTTAAAAAATATACCATTCAGACTTTATCTTTCCTTTAATTTTTCCTTCTTCTCTAATAATTTTCAGAAACTTAAGTTCTTATTAATATTTGTCTTAAAACTAAAAACGGCAGCTCTTTTTTCTCTCTCAAACAAGTTGTAGTTTACGTAAAAACATAATTTTGCATAACTACCTCTTGATTTACAGAATTTGTTCACATAAATATAGTTCTGTAAAACATAAAATTGTTTTTACATTACTCGTAAACAATTTGTATTTTCAATTTATGTTTTTGTTTTTACTTTTTGCCAAGTTCGAAGGGTTCTCTACATGTATGCTACACATAGAGGAGAACTACGTTAGTTGTATCCTGGAGGTAATTTGTTAATTGCTATAGCATCTCGCAGGAGTAAAGGGCAATATTACCTTTAGCTCGAGAGGCGTATCTCATACGTGCCTCTACTGGTTATTGATTTGTTTGTTACTACTAATCGTTGTAATCTAAGTATTATTTCCCATTTGCATTCGATTATTGTAATTAATTCCAACAAAAATCTCCATGGAATGTCCAGAGATTCTTACTTGCTCTTCAAGTCTATTCTTCGGAAAAGGCGTATGCAGATTATGAATTCACAAAACAAGCATACAACGTTCAGTTTAAGGGTTTATTGCTTGAGCATCATCATGTCGCGGTTGTTAACGAAGCCATTGAAGATCTAGGCAAGAAGATCTCCACTGACCCTTCTAACTGCAGGCCTCACTCTGGAAATATGATTACTGCGCGCATAGAGGTGGATTTACGTAATCCACTAAAAAGGGGTGAATGGTGGAACTCGAATCAAGGAGAACCTGTTTGGATACGATACTATTGGTTGAATCAACCACATAGTTTGTGTAATGAGTGCTACAAAATTATTCATGATGAGGAGAATTGTGAGGAAGTTGCGGAAAGATTGAAAGAAAGAGCTATGACTGAGACTGAATACGAAAAATACTGCCAATCTAAAAAAAAAAGAAGTTACAGAGGCAGGCAAAGCTTTAGATGAGGAGTATGTTCATGTTGAGAATGATAATGGTGAGATGTTAGAAGCTGAGAATGCCCGAAATGCTAAGAGAGCTAGAAATCAGGAAGAACAAGATAATGGGTCCAATCTGTCTTTAATTGGTCCCATAATTGCTGAGCATGGTGGGGTTTTAAGTGACATAACCTCAAAAAATTATACTGCTGAAACAATGGAAGTAATAGCGATGGATGAAAATGAGGTACATATAACTAGCTCAAAGAAGAACTCCATGCAGAATATGGGGAGCAATGCAGTCCTGGTAAACAACTACTCTCCTCTTTTTGTCCATCGTTATATACTTGTCCCTCATCATCTTGCTTTTACTTTACTTAATTTTCATACTCATATCTCTTTACTAAATTGCATTACTAAGGTACAAAACAACTTCTCTCCTTTTTATCATTACGACTTTCATATTTCTATTGTGCAATCTTCATTTTCTTGTCCTTTTATCTATCATAAAATAAATTATCTAAATTTATTTAGATTGACCATTTCCACTGAAACCATGAGAGTTTTGGCTTGGAATTGTCAAGGTTTTTTGAGCAAAACCACTAGAGATCACCTAAGGGATTTGTTCATAGATATGATCCGGATGTCATCTTTCTTCAGGAGAATAAAATAGGGAGAATATAAGATGCGGAAATTTATTAGACCCTTTAAGTTTACTAATTGTAGATTAATACCTTCTAGGGGTTTGGCAGGTGGTTTAATATTATTTTGGAAAAATGGCTTTCATTTTAAGATTGAAAATGCAGATTCTTGGATTATAAATTGTTTGGTACAAGACGACCCGTCTAAACCAGTATGGTTATTGACATGCATGTATGGGTCACCTTATCCCATAATAAGGAAAACAATGGACATATATTAAGGAGCTGAGTCCTAGCATAACAACCTTGGGTGATAATCGGTGATTTAAATCTCGTCTTCAGCAATGAAAACCGAACTTCTGTGTCACGAAATGTGTCAAGTACTTCTAATTTTTCTCGTACTTCAAATGCATATACTTCATCTTCAAAGGGACGCGCCTTATGTAAATCTTATCTATGAAGCGGGTTTAGAAGATATGGGATACTCAGGAAGATCCTTCACATGGTCAAGTAATATTCACGGCACTAGCATTCGTCGCTCAAGGATTGATAGAGCCATCACTAATGAAGAGTGGGTTATTCATTTCCCAGACTCTAAATTGTTTCATTTGCCGCAATTGGGATCGGACCATTGTCCAATTATGTTGGATACCTCTTCTTTGGATCATGACAAGAAGAGAAATTGGAAATATTTCCAATGCTATGAAAGGGATAAAACCTTAAAATCAGAAGTTGTAGATGCTTGGAACATAACAGAAAATGGATCCCATGCATTTCAGTTATCAAGGCGTCTTGTTACTACAAGAAAGTTCGTCTCAAAAATGGAAAATTCAGCGTATTCAGAGAAATTTCTTCTTCATCAACAATTGGAATCATCCGAAATATCATCAGAGCAACAGCAAGTAGAGAACAAAATAAAATGGCATCAAAATGAAATTTTTTGGGTCAAAAGGCTAGAGATGAATACTACCTTCAAATGGATAGGAATACAAAGTTTCACCATGAAAATGCCAATATATGACGTTCAAGAAACAACATTGTCGCTCTAAAGGATAGTAATGGACATTGGTGCACAACCAGGAGGGACCTTGAACACTTACTCACTGAACATTATAGTTGCTTACATTCCACTTCCTTCCTAGCAAAGAATGAAGAAATCATCCAGTGCATTCCAAAAGTGATTATAGATGCAAATAACTTGGAGTTGATGAAAATACCTGATGCAGCTGAAGTTTTAAAGCCCTAAAAGATACGAAATCATGGAAAGCCCCTGGACCAGACGGGTTTCCACCAGGATTCTACAAAACTCACTGGAATATCGTGGGTACGAATGTGGTGGAAATGGTTAGACAGTTTTTTAGTTCTGAGTATATTCTCAAAAGCTTAAATACTACAAGTGTTTCTCTAATTCCCAAAACAAAAAACAAGCAGTTTCCCTATGACTTGAGGCCCATCGCACTATGTAACTCCTCGTACAAGATTATATCGAAGATTTTGTCATCAAGGTTGAAGAAGTATATGGGAAAAATAATATCACCCCTTCAAGAAGCATATGTACCTGGTCGCCAGATTTCGGATAATATACATCTTGCTCAAGAAATAGTTCATACAATGAAGGATAAAAAAGAGCTGTCAAAATATCTAGCTTTAAAGCTAGACATATCGAAAGCCTTTGATAGGCTAGAATGGATGTTTCTCATGGATGTTATGGCTCATATGGGCTTTTGTCAAGAGTGGTGCGATCTTATCCAGCAGCGTATCAACACTACAAAGATATCTATCAATTTAAATGGCGCTCCTTGTGATTATTGCCAGCCAACTAGAGGAGTTCGTCAGGGTGACCCGCTATCACCCTATTTGTTTATCATTGTAATGGAAGCTTTCTCACGTCAACTGATGCAGGCAGAGCAAGATAAGAGAATTGAAGGCATTAAAATATCTCAAAACGCACCGGCAATCTCCCATCTTTTCTTCGCAGATGACTGTCTTCTTTTCATAAATGCTGATCTCTACAATGCCAACAATTTACTTAAAATAATTGAAGACTTTGGTGCTGCCTCTGGGCAAATGGTGAATTTCAAAAAATCGAGTGTATACTTCAGCACTCATGTTCCTCAGATATTTCAAAGAATACTCACCAGGCGACTGAAAGTACCCAAGATGAATTCAAATGAACGCTACTTGGGGATTCCTCTTTTAATAGGTAAAAACAAGAATGTTTCTCACCAGTTGTAGACAGAGTTAAACACTGATTATCAAGCTGGAATGGGAATAATATGTCTCAGTGCAGCAAATCTCGTATGATAAAGAATGTCACCAGTACAATACCAACCTACTCAATGAGCTGTCTTCAGATTCCAGTGGATACAATCAATCAAATTGATAGATTACAAAGAAAGTTTTGGTGGGGATTTGAAGAGAAAAATGGTACGTATACTGCATCTTGGAAAGTTCTGGTATTACACAAAAACTTTGGAGGTCAAGGATTTCGAGATTTGAAAGTTCTTAATAAAGCTCTTCTTGTCAGAGCTGCATGGATAATCTGCTCTAATCTAGATGCAAAATGGGTGAAGGAAATACAAGCCAAGTATTTTCCATGTACTTCTTTGTTACATATCATCACCAGGAAGAATTGTTCATTTTTTTTTTTGAGGAGAAAGGTTAATAAATTAAGAAAAAAGAAAAGAAAAAACATACAAGGGAAAGTAAAAACAAAGCTCCCATGAGCCAAGGACAAGGTCAAATGCAAACCAACACAAGATCCAACAGGAAAACAAGAGAACATAAGCAAGAAAGAAACACCAAGCGCCAATCATTTCTTCTTGCCGCCTTCTCGTAACCCCCGCCAAGCTTGTCATTATTAGGCCCTTTCAATCCTAGTTTTCTAAGCTCTCTTTCCTTCCTAGATTTCTGATATTTATCATTTAACTCACTAAAGATACTCATATTTGCACATTCTCCGCTAGGATCTCTCCTATCAAAGCGAGAAATTTTGTGTACCCGTTGATCGGTAGTCTTATGTAATACCGAATATGAATATCCGCAAAGGTTTTTTCATGCACAATTTTCATTTCATCACCCGAAGAATTAATATCATCCGTGACAATAGCATGACATTCATCTTCAACCTGATCTCACCTGCTCAAAATTTCCTCTAACATCTTTGAAGGAGTTCAAACAATCTACCGCCTTTTCCTTATTCTTGTCATCGCCTCTTTCATTGCGTTCTTATTCTCGTCAAGTATGGTTATCCAGTTTTCCTCTATTGGAAGAGTCTCCCCAAGAGATGGTATTTCTTCATTTTCCTTTTCCAAGTGCTGCCAAAATTTTCCCACGAAAAGATGGTATTTCTTCATTTTCCTTTTCCAGTGCGTCACCTCCACGTAATTTGTAACCACAATTTCGCAGACGGTCTCTTTCTCATTTAGTCAAGTTCAACATTTTCAATTTGATTCTCCACTCTAACTTCAGCTTCTTGAAGTTCCAACAAGAGTTGTACCCTAGCATAGGAGGTAACGGTTTTCTTAGGCATCCACTTTTTGAGTACTTTCCTAACTCTGGTTTGCAACACATTTATCATTTGAATGACCAAAGCTTTTGCAATGACAACAAGAGGTGGGTTTCCATGGATATTCCGCCCTCTCATTCTTGTCATCAATTTGAAAGGGAAGTTTAGTTGGAAATGTGCGATTGGCATCAATTTCAACACAAACCCTGGCAAATGCCATCCTTGTCTTCAACGCAAGAGGAGCATCTCACATGATAGGTTTTCCTACAAGACTTGTAATCCTAGAAAACCAATTTCATTCCGTAGATGTAAAGGAACATCTCGAGAATCATCCAAATAGGAACGAACTTGTGGAGTCAACTTGTTGTTCTAAAAAAGGAGACCAAGCACGAATAAGAAATAGCTTACTAGCAATATGCACGATCCTAATTCTAACACCCTAGTTCTGTCTTCTTCAAGAGAGAATTTGAATATGAAAGCTTGTTCTCCATGAATAGCCATGGAGAAATCACTTTAATTTTCCACAAAGAAAGTTAAGTTCTCTTTCACAAAATTAAAATCAAGCCCTGCTCCCCCACAAAATACCCAACTATAAGAGATTCACAAGAAGTTATATGGGGTTGTAGTTCACCCGATGAGAAAATGCAAAATCATCAACATCTTTTCTGCTCTTCAAAAGCAAGTTTAATCGTTGATGAAGATGTTGCCAGCCAAGGATCTTTGAAGCAAGAGATAAAGCTTTGTCTACCTCGATTTCCTTCCAAAATTTTCAATTGGCTTATCGGATCCATTTAGAGATGGAAAATTTTCAGACCCCAAGATAAAATCAGCATTAGTAGCGGAGGTAGAAGAGTATTTCCACTCGGTTTATGCTCGGTCGAGACCCCAAATTGTTTTTCATCCTCCGTCATGTTTTGAAGAAGATAAGCTTCCCAAAACTCAAATCAAATTCAAAATTTCTACCTCATGCCTGTAGATCACATCAAAAGGAAGAAAAAACTCAAAGAATCAACGGATTTGGGTGAGAAAGTAGGGAGAAATCAAGGATTTAAGATATAATCGCACTTTTTTTTCTCTCTCAACTATTTTCTCTCTGGAAGAATTGTTCATGGATGTGGAATGGGATACAAAAACAAATCCCCTTTATAAAAAGCAACAACAGGTGGAGAGTAGGGAAGGGTGGCAAGATAAAAATTTGGCTAGATGTTTGGATTATTGGTATGAATGACCCACCATTTCCTAGAAAAGGTGTTGCTGATAGTGAACAGTATATAGGGTTACTGAACTTTTCACCCAAGATAAAAAAAACATTGGAATGCAGAGATGGAGGGTTGGCTGCAACGATCATTCTTCGATCTCTATTGGGTTCGGGTGCTTTAGAGTTCGCTTCTTCGTGGACTCTGTCTGCTCCTAGGGCTATCCTTTCTTTGAGTTTTTGATTTTCATATGCTAATAGTGTTACTGCATCAGCATATGCCTTTTGATTCCTTCTCATTTCTTCGATCTCTGTAGCCAGCCGCACGGATGGGTTCGAGGCTTGGTTAGGCGTATCCCCAAGTACTTGATCCTGGACCTACAATATTACCTTATTCAATAATTTGGATAATGGGGATTTTTGGGTGAGTTGATGGCACGTGGACGTCGACCGACGGGTAAATTGTTAGGTAGCAGAGGGATGTTTTGATCATTGGTAAGCGGCATTCCGTGGACGTGCTGCGGTACAATGGAGTCGGCTACTACTTAATGGTGATCAGTGTAGGAGAAGAATCTCGCAACATCCGTATCTATGCGAGATTATAGTACAAGAGTTTGCGAAGACTATCGCGGGTTATTTTGAAGAATGATGTAACAGATGATGTCAGCACAATCACGAAGAAAGTGTAAAGATTCTGCGAGATGGAAGAACTTTGCGAAGTAAACCGTTGTAAACTCGCGAGCATATCGCAAGCCAGATCCGATAATAAAAGAAAGCTTAGCTATCATCCACTATGTAATACCCTATATATTGAGCCAAGAATATTTGAGAGTAGGGAGAGATCTTTTTGGAGAGAATTAGAGAGTAAAGAGGAGAGATAAAGTTTGAGTGCATGTTTGATTTCTTTGTACTTTTATTCTCTTTGTATGACCTTCAAGAAATTCTAATAAAATACAAATAACAATTCTTCAGATTTGAGTAAATACTTGTGTGATTATAACAGGGTGTAGTTGTAGGATTTCCTGCAACTACATAATGGCGCTAGAAACAGGGATGATTGGAGTTACAAAGATGATGAAACAAGATAGTAGATCAATTAAAGAAAAGATAATCGAAGCCAGAAAATATAATAGGAGATTGGAGTGTAACCTGATAACGAAAACAATGATTAATGAATTCCATGATAATATTAAGGGAAAGATACAGAAAAGAGATTTTGAGGGAAAGAAAATTATGATGGTGGAGAAGAAATCACCATTGAAGGAATGAGAGAAGTAGAAAATTACATTCATAGCAGCAAAAATATCAAGAGAGAATTTAAGTCATATTGCTCCATTGGTAATCACAGTAACTGCAGCGCGAAAAGAGATGAGCGAATGAGTAAATTCTATAGAAGAATAGGCGGTGAATAGAACTTTAATAGATACAGGAAGTTCAGTCGATATATTGTTTTAAAAGGAATTCAAATTAGGAATGGGATACAAAGATGAAGAAATGACTTGTTCAACATATCACATCCATGATTTTGGCAAATGTACAACAAAACCTAAAGGAGAAATTACGCTGCGAATGTTGCTAGGAGAAATTAAAACTCAAGTGACGTTATGTGTGGTGGATATGGAATCACCATACAACATGCTGATAGGAAGGCCGTGGATACATGCAATGAAAGTTGTGGCGTCCACATTACATTAGAGCATTAAATTTTCTATGCCAAATGGAGTAGGTGAAGTTAAAGGAGATGTTGACGCTGCAAAAAGATGTTATCAGGTAGAAGTGGAAAATTATGAAGGACGTGCAAATAGGAGAAAAATTCGCTGGATAAGGGCAAAAGAGGCAAAGAAAGAAGATGAATTTCGAGTTTACATGATAAAAGCAGAAGAAGGAAAAGTAATACCTAGCGAAATTTCGGAAGAAGGAGACAAACTAATCAAAGCAATAAAAGAAACAACACCAATAGGAGAACCAAAGGCAATATACACTGCCACAGATCCAACGAAAGAAATAAATATTGGAACATAAGAAGAACCAAAGATGCTAAAAATCGGAACCAAAATGGACGCAGATGAAGAAGAAATAACAATCAGTCTCTTGCGAGATTATAAAGACATCTTTTCTTGGAGCATAGATGAGATGCCAGGAATAGATCCTTCTGTAGCGTGTCATCGTTTGGAAATTAATAAAAGTGTAAGGATATTCAAGCAGAGAATAAGAAAAATAGCAACCAAATACCATCCACAAATAGAAGAAGATTTATAGAAGATGCTTGATGCAGGAATTATACGACAAGCTAAATATCCAGAGTGGATAGTGAACATGGTTGTGGTGCCTAAGAAAAATAAAAGGATAATAATTTATATAGACTTAACCGATCTAAATAAAGCTTGTACAAAAGACAGTTTTCCACTACCAGATATCCCACAAATGGTCGAATCAGCGGCAGGAAATGATAAAATGTCTTCTCTAGATGGATATAAAGGTTACAATCAGATTCCTCTCACTGAAGAAGACCAAGAACACACTGCATTTTTCGAACCTAGAGGGTTGTATTGTTACACGAAAATGCCATATGGATTGCTAAATGATGGTGCAACATATCAAAGAATATGGTAGACAAGGTGTTTTCAAAATGGAAAGATTGTCTAATTGACTATATTGGTCCAATAAAGCTTTCCTTGTCAACACGAGCCTCTTCAGCGGAAAATTGAAAGTTATACCTCTCCATTATTCGTTTCTGAAGGGAAGTTTTATGTACAAATAAAGGATTTTTAAGAAAAATGAACACGTGAGAAATAAAAATAGCAAACCATAAGGGAAGACAAGAATATCATACCCTTTAATTCATCATTCTTCTTATGAAGATTCCCACAGTCCAGCGAAATGTTCTCAAGTTTCTGATTCTTGAGGCGAAGATCACCACATACCAAAGTCAAAGCTTGGAGATTATTTTTCAGAGCTTCAACTTCTTTCTGTAAAGATATTTGCGAAGTTGTCTTTCTAGAATTAAAGTACTTGCTCAGAGTTTCACAGACACCGAGTTTGATAGGATCCACAGAAGATTTTCGAACGTCATCAAGAATTTCAGATAAAACTTTGAAGGCAATATCCACTCCTCCCAAAGGATCTTTGTTAACAAAGAGGGATTTAGACGAAGAGGTAGTGATGGTTAAGAGTTTGGGAATTGAGTCATCTTTCATAATGGATGTATCTTTCGCAAGTGAAAGATGAGGAGAATTGTTAAATGAGATTGAGGCATAATCAACCTTTGAGATGTTACCCAAGGGAGAAGATGGGGTTTCATTCGCATGAAGATTAGCAGAAGGAGTGACATCCTTAGAAACATATTCATGAATGGTAGTGGTAGGGAGTAAAGGCACAACCGGCAAAGTTATGATATGAGCTTCAAGGGGTTTAAACACAAGGAATGAAACTGAAGATTTAATGATCTTTAAATGGCGGGAATTCTTGGTGGGCTTGTTAACTTATTCACCATCCTGCGAATATCAACTCAGATAAGAAACAGAGGCAACAATATTGTTATTAAAGAAATAATATTTCTTACTACCTTGTTATTCACAGGCTTTCTTTTGCCTACGACAACCTTGGGTCACGAGATTTTAGGAGCATTAGGGTTTGGGACTGAGAATTTGGTGCTAGAGGTGCTTTTGTCAAAAACAGAATCGGATGGGAATTAGACAAAATAGTAAAAACAATCAAGGAAAACAACAAGATAAGATCAGTTCCAGCAAAACCAAAAGAAGAAAAGTAAAACTAACTTTAGTGAATCCATGATAGCAGCAGTAGCAGGTAGATCATATCATGAAAATCAAAGATAAAGAAAGTTGCATAAGATGGAGATTTACAGAGAATGATAAGATGAAGAAGATGAAGTAAAAGAAGAAAATTATCTCTCCGCTAGCTTTTTCCTTAAATAGACAAAAAGAGATAACCGGTTGAATGTAGACATGCCGGTAAATTAGGGGAATAATAAACACGTGTAGACAGTCATGCCTGATTCATGGAATATTGTCGGTACAGAAGAATATGGAAAGATAAGCAGATGCGAAAGTTTTAAGTAAGGGTTCTCATATCATTCTATTCTTCGCAGAGAAGACATTAGAAGAGGCAAGATATAGGAGCGGAATCTCGCAACATCAATATCTCTGCGAGATTATAGTACAAGAGTTTGCGAAGACCATCGCGGGCTACTTTGAAGAGTGATGTAACAGATGATGTCAGCATAATCATGAGAAAAGTGTGAAGATCATGCGAGATGGAAGAGCTTTACGAAGTAAACCCTCGTAAGTTCGCGAGCAGATCGCAAGCCATATCCTAAAATAAAGGAAAGCTTAGCTGTCATACACTATGTAATACCCTATCAATAGAGCCAAGAAGATTTGAATGAGGGAGAGATCTTTTTGGTGAGAATGAGAGAGCAAATAAGAGAGAGAAAATTTGAGAGTTATTCTGATTTCTTTGTATTCTTATTTTCTTTGTAGGATCTTTAAGAAATTCTAATAAAATTTAGATATCAATTCTTGAAGTTTGAGTAAATATTTGTGTGATCATAACAGGATGTAGTTGTAGGATTTCCTGCAACTACAATTATATCCTTTTTTTTAAAATTTTATTTTGAACTCTTAAATTGCACTTTGTAAACCTGAAGATCTTAGACTATGTGGTAAGATGAACTCTTAACCTTACATAAACAAGTTGTGTATCCACTTAGAACCTTATTGTAGGCATTCATATTTTTCTGGGGGACTCATATCCGAAGACTTCCTCTTCGTCGCATGTTTTCTAAATAGATCATGATCCTTCTTTGATGAAGGGACCTTCGACGGAACTTTAGACTTTGAGAAAATGAAGGATTTGGAGGAGAGATGGAATGGATGGGTTGAACCTCTAATGGTTCGGAACGTTGGGAAGAAGATTTACCAGACGGAAGTTCAACAACATAACGAGAGCCTCTAGCTTGTTCCCCTATTTTTTGAGAAACTTCCTTCGGATCCGACGGTGAAGAGGTTCTGCAATCCCGAAGATCTGGTTGAGAAGATCTCAAAGGCCCACCCTTCGGTGGATATATATCAGGGCTTCGGTTTGGGGGAGAACTATATGGACTTGTTGGCGGAGATTTGTAAGAAACACGTCAACCCGACATAGCTACCTGAAAGGGGCATAAAAGGGTCGCGAAGGTCATAAAAAGATCTGTGATCATCATAATTCATCAAGAAATCCATTCAAACATAAGAAGTAATCAAAACACATGACCCCAAATTTTGTGATGGAGAACAGGGGCAAGTACATATACTTTCGTATATCATGTTCTCCACCACAAAACTCAGGGCCACTACAACAGAAAAAATCAAGAGCAACAACAATAGAACCTAAACACCTCCTTGTAATAATGGCGGAATCCAAGGACTAACACGAGAAAATCGGAGAAGGAAACTATTCAAAGGAGATTGAAACGTTCGGGGATGACCAGTACGAGGTAGGTGCACTATCAGTAAAAGTGAAGAGCAAGAAGAAAAATTTAAGATCAAATTAAAAACTCTCCTCAGAAGACAGAGACAAATCAGGAAAATGAGAATGAAGAAGAGAATAAAAGTTATATCACCTGCACTATCTCTCATATATATAGCAGCAATAAGAGAAGATAAAACTGTCCCGAAATCCAAGGAGAAGTTATTACTGATAGTGAGAAACATGCCCTAAAATTTAGGGGAAGTTATAACGGGATCCGAAGAAATTTTTCTACAAACTTTGACTAATTTCAAAGTTGAAGAAAATGGGCAAATTGTATACACATAATGAGAAATTGGCCACGTGTAAAGAAGGATACACATGTATTCCATGAGATGGAAGAGCATCAAGATGACGATGCACGTTGTGGCGCCCAAGGGGCATGCATCACCATCGTCTATCACGTGCCCATCATCTTACAAATTTGACGGTTGGCAAAACAAGGAGTATCTGATGATAAGATTTCCGCGAACTACCGTAGAAGACCTATAAGGTTACTTTTTATCATCCCATGGAAGATCTGAATCTGACGAACGGGAGGAAGCACATCTAACACCTGCATTAATAGTTGTATGAGGAATGCAGATTGCCCCAACCACCCGCCTTAAATTCTATAGACGTAGGGCACGTGTCAAACATCCTATGGAGAAGTAGAAGGTGTACCATCGTCGCAATACATTACCGTTGAGAGGCATCAGGGCATGACGAAGATATCATTGGGATCGACACGCTAACCAAGATGATAAGGAACAACTATCTCAAAGAAGAGGGTCCCGTACAAGAAACCTATAAATACCCAACTCCACTAAAAGAGAAGGGGTCGACCAAATTTAGAGAGAAAGAATTGTAGTTAAGGAGAGAGAAATTGTAAGAGTAAGTATGAGTTTTATATACCTTTCTTCTATCATCGTTCCCTACTCAGAGTCATTCGACTATCCTTTGTAACCTTATATGATACATAGTGAAAAACCTAACCCCCCGTGGATGTAGGCCTTAATGCTGAACCACGTAAATCATTGTCTCATTTACATTTTGTACTTATAGTTTTCTTATATCTGCATTGTGCGTCGTTTGAATCCTCATAGACACCTCTATGATGCGAAACAAGGATGAGCCCGAAGGCTCAGAGTTTCCAATATAATTATTATATGAGGTTTTGTATGTGTTTTAATTAATTATTATAATGATCTTATCGACTCTGCGAACATTGATTGTGAACACCATGCTATCATCGTTACTTTTGTGTTCACAATGTAACCGGCCGTAACTTGTTTTGTTAGCATTCCAATATGAAGTCTACAAAACTTTATGTAAAATATAATTAAAAATTAGATCATATCCTATGCTCGGGTAAGTAGGATAACATGACCCGAATTGAACCCGGAGTATAACAGAAAGCACTGCCAAGTTCACATTGTAGTCCAAAATTGAAGCGGATATGTAGACCACGTCACAAAAATTAATGGACAACATTTTAACCGAAAACCAAGAGTAAACCATCGCCGCGGCTACGATGTGGTCGGGCCACATACTTCAATTAGTAAAAAGCTTCCAAAACAGTTTTATTATCGTATCTTTTTCTATTTTTAACTTCCAACTTTCTATTCAAAAACTAAAACAGTCGAGGAAATTTTGAGGGGCATGTTTTTTAGTTAAATAGGTGTCAACAAAAAAAAAGTACCTCAACCACATCATAAATGGGGCGGTAAACAAGACTGGAAAAGAAAAGAAAAAAATGTTAGAAATTACAGTGGGCAAAATTAGATTTTAAAGCCCAAAATTTTGATTGTATTATTAGGCTTGAACGGCAGCCCAACAGGATACTACTGCCAACCCTTGCCCGTGGGCTGGCCCTTAGCATCCTTGTTATTGTTTCTAAGCAAAACTTAACCCGTTACGCTGGGATATCAATATCATCATCGGGTACTCTCCTCTTCTCAATTTAGAAATAGCTTATTTTAAGTATTACTTGAATTTGGAAATACTTTATTTTAAGTATTATTTGTATTCGGAAATACTTTATTTTAAGAATTACTTGTAATGGCCACGTTTAGGCAGCCAGTCTCTGTATAAAAGATACCAAGATTTGTGTAGTTTAATTCATCTTCTACACTTCTCTGTAGTTTTATCCGTGCTTAACTAAAGTTTTGAAGATCCGGTGATCTAAGAAAAAATCTCCATTGTTGTTCAACTTATTTCTTCTGAAAAAACCTACTCTTGTTCACTTCCTTGGTTTCATGTCAACCTCTCAATTAATTACTATGGAGATGGAAGCCGTGGAAGTATTAATGCCTTACCAGGTGCCAAAAATGGAAACGGAGACGAATGCACCACGATCTGTACAAGCTACGGAGCAGCCCAGAGGGATCTACGAATTAGCAGGCCTACACTCCCTTCGTGTGTTAGAAATAACACATTTAGAGAATTTGAGAGGTCTTGAAGACGCCTGGGAAGCAAAGTTAAGTAACAAGCAACACCTTGAAGAACTGAGTCTAAAATGGGAAGAAGAAGACGATGCTGATAATGATTCTGCTATGGTGTTAGAAGGTCTGCAGCCACACCCTAATTTGGAAAGATTGCTGATAGAAAATTTTGGGGGTTTAAAGCTTCCGCAATGGATGGATTTGTCTTGCCTTCCGAATTTAGTTGAGTTATATTTGTCAGATTGCAACAGATGTGCGAAGCTTCCAGCTTTCGGTTTGCTCCGGTCTCTTAAAGTTCTTTGCATTAATGGAATGAGGTCGATGAAGTGTTTGGGTCAAGAGTTTTAATACCAAGATGAAAGCACTAGTAGTTCTACAAAAGCAGCACCAGAAACCATATTATTTCCTTCATTAACTAGGTTGGAACTCGGTGATATGGATAATTTAGAAGAGTGGGTTGCTCCTCCACCACCACCTCATTATATTTCCTTCCCGGTCCTTGAGACTCTATGTATCATTTGCTGCTATGAATTGACTTCTACACCAGATTTTCGATCATGTACTTCCCTCCGGGAATTAACCATCGAAGAGTGCGACAAGTTGGAGTCCACATCCTATGATTTCATTCAAGATGAAGAGGAGAGTGATGATTCATTTACTAACAGATACTAGGTTCACCTCCAACATAAGCTCTCTCTGCTCATTAAAGTTTTTTGATTGTCCTGCTTTGACATCTATACCTGATTTCCGAAAATGGACTTCTCTCACCAAACTATGGATTGAGGATTGTGATAAACTGGAGGATTCTTTTGCTTATAATTTGGCATCATTGATCTGATGCCTCGAGAGTTGTTATTAGTTGATAAACATTTTGATACTTGTTTTTCACTGATGTTTGTTACTATTAGTAACGTGTTATTATGTAGAATTGGGGGTGCCTTTATTTCAATTGGGAGGTTCCATAATAAACTGACGTGAGTCTTGAATTTTATTAATGAAACCGCTCTTATTACTGTTGTTATTATTTTATTTTTTAAATTTAATTTGCTCGGTAATTTTTTTAGTTGTAAGAAAAATAATTAATACTTCTTACACAGAGGTTTTGATTGGCAACCTAGCAACAAGCTGGCCCCAACTCCTCTTTGAATCGCAACACCTAAACGATAAAAAATGAAATTACCAAAACCACTACTAGCATCATTACACTAGTGGAAAATGAAATAAAAAAGTCTGCCATAAAAGCACTTAAAACAATGAAAAACGACTGTTTCTGGGAGCCCCAACTTTGTAGTCTTATTTCCCAAAACGACTGTTTGTGAGATTCTTTAAATTTTTCAAATAACGACTACCATTGGCAGCCTGTTATTCAATACTGATAAAAGCAGCCGTTTTGCTGAATTATAATTTACAAAAACAAATATGAAATTAATTCAGCTAAATTAAAAACTGATTCAGCTGAATCGACTGAATCCAAAACTAGAACCATCTATAAATATGAAACTAAACTCAAATATGACAAACAAAGAATTGAATTAGCATTTTATTAAAAACAAATCTGTTGTACAAATTAAAAAACCCAGAATCACTCATGATCTAAATCTTCTTCAGACAAAACTACCAAAGAAACTTGACCTAAAAAGTATCACAATGCATATGGTAATATGAATCTTCTATTTTCAGATTGTTTCTAAGGACGACGTTCTAAGTTTCAACAATTTTTTTCTAAAATACTCCATAGTTTAGTAGTAACATTTTACACGCAACACCTTGAACATGCCAAAAGCTATCAACTGCAAATGCCATGTAAGAGACTCCACTTGTTTTTCAACATTATCCTTCGCTTCTTCAAGTGCACCAGTTTCTCTTGCAGCCTGCAAAACATTGAGTTGTACATAATTCACATGCTCATGCCAACAATAATAAATGAGCATCCAGATGTCCAAGAAGACAATGAATCTACTTGATAACAGCTTCTGAGGCTAGAAAAGCATGGAACTTTTTTGCAAGCTTCTTGACCAACTACTTAAGTTCATCTTAGAACTCATCATGCAACCAACAAAGATAATTAACTACCACTCTATGGTTAAAGTTAATTTAAGTCTGAACAAATACAAATAAAATGTAAAAGGTTACCTCGTCAAAGTCTGCAGCGGCTCCAATGGGGTTTGACTTCATTGCATCTTAACGCATCAACAATATCTGTTGTAGGCCATCGACTCACATTCCTCTGCAAAAAATCAAACTCTCATGGTAAGAACACAACGAAGATATAACCCACTGAAATTTTGATAAATCGAACATGATTATTCTAAGGAAAGAATAATCCTTTAATATGGAAGCTCAGTACTTGTAATCCTTTTGCTACCACGTAACTCAAATTTAAGCCATAAACAAGAAACAACATACATAAACATAAAATCCCACCGTGACACACAATCCATTTAGTTATATGGTTGTGGCCCTGATCTCGGCAAATGAAAATTCAAGACATACATACCACCATTGCCCACCGCGACTCACATTCAATTACATTATGAACATGACCCTGATCTCGGCGAAAAACAAAATCAACACCCTGCCCACCGCGACTCGCATTCAATTACATTATTAACATGGCCCTGAGCTCGGCAACCAACACATAATGGAATCAAATAAGCACACAACACATAACAAAAACGAATATAGCAACCAACAAAAGCAAAACAGTTTGTACTTCCTAACTGTCCCTAGTATCAACTGATGTTGCACTTACCTGATCTTCCTATAATTTTGACAGGGAACTCAAAATGACCTAGAGTGAAAACTATAAAAGTTTCATGGAATTCTAACGGTGAAATCCTGAGATACCAGGAATGATTTGATTCTGTCCTAAGGAAAAAATCTGTAGAGGCAGTCAATGTTTCGAGGAAAAATGGGTTCCTACACATTTCCGATCCTTAGGAAATTTGTACAGGATATTAATAAGGTTAGACATAGATGCATACCAAAAGTTTAGAAAAATCTAATGGTTACATTCATCAGATCAGGAGCTACAGATATCCATTTCAGAATTAATGTTCTGCAGAAAATAGTCAATTCCATTGATTGTTACAGGGGCTTACCAGAGTCCGATGAACCTAAATATTGAACCAAAGCTAACTGACATACTCACCTTCAACACAACCAAAATTCATAGGAAGCCAACGGTTGGAAAATTATACACAGGCATTACAGTAATCATTAACCACGGAAGTTTAGCATTTCTAACATGTGACGTTTCATTGATTACCTTAAGAACTGAAAATTATGAAAACACCATGATAATCAAAAGGATAAGATAAACACAATTTTATCAAACACCTTTATTGCATACTCCATTAATCCCATTTTTCCATATCCGTTAATCAAATCATTCCCAACATGAAATCCATATCCATATCCATATATGCATAACGCATACCTTTCTTGGAGCTGTAAGTGATGATACTATAGTTCCAAAGAGTGAAAAGATTGTATTCAAATCCTCATCCTGCATTAACACAAAAACAGAATACCAAGGAATTAGCTATGATGTTGTGAATCTGAAAATACAATTTCAAGCAACAAACAGACCAAATTGTAACATCAATGCAATGAAAGTTCAATACATATTACAAAAACAAGTAGAATGACTCTGCTTTAGGTCCATAAATTGAGTACAAATCCATTTTACCATGAAACTGTTATGCTTGAGAACACCCCAAAATCTAATTCTTCCTGCTTTTCTGCTTTTAACTAATCTTTTCAATATCTGGAAAGAAAAACACAAACCAAACTCAATGTAAATCCAACAAATTTTAGATCCAATTGATGTAATACTATTAACACAAACCAAAGAAAAACAAAAATAAACCCTAGAAAATCAGATATAAAGGAATATAGCAACCTAACTTAAAACTGAGATCATAAAACTGAAATTAAAACCAAACCCATGATTTGAACTCCATGATATGAAGTGAAGAAGAATAAAAATTGCGGATTCTTGTAACAACAAAAAAATCACTAAAATCAGACTCATAGCATCAGCGTAAACAAAGAAACTTGGGTTTTATAAATTCATCTTCTTGGACTAGTCAGCAAAGGGTCATGTAGAGAATATAGAGATTAGTTTTCTAGGGATTATGTTTGAGAAAATCAAACTTCTAGGTTCAATACAAAATAAATTTGGATTATTGAAAAATTGGATTTGGTTTCCGAAGATGGGTTTGTTTCTGAGACATGAGTTTCGAAAAGATAAGTTTTTGATTAATGTTGCAAAGAATAGATATTCGATTCATGTTAGGACCATGAATGGAATGGAAAAAGAAATTTGAGAGATCTATCGAGAAGGAAGATTTGAATGGGTTTGTTTGAGAAGATGCAGATGATGGTCATCTTGAATTCGAGATCGAGAAGCATTTAGGTGTTGTTTCTATGAAATTGAGATGAGGAATATGTTGGATCTGAGAGCTGCAGTTAGAAAGGATGAATCGATTGAAGAACGAGATTTGAATGGGTTTTGAGCTGTGGTGATGAAGATCGAAGAAATTGATTGGGTTTGAGTCGATAATGGAAGAAATTGAGTTTAGGTCATAAATAAGAGATGGGTTAGTTTGAGATCGAGAAAATAAGAAAGAGAAGTTGCTTCTACTGATGTTGGTTGATTAATAGAGATGGATATATGAGGAGATGAGGTAAAGAGATGAAGATGGAGAAAAAGTTGCTGAGAGAGAGAGTTTAGATATAACCGAGACAGAGAGAGAAGTGATAGAAAAGAGGAAGCTGGTTTGTCTCTGGAAGGAACTACGAAACTAGTTTCCTCCCCAGACTTAGTTAACGTGGACCACATAAACTAGTTCCTCGGGTAGTTTTAATAGAAATCCACGTGGAAATCTTTTCTATTTCCTAAACTGCCCCCTTATATTAAAACTTCTGCGGGAACTTGGTTTTCATTTGCTATCAAAAGGACTGCTTTCGGAAGCCCATTATACAAAGAATGCCTAGGGAAGTCTTATCTATAACGCCCAATCAGACTTAATAAACCCATTTTCCACTAGTGTTACTAACCAAACAGTTCCTAAGACGCTTAAAAAAAAGCAGAGTGTTTGCACCGAGCTCCCCGAAGGTAGAGAAGGCTAATACACCCAAACCATAGCCATGTGCTGCACACTTGTTCAAGTATTTGGCATGTTTACGAGAAACCACACTAGAAAATAGAAATAGCCTTACCAGGAGCGAAGGAGCGGATACCATCACCTGTAAACGGGGAGACACCAGTAACATCCATACAAACATCGTGTTCATTCTCCTAGTTGAGACAAGGATATCGGTAGGTTTTAGATCTTTGCAATCATCCGAATGAAGACCTAGAGAAACCTCCTTGCACGCAGGAACATTCGCTTTGTCACAAATGTCCACGACAACATCCCGAACAACATCATGGCGAAATTTGTAACCAATATCTTTGGCACAATGAAGCGCGTGATCCCCAAAAATATCCATAGACTTGTTACAATTCGGGCACAATCTATTCTCAACAAACAAAAGAATACCCAAATGATAACAAAGCACAGCTCTAAATTGTCTAGGTCCAAGACATTGACTGAGCCCACTAATAGGTAACGCCAAAAGATGGTCCTGAGCATGCTTGATACGATTACATTTCCATAGGATAGAATCTCTTTCAGACATTGGAAATTGGTCTGGGATTTGCTGCTTAATTGCATCAAAATAAACAACTGCCAGGGAATGCATGGAAGGAGGGGCAGTATCATCGACACAGTAAGAAGACGGTAATCCACATACCTGGGTGAAACTTTGCTTTGAATTTCAATAAATACAGATGTTTTGATTGAGCTTAAACCTGGGATACTAGTATGGCAATCTTATGTGTGATGCTTGCAAAATAAAATGATAAGGTGTGATGGTTTTAAACACAACTTGAATGATTTTTTTTATCACATTGTTCGTGAGGCGAGCCATGCACAATTTTCATTTACACTTCTATACATGTAGATCTGCAACAAAAAAATTCGGAGCTATTAACTTACTTGTTTATCGAATAGTTGTGAGATACCGGAGAAAACTTAAAAAGTAACAATTATGATGATTGTGAATTTGGAAAGCACTCGTAAGACCTATGATTTCTATTTTCTAGAACAAAAAACAGGAAACTAAGTGATCGAATTATCAATCTTACCAAGATATGAAGTTTCCCAAAATGGCTTACATTAGAAATTGTTGGATAGATTAGTTTTGTTAACTGTGAATGAAGTTAGGGAATAATCTTGAGTTAGCTGGAGTTAGTTGAACAAGTGCAAGTCGGTTGTATCAAGTCCATCTAAGTGTGAACTAGATTGTTAGTGATAAGAAAAGAATTCTCTAGACAAAGCTAGAGTGGTCTGAAGTCAGCCGGTCAAATGCTTCAGCGTTAAGAAATATCTAGCGTGTTACAGAAAGTACAAGAAAATTGGCCATCAGTGACGAATCTGGTTGTCGCAGAATATCCTGATTTCGTCGCTAATCATTTTTACCGACCAAATATTTTTGTCGGCCAAATCGTCGGTAATAGTACGTCGCAGAATGTAAATAGCGACCAAAACTCCAATGTCGTCGCTAAATTTTTCTCAGCGACCAAAATTGATTTGGTAGCTGAAAACACAGTTTCACCGACTTGGTAAAAGTTGTCGCAGATTAAAATCTTTTAGCGACGATGAATTTTTATCGCGGAATAAAAAGATTTTGCTACCAGATTTATTTTGTCGGTAAATAAGATCTTATTGCGACGAAATATGTTGCAGCTAAAAACGAACTACCAGCGACAGTACATACATCTTGTCGGGAAACATTTTACTTTAGCGACATCTGAATTTTGCAGCCAAAAGGACCTGCGACAAATTTAAAATGGTCGGAGAATGTAACAATTCGTAGAACGTAACAATTTGGCGATATAACAACAAGTTGTCGTAGAATGTTTTTATTTCAGCGACCAGTATTGTTATCGCCAGCTACGATTTTTGGCGACAAAAGGATGACCCAGGGAAACAACAACTTGCATTGATTTAATTTAATAAACTAAAACATTTGAAAGCAACTTAATTGTAACGGGGATTCATTTAACATATTAACTAGAACATGCTGTTTACATAAAACATGCCAGCAAACGTAGAAACAAAAAACATAGAAAGAAAAAGCTCCAATTTAACAGAGTTCTCTAATACCTACAGAAAAGCTCCAATTCACACAGAATCAACGGAAAAACAACCTATAAGCTGACGTTATTCATTACTGGGTATTTCGATGCCTTTTACACGTAACAATACCTCCAATCTTGACCAGACATTGCTGTTTTGCTCTAATTTCTCCAAGCGTTCCTTCTGATCTTGAAGTGTTTCAATCACTATGTCCTTTTCCTTCAGCCTTGCGATCAATTCTTCATTTTCCCGCCTCAATAATGCCGCAGAGAAGGAAGAGTTGTTAGGCTTTGGTCCGTAACCTAGTCCTTTGACATATCCTGATCTGGATCCAAGTACTTGTTCACATATCTGTGCCTTAGTTAGTCGCTCAGATTCTTCTTGGTTAGCCTGTTCCTCTAGGAGAGCCATCATTTCATCCTACATGAGTGAAAATAATAAGTCAGTGCTGGGTGTACAAGATAATTATGCATCAGTTTCTTTAATTGCAAATTTATCGATTTTCAATGTAAATAATTACGTATTTCGATTCTGCCACTTCATTAATCCACCCTTTCTTCTCACTCCAGTGTTTGTCATGGAATAACTTGATTGGATTATTTTTTGGTGGTTCTTCAGGTTGTTCTTGTGATGGTTCTTGCAATTCTTCTTGTGACGCCTCTTGCAGTTGTTGAGGTGGTTTAGCTGGGGTCTTTTTCTAATCCATTTCAAATAAAAGCACATTAGAGCATTCAACGGCAAGAACTAGCAAGGCTTCAAGTTTTCAATCAATACAGAACCACACATTCAAATGAAATATAGAATAATCATGCACCTTCACACCCAGATATATGCTACTACATGCATAAAAACCTCAAGGTTGAACTGATACAAAATGCAAAAGTATACAAAACTACGTACCGGCTTAGGACCACGACTAATAAACGATCGAGATCCTCCCCGATGGAGAAATTGAAGACGAGCCCGACTTTCAGCATTCTTAGTAGATAATTTCTGCAGAATAGAAGATTAAAAAAAATGTCAAACCAAAGAACAGAACTATGCCTTACCAAAGAGAGTATGCTCGCACTTTAGTTAGACAGAACTACTGATTATAAAATTAGTTTGTATGGAATATCAATTAACAGTACAAAGAAATTCAAACATAAAAATAACAACTATATTTTGATACACCGAAGGATTTAATCAAAGTTATCATACCTGAAATTCTGGTGTGTTGAAAAGCTGAGTACACAGATAATTCCAATCTTCTTCCGAGAGGTTAGGGAACTCTGCTTGTGCTTTGGCTAGTGATCTTGATTTGTGGTACTGTAGGTGAAGATCATATCTGTAGTCTGCATACCTTCTCCCCATATTGTGATTCAGGAACTTACAGACATGTGGCGCAGAGATGTCAATGTCAAATTTGTTCTACATGGCATAAAAAACAAGAAAGAAATGAATCACTAGATTTCTTTCTATGCAGCTAAAAAGAAAATGAAAAATAAGTTAAAATCTTCATAGAATGCAAATATAACTCACCAACAGGTAGGGAAACAAAGCTTTTCTGTCGTTCACCGGAATCTTGCTCCATTTCTGAACTTGTAAAGAAGCGAATTGGCGCACTATACATCCACATTCACTAGAAAGTTTCTGCGCGTTTTCATCAGTGGGTTTTCCATCTTCTTATTCGATGACAATGGATATTCTTCCATGTTGCTCCACATGTTGGTCAATCCCCAGACCTCTTGTAGGACCACGATGCCTTCTCGATCCTATAAAAAATAGATGCATGTATAATATTAATTGAGTAACCTATTCAATAAATACAAGTACTTAGTAAAAATTGTGTACCATCAGTATCTGTGGTTAAAGGATCGACAATAAGTTCTTGTGTAGATAACACGATAACATTCATCAATAAGTTCTTGTGTAGATAACAATCTACTGTAACCTGTAAAATTAACTCTTCTATAAATAAATTCACCTTCACCTTCAAGATGAGTTGAATAATTAGTTGAACAATCCATGGGTGATGATGGATGTTCACCATTTGTGCGCTCTACAAAAAAAAATATATAACGAACAATATTAACAAAAAGCACAACTAATATGCCAAAATTATACATGTCAAATATTTGATAATGTTCATACCGATGCTAGTGTTAGCTGCAGCCAAGTTTCCTATTGTAGCCGAGTTTCCAGTTGTAGTCAAGGCCCCTGAAGAGCTTCTTGTAGAAACATTCCGAGGTCGGTTCCTAAGCCCCATATGTAACCTGAAATTATTTAACAAAATAATTATTAGTAAACAATAACCCATAGGTCCAGAGGAATAAACTCAATTTGTAAGCAAACTACAGTTCATCTCTCTTCATTCAGGGTGACACTTTTTGACACTTTTTTGAAAACACCCTACACAGATTTCTATCATAGACAGAGAGTTAGAAAATAAAACAAACCCTAAACTTATTTTAATTTTGAAAGTAAAAAAAACTTTAAACCTTACAAAAGGATCATAAAAACCTGAACTTGTTAGTATAAACAACAAAACAAACGGGTATTATTGTTCAACAAAAAAAATCATTGCCATTGTTTTAGGCTGAAAATGATTAGGATACAAAATGAGATCACAGTGGAACCGATCAAACCTGGAGTGAAGATTTAACCACAAAAAAAAAATACAAAGAAAAAATGGTTAAAGTATCACTACTTACTTCTAGATCTTATTCCCTCTCCAATGGAAGCAGAAATTCTAGGTGGTTACAGATAAATTAGGGGAAGATATAATGGTGGGGAGTTATGAGAACAGGAGGAGTGGAGAGATATATTAGGAATACAAAAAAAATTAAAAATATAGGCGTGAATTGAAAAAAAAAATTTGAAGAATTGGAGGGATTCGGTTTCTACTTTTTATTGAAAATTTTCAACCAAGGTAGACTCCCACTACCTTAAATCAAGGAAAAAGACTTAACTGTTATCCAGCTGACCCGCCCCTCTGCTATCAATATGTACAAAACAAAACAAAAAAACAGTGGACCCAAAAATACATCATATGTAACCTAAACAAAATGTAACATATTCATACATACAAGATAATAAAAAGCTTACTTGCAGAGTATTATCAATTGAATTTTTTTCAAGGCCTCTGGTCAGTTGCTTATGCTCCTCAAACACCTGCACATTTGAAAATGGGTATTAGTGATTATTCATCCCATCCTTTTAGAGTAATTTGAAACCAAATGATTTTGATTTTGAGACACTAGGAAAATAATATTACACTGAACCTCAATGAGAAATAAAAACACGAGCATAAACACACATCTAAATTGACATAAACCATAAAAACAGTATCTTAGACCTGCTCAACCATATTCCAAGTTAACGATTTACCTGAGTCAATTTATACCACTCTCGCCCTCCAACGCTGAGCAACAACATTACCAATCCCATTTGTACTCTTCAATTTCTCATAAATCTATTCATTGATTAGTTTGGAAAACGGTAATCAGCTCCCTTCAACCAAATTAGCATATAGGAAACTCCCCCACAACCATCGTTCTTATCAAAATTCAAAATTTTCTACCAATAATCCCTACTTAATATATACCTATACAAACTCTCAATTTCTTACCTTTAACACATTACTTAAAACTAACTTATCCTAGAATCAAGCCATTCAGCGACCAAATTGGATTATGTCACTAAATTTTCATTTTTAACGACCATCAATATTGTCGCTAAAATGAAATTTTGGCGATATAATTGATTTATGTCGTTGTTTATATGATTTAGCTACGACATCAAACTAGGTCGCTGATTATATGATTTACCGATGATTTTAGCTACAATTTTCATAACATGTCGCTAAAACTATCATTTCGCGACCACATTTTTATAGGTCGCTATTTATTACATACAGCGACGAAAATTGACATGTCGCCAGGAATTTCGTCGCTAATGCCATGTTTTCTAGAGAGTCCAGTGAAGCCTATAAAAGGCAGTGGATGTACTACCTGTAATCTGGAACAAGAAAATAATAAAAAAGAGTGAGTTTTGAGAGACAATCTAGTTCCATGTATGGGATCTATGTATGAGCAGCAACATTAAAACTAAGCTCATACATCTCCATCGTATCATCAAACATCAAAATCTTCAGAAATCATATCCTGTCAAACTTCTTGTAAAGCTCTCTCCGCTGGTTTTCAAATGCTGAAAAGCCAAGTCAACTTAAACGGTCTTTTCACTGCACCCAGTTGCGTCTGTTGCTGGGAAGAGTAAAGTTATGCCGTCCGATCAATTGGCTAACCAGTACATTGGTACCGCCATCGATTGTCTGATCACGTACGCATTTACTCATCAGCAGCCTAGTGTTGTTCAGTAATTTCCGTTTATCAGTTTTTTTTTTTCTAAATTTCCTTCGAATTAGCATCATGTTGGATGCAATTTTTTACTTCTTATGTTGTTTTTTTGAACTTGGCTTGGATTGCAGATATAATAAACTAGTACAACCGTTGCTATGGTGGGAGGGCCGACCGAAGAAGAATCTAAAGATGGGGTTTATCTGCGACTATTTTCGCTCTGTTTACAGAAAAGTGATACTTTCATTCCGTTTCAAAAAAAATTGATATTTTTACCTGGTTTCATAAAAAGTGATACTTTCGCCCCGTCTCCGAAAAAGTGATACTTTCTCCTCGTTTCAGAAAAAGTGATACTCTCGAAACGGAGAGAAAGTATCACTTTTCCCTAAACAGAGCGAGAGTATCACTTTACCCGAAACGAAGAGAAAGTATTACTTTTCCCTAAACAAAGCGAATATATCACTTTTCCCGAAACGGAGTGAAAGTATCACTTTTCCCGAAAAGAAATGTGAAAGTGGTTGATCCATAAATCAAAATATGATTGCATGATGTGTTATGTGTCCTTTGTAGTGGTTTGCATAATAGCTATGCATTCAATTTTTAAGAATTGTGCCTAAAACATAAGTATCTCTTTTCTTGAAATGGAGGGAGTACATCCTTTTATTAGTTGCAAAGGAAAATTAGTTGATGCATAAACCAAAAGTATTCTTCGAGCCAAATCAATTTGTTTTCTTTACTATAATTCTCTCTATAAAGAATTGGAATTTGGATTTTCACCGGCTCTCTCTAAAGAGTCCATTTTTATTTTATTTTGATATAATCACAAAATACCGTATGATCTCTGAAATTTTAATTCAATCTCACTAACATTTTCATCTCTAGAATCAAATCAGTTTAAAGGCCTTTTTTTAAAAAAAACTTGTATTAGTAATTTTAACAGACTATGTTCTTTAATAAATAAGGTGGTGCTAGTGGTGGTGATGACGGTGTGGTGGAGGAATTGCTGGGGACGAAGGTGGCGCTGCTGGTGAAGGTGGTGGTATTATGCCGGTAGTGTTTTGTCGGTGGCGGCGTTGTTGGGATGGTGGCAGAGGTGGTGTTGGTATTATGCCGGTAGTGTTTTGCCCTGATGGATAATACTGGTAGCGGAGGTGTGAAAACACGAAAAAATAATTTAGATCGGGGATTTAAAGGGGACATGAGGGATAACTAAGATTAGAGGGGGTATTTATGTCACATGAAAAAGCTTCACCAAAAAGGAAGGCTTTACCAAACAATTACCTCTTTTCTTTATATTAGTATAGTATAAGATAAGATAAGATTAGGTAAGATAATATAGTAGAGGGTTAATCCGACATTAGTTTTCGGGTTAATTAGACAAAGTTTTCTGGTTAATGCATATTAACAACTTCTCGTCAGTAGTACAGAACAGGCATTACCTAACCAAAGTATCCTGAGATGAATTTTTTATTTTTATTTTTTATAAAGGGAAATATATTAAAAACTAAGCAAAAGATAATACATAGTTTTGTTCACAGAGCTTTGATATCCATGTAGTTTTACTCTGTTCCACCATATCACTAGAGTCTATTACAACATCATTTAATTTAACTAGGTACTTGGCAAAATTTTCTGCTAGATAATTACAATTTTTGTTTATATAGTAATAGGAGACACTAGAAAAAAATATCTTGTCTTCCCATGTTTTCTAGCATGCTTTACTTATCCAGTCAACAGCAAAAAACTTGTTTTTCATTCCATTTATGATGCTTTGATTGTCATTAAGAAAGATTAGGTTATCTAATCCTTTCTTTCTTGCCCATCTGGTAACTTCCCTACAGGCTCTTGCTTCTGCTTCATCTGAATTGTTGCAGCTTCCTGTACCTCCTGTGAAATCACAAATGTCACTATTATTATCCAAATAAATCATACCATAAGAAATTTTCTTGGACTTTCCTTATAAGCTGCGTCAAATAAGATATAATTTCGATTATCCTTGATCTCTAATTGATTCAATTTGCAACCTGGATGGAAAACACTGCACAAAGCTATTTTATATTCATTAATATTATTATTATTACTACAAGACACACTGTCAGTCAAGAATTTTTTGATCAACTCTATTAGTTTTTCAGGACATGGTTTTATTTTGTCAAATACAACTCTGCATCTATATTTCCATATATTCCAAAGAATAAGAGCAAATGTAACACCCCGTGTTTTTAGCATGGCGCATGCTGAAAGATGCTCCATGGCCTAAGATGAAGCGTCATCCAAAGCTTCTTTGCATAGTGAGATGTGTTTGGCAAAGCGCCAATGTTTGTTGCCAAGTAAGGCATATCGCGAGGGCATATTGGCAAAAGTCCAATGTTGCATCATCATGATGCATTAGGACAGATGGGTAGTGGCCTTGAGCTTGCAGCGTAATCATTGCACGCAATGATTGTGATGAACAGTGAAACGCAAAGATTGCGATGGATGGTGGAACGCAATGATTGCGGTGGAAAGTGAAATGCAAAGATTGCGATGGACAGTGAAACGCAAAGATTGCGATGGAGGGTGCAACGCAAAGATTACGATGAACAGTGAAACGCAAAGATTGCGATAGACAGTGAAACGCAAAGATTGCGATGGACGGTGGAACGCAAAGATTGCGGGGAGTTGATGAAAGATTTTTGGTCTTCTTTCCATACTTGTAGAAATTCCATTAAGACATATATATGGAGGGGTAGTTGGTTGAAGGTGCATATGCGGACATAACGCCAAGTAAGCTCCATAGCTTAGCTGGAAGTGTATAAATGATGCCTAAGACTCATTTATAGTTGCGTATCCTTGAGAGAGGGCATTTGATGCTTAGGCATCACTATGCCACGTCGTGGACCCGATGATGCATAATCATTGAGCATCATGACGGAACGGCCTATACGGACTAGGCCATTACCACTATTGCTTGGCCACGGACTAGCAATCGAGTTGGAATAAGTTGATTGTCCCTTGGGATGAACTACTTTCTGTGCTTGATCCCTTTAGAGTAGGGAAGGGTACGTAGGCAGCCGCAATGATTTGCAGCATTGCCGGTCCAGTACGTTGGCCCCTCATATCATCTAAGCTCGGTATCTCGACGCGAGAGATGATTGTGGCCAGACTTGATGAGGCCAAGTTGCATTCTAGTAAGTGGATGCTCATACTTCCTATCAAGGCCATTTGCGATTCCTGTATTCCTCCATCGCGCTTTCGTGACATTTATGGGATGCCACCTGATCTCTTCTGATTTTCATCACTCCAGCTGGAACAATGAACTTCAAACATTGGTGAATAGTGGAAGTCACCGCGTCCATCGCGTAAATCCAATCACGCCCAAGAATAGCATTGTAAGGTGCGCGACAATCGAGCAATGAGAAATATTGCATAACTGTCTTCCCTCCTACAATAATGGGTAGTATAATTCTTCCCATTTCCGTCATCGTATCCCCACTAAAACCAATGATAGGGCTATCATCCGCCTCGACTTGACTTTCACACAAACTCATCGAAGAGTATTCTCCTGAAAATATGACGCTAATCGAACTCCCATGTATCGACCAAGACTCGACGTACTTTGAACATTCCTATGAGAGCCAGAATCACAATTGCATCATTATGAGGTTGATATACTCCAGCGAGATCAGCATTTGAAAAGGTTATTTCAATCTTCCCCTCTTCCAAGATCTCTGTACCAAAATAACTGGCGTAGTCGACCTTATTAGAAATTCGCCATTCATTAATATGACGCAACTTCAGCCGTGTCGCATTCTCCTGAGCTTTTCTCGAGGTTGTATTCACCCTTGCATGACTCACTCTTATTTCACGTAAATCTAGAGTGTTGACAAGTGTATTAACCTGGGCCTGATTTTCCTTCAGATACTGCTGCATCTTTCCCTCTTCCACCATCTTCTGGAATTTTGCAGCAAGAGCACGACAAGTATCTGTATTATGCCCGTGATCCCTGTGATAATCACAGTACTTATTTTTGTTCCTCCTGTCCCTTGTCTCTACCGGTAGTGGTTCTGGAACGGGCAACGTATTTTTAATCTTCTTATAAAGTTCCCCAAGTCCAATATTCAACTTGGGAAACCTTACCCTCTGCTTTTCTTGCGGTTTATGAAACTCCTCTTCACTCCTCATCTTCATTGGTGGTCCTTCAGTTCCTTTGCCTTTCGAAACACTATCAAACCTTTCGCTTTGGCCTCGTTGTTATACCGGTATTGACCTCTTCGATGTTCGAGTCAATTTAGCCTTCTTCTCTTTCTCCGCCTTTGCGTATCTATCGGCCCTGTCGTACAGCTCTCTGAGGTTTCCCACTAGTTCCACTATTAATGAGTTATAAATTCCAAACTCATCGTAATCCATAGCGTTTTTATACGCTTCAATTATGAACCCTTCATCCACCTTTCCAATTTCACCGAATTCTTGACGGAATCTCCTATTGAAATCAAAAAGGTCTTTACCAATGTCTCTATGCAATAGAAAAAGGTGACTACTTTCCTTTTTGATTCCGAGATTAATTTTATATTGCTCGAAAAAAGAATCGGATAACATTCCAAAATCCTTGATTGAATCTGGCTCTAACTGAGAAAACCAAGTTAAAGCCTTACCCGTTAGGGTCATTGGGAAAGTTCTGCAAAGTAAGTCATCGATGTTCCCCACAGACTCATAGAAGCTTGAAAACGCTGGACATGCTCCACCGGGTTCCCATTCCCGCCGTCAAAGAAATATTTGAACTGAGGTTGGCTGAAATTCAATGGAGGACGATACCTCCTTATCCTTGCGACGAACGGAGACTCCATCATTTTTTTCATAGACAAAACTTGTTGTTCTTCATCTCTAGATTGCCTCTGTGTTAGTAACTCTTCAATCATGGCACTAAGTTTCCTTTTGCTGACCATTTCATCATCTTCAGAGTCACTTTATGAAACTCTCCGGTCTCGCCCATCTCTGTCAGAGTCCACCATTCTCCTGGAACGCTTCTTCTCACGTCCAGATTGCTTGGCATGTCCCTATGCAGTCCGATCTTTCTTTCGCTTGTGTCTTGTTCTGCTCGTCCCAGCCTCTACATCTCTTCCCACGTTCAGAGTACGCTGGTCAACGTGGTCATATTCCTGATAACCACGATCCCGGCTATCACCCCTCTCTTCTCCAGCTCTTCTTCCACCGCCGCGAGTACGCTGATCGCAACGATCATATCCAAGATGGCCGCGACTCTGGTCACAGTCCTTGTTATCCTCCGTCCTTCTTCCATCGTCACGACCCCTCCAACGATCACTAATAGAGCTGCCTCTTCGAGGGTTGTCGAACTCTCGACGATTCATCCTTGCACTACCTGAACGAGAAGTAGTCGGTACTTCAAGCTCTCTTCTCTTCTCCAATGCTACCTTTAGACTGTTATTCCCCCTTTACAGCCACTGTAGCTGCTCTCAAATCGTTAGATCTACCGGCGTAACCCTTGGATTGTTCCCCTGCACAACCTGTTGGTTATGTTGAGTCGTGGTGGCCTGTAGGTTATCAACCTGAGTCACAGATTGGTGATTAGCCTGTACAGCAGGTGGAACGCCGGACTGAGCAACAAGTGTTTCATTAGTTCGGTAAGCCGGTACTGCGCTACCCTTTCCAGCTGGATTGGCTGTGGCTCGTGCTCTTACTCCCCTACTTGCAGCGTCCTCCCCTCGTCGAACCTGGCTGCTGGGATGCAAGCTAGAAGGCCCATCCTGAAACCGATCTCTCATGCCGGAAGTTAGAGGAAGGGATCATGTTAACAGCATACCACTTGCCCTTGGAACAAAACATTCGGAATGCGATCGTGACGCTGATGCTGCTTCTGTCGATAGTGATGCTGATCTACCATCCCTCTCATCCTCTCCTTGAACAACAGCACTCCTTACGATTCATGGGTTGGCCTGCTGGCTATGTACACCTTGAACGCTGATCTGCTGGACTAGGTTAGTTACGCCTTGGTTTGGTACACCTTCTTGGGGTACGGTGATGTTTTCTTCTAGATGATTCACAGCTGAAGCTTACATCAGTTTTTTCTTTCTTTTCTTTGAAAACTTCGTACCAATCAGCCTGGAACAGTGGACGTGCTTTTGGATCTTACGCTACTTCCAAACAAAGAAAATGGATTGTGTACGAAACACGTTTCAACGAAACACGCTTTAACGAAAAACGAAGCCTGGAAACTTCTTTAATGTTGCGTATGTGACTTCCAGGAGCACTAAACTTGCGAAAAGTTTAAGAAAATCTTTCCAAACTTTTTTAGGAGCACGAACTTCTTCGCTCCCCTTAGTCGGCGCCAAAAGATGTTGGTGCAAAAATAAATCGCCCTAACAATCTTCAAAACTCGAGAAGATTGATCGATCCTCAGCCGTTGGTGTTGATTCTCCAAAAGTTGATCAGAATAGGGGGGTACCTGCAAAAACACTCTGATGCTAAAATCAGCGGATGTTGTCAGCAAGTAGTTATTGTGAAAGGGAAAGTGTGTGTCCTCTGTGTTGGGTTTTTGCCTCTATTTATAGGCAAAAATCAGATGTATCTTTTAGGGTTTCATTAGTTATCCTAATAACTACCCACATCTGAATAAACCCCAAATACTGTCTAGATTCATGATAAACCCTAATATTTTTCATAATCTTATTTTTCATGGATAATGCTTACTACTTAGGATAATTATCCCTTAATTAATCAGGATTTATCCTAAATAATATTTATCATTATCCCATGAACCCTAATTACCCATGGACCTTGGGCTTCACCAATAAGCCAGGTGGTTCCTTAATCAAACCGATCCGGGCTTCTAAATTAAGCCACATGGGTCTCACAATAACACTCTGGTTTCCATAATAAACCAAGTCCGGGCCTCTACGATAAGTCATTCTGGTTCCACAATAACCCTCTGGTTTCCATAATAAACCAAGTCCAGGCCTCTACGATAAGCCATTCTGGTTCCACAATAACCCTCTGGTTTCCATAATAAACCAAGTCCATGCCTCTACGATAAGCCATTCTGGTTCCACAATAACCCTCTGGTTTCCATAATAAACCAACCGATTCCTACGATAATCGGATTTTCACTTCACTTACGCACCATGTGTAACCCACACGTACACCATTTGGGTATGGTACAAACAATAAGTAAAGCCGATCCTGCAATAGAAAGATGCCAAGAGCCAGGAATCAATTATAGAGGTTTTGAGCTTGTTGGTAGTTTTGTTCATTTTGTCACCCGATTCACCAGGTTCGGGTTCTATTTATGGCTTTCTGGGTGATTGAGTACCCATTGACAGCCCTAGTGGGAAGCGCTACAATGCTTCGTGGCTATGTAATTGTGCAATTTTAAGTAGTTAAACAAGTAAAGTAATTATTTTTTGTACTTTTTTGTGTGATCAGGTAACTTTTGCAAGCTGGAAGTATTTAAATAGATTAAAAGTTTTCGCTTATGATGAGTCCATGAATTTGAAAAACTTCACAAGTTAAACTCAAGTTCCAAGGAACATAGTATGAGTTATTCTCTATTAAGCCATGGATTAATAAAGATTTGAAATGTTGGTCAGTTTTAAGTCAGATTCAAACGAGTCGGTTGAGTTAAAAAAAAATTATCACTGCTATAAAGTATCTTAGATCAAATGAATTTTTTTTTTCCCGGCCAAATGCTCACTCCTACTTGCCATGGGCTGGGTCTTAGCAACGTTTTGTTATCGTTTCTCAGAAAAACTTGACCCATAACCGTTACTCCGGGATACCATCAGCGTGTACGGTGTACCCGCACTTCCTTGATTTAGAAATAGCTGATTTTAAGTAGTACTTCAATTTGGAAATAGTTTTATTTTAAGTATTACTTGTAAAGTAAATTTCTTGTTGGCCACGTTAAGGTGCAGTATATATAAACAAGTTCTCTGTATACAAGTTCTCAGTTGAGAAGATCCGGTGATCTAAGTAAAACAGAGGACTATAACAATTTAGTTTTGTTTGGCTGATAAGGATCCGAGGTTAAAATGATTAGATTATTTAAAAATAAAGAAAGATCGAAGATTATACATATAAAAAATCTCGAGAACGTGAGAGCTGGAAACGAAGGCGCAGAAAGAGCATGGTTTAAGGACAAGGAACACATTGAGGAGTTGTATCTAACTTGGAGTTCTCCTTCTAATAATGATGATGAGTTAATCGACAGAAGTGTGAATGATGCGAAGGTGTTAGCAGGTCTTCTGCCTCACCCTAATTTAAAGATGCTGACAATATCTGGTTTCAGAGGTTTAAAGCTTCCATGTTGGATGAAATTTCCTTATTCCCTTCAGAATTTGGTGAAATTATATTTCAAGAATTGCAACGCTTGCCAGCAGCTTCCAGCGCTGGGTATGTTCCCTAGGCTTAGAATTCTTCAGATAGATGGAATGAATTCAGTGCAGTCTTTGGATCAGGAGTTCTACTACTGCTACCCACGGAGTGTATTAGAAAATGGAGACATCGATCCCGGACTATCCGTGTTCCATTCGTTGGTTGAGTTGAGTCTTATGGATATGTCAAATTTGGAAACATGGATGGCTCCTCGTTATTCTTTTAATTCCTTCCCAACCCTTAAAAAGTTGATTGTTAGTGGCTGTTTGAGGTTGAAATCCATACCATTAAGTTCTTTTTCTTCTCTTGAGAGATTGGAGTTACGTAATACCAACGATGAGGCGGTTAAATCAATCTTAGCAAGTAAAGGAGGAGAACTGACCTCTCTTGAATCCGTATCTGTACAGTATTCTCCGCAGCTTAAATATTTCCCAGTGTGGTTACTCCCAAATGACATTCGTATTCAATCTTTAGAAATCGCGCATTGCTCCAACTTTCAAGGTTTTCGAATTCTAGACAATGACGAATTCCAGGCACAAGTAACTCCAGACGCTGGGTTCACCACCAGCATCAGCTCTCTGTGCTCATTGAAGTTATTTGATTGTCTTGCTTTGACATCTGTACCGGATTTACGAGAATGGACTTCTCTCACCAAACTGTGGATTGAGGATTGTGATAAACTGAAGGATTCTTTTTCTTATAATTTGGCATCCATCCTCAGTCTTCAAACGCTGCATGTTGATCGCATCATTGATCTGCTGCCTCGTGAGTAAGGAGTGGAGCAGCCGGCATAGCTAATAGCTTGTTGTTTGGAATTTATTTTTTTGTTAATATTTGATACTTGTTTTTTCACCCATGTTCGTTAGTACAGTATTAGTATCGTGTTATTATGTGGAATTGGAGGTGCCTTTATTTCAATTGGGAGGTTCCATAATAAACTGATGTGAGTCTTGAATTTTATCAAATGAAACTCCTCTAATTACTGTTTTTATTAATTTGTGTTAAAAAAATTCTTTTGAATTTCAACTGATTCCGAAGTTTTGCTTGAGCTTAAACCTGGAATACTAGTATGACAATGTTATGTGTGATGCTTGCAAAATGATAAGTTGTGATGGTTTTGAACACAACTTTAATGATTTTTTGATCACATTGTTTGTGAGGCGAGTCGGGCACAATTTTCATTTACACTTACTTTTATAAATGTAGAAAACTTCAAGTTTCTCTCCAAGAAAATTTTCCGGAGCAATTAACTTATTGTTTATCTTTCCTTGGAATTTGTGAGATACCGGAGAAAACTTAAAAAGTAACAATTATGAGTCCATGATTGTGAATTTGGAAAGCATATGAAAAACCTAACATTAGAAATAATATCCTTCCCATTGATTATAGCACTTACCTCAAAGAACTTTCCTCAACATTGATCATAGCAGAACAGTTCGACTGGGGATACTTTGGTTACGCAAGGCCTGCTCGGATCCAGATGTACTGAGATTTATTATTAAGGATATTTTTTGTTTATCATTCCGCCCATTTTCTAGTTAGCTAGAATCCTAAATCTTTAACCAGCTGCTCCTAACATTTTCTATGTGCAACGCCATAACAATAACTGAAAAGGTTTTTGTTCGAAGAGTTGAAACTAGCACACAAGTTGATAGGACAAATCAGATGATCGGAGTCATCTGACTCACCAGTCATCCTAATCAGAAAAATGTAAAAAAATGCAATAATCAGTTTTAGAGCAAAAACATTTGTGTAAAGAGAGTGACAAAAATTGGTTTCATTCAAGCCAAAGAGCGTTGCCATTTTTTGTGTCATGAAACAGGAGGAGGTGATTTTAAACTGAAAATGCAACCCGTTCCAACACAAGTAAAATCATGCTTCCCTCTTATATGCACTTTGGTTTGCTCCAGACCTGACGGATGATCAAATCGTGCCATTTTTTGCCATACAGTTGGGTTGATAAAGATCGTAAAATGTTGGGCCTGGTATTGGGAGATGACAAGCAGACAAGTTTCTTTTTTACATCTGGAAGGGTTTCTGCTAGCTGACGAATTTGAAAATTTCTGCTCTTTATCCGTTATCTGGTGTTGCAATGACAATGATGAGTCGGGATTTGAAGCTTCGGTGCCATCAACAGTAGTTTTATATTTCTCAATGCGGCTTAGAAATTTTGGATATCATCAGCTTGTACGACGTGACTTGGTATCCACGTTTCTCAACTAAGAAGTAGCTTATTTTAAGTATTACTTCAATTTGGAAATAGTTTATATTAGGTATTACTGGTAAAGTAAATTTCTTACCGGACTAGGACATGTGCAGTATATATAAACAAGTTCTCTGTATACAAGTAATTAAGTTTTCTGTAGTTTTATCTGCAAATACTGCGCTTTGAAAATCCGGTGATCTAAGTAAAACCGCGTGGTTGAATAAGGATCCGACGCCGAAATGTTTAAACGTTTAATTACCAAGAAAACTAAGCTTTTAAGAAATCTCGAGAACTTGAGACGAGGTGGAAAAAAAGCCGTGCAAAAAACAAGATTAGAGCTGTACAAGCGACGCATTGAGAATTTGTATCTATCTTGGAGTTCTTCTGATGATGATGATTATGATGATATTAATAGAAGTCGGATTGACAGAAAGGTGTGGTTACATCTTCAACCTCACCGTAATCTAAAGATGCTGACAATATCTGGTTTCGGAGGTTCAGAGCTTCCGCTGTGGATAGGTTCTCGTCATTGCCTTCCGAATTTGGTGAAATTATATTTGGAGAATTGCAACACTTGCGAGCATTTACCAGCGCTGGGTATGCTCCCTAATCTTAGAATTTTTCAGATAGATGGAATGAGTTCTGTGCAGTCCTTGGGTCAGGAGTTCTATTACGATCAGAGACCAGACGAACAAGAAGAAATAAATAGTGAAATATCCGTGTTCCCTTCGTTAGTTGAGTTGAGTCTTATAAATATGTCGAGTTTAGAAGATTGGGCTCCTCCTCCTCATTCTTTTAAATCTTTCCCGTCCCTTAAAAAGTTGATCGTGAGTGGCTGTATAAGGTTGAAATCGATACCATTTTCTTCATGTTCTTCTCTTGAGAGTTTGGAGTTACGTAATACCAACGACGAGGCCATAAACTCAATCATAGCCGGTAGATGATTCAGCTCCAGCATTAGCTCTCTCTGCCCATTGAAGTTATTTCAATGTCCTTCTTTGACATCTGAACCGGATATAAAAGAATTAACTTCTGTCACCAAATTATGGGTTGATGATTGTGATGAACTGAATTTGGCATCCCTCCCTTGTCGTCTTCAAACAATGTCTGTTTGTTGACCGCTTAGCGGATCACCCTGCTACATTCACACTTGTTTTTGAACTTTGTTTTATTTTTTTCAGTTGCATTTTGCTCTGCTCAGACCTTGGCGGGTGTTTCTTCGATATGTAAAACCCATGCTCAGTTTGGTAATGCCACCCCCAGTACTCACATCTTCTAAATTCCATGGCTTCTTATCATTCGATGTTTTTCTTGTTATGTTCAATTACCATCCCCCGACCTTCCCCACCTAATGGCATAATGTTCCACAATGAGGGAAATTTTCTGGGTGTGCAACTGCAGTCTGCAGTGCACACTCATGTTCCACTACGTGCCCAAGTAATGGGGTAAATCTCTAGCTTGGGAAATTTTGTGAGGATGGATTTCAGAATATTGATAGAACAAAGCATGAGGTTCAGAACACGAGCATGCTGCAAAGGATTTCCTTGATAAGTAAAGTCCATCCTGCAAAAGAAAGATGTTGATCGATCCTTCCAAGATTTTATTCTGATGATGATTCGATCAATTAGAAGAGCAGAATCATTATCTATGGGCTTGTGTAGTGTTATTTTTTAAGGTGAAATTGCCTATGCAATTTTAGCACTAAAGCATCTGCAACGGATTAAACGAGTTCTTCTCTTCTCCGCCGCAACCTCTAATTCTATTACAGCCTTTCCTATTGTATGCATTTTTTTATAACCCTATTTTGGGGCAGACCCAAAAATTTAGGGGCATACATATAGGACAAAAACATGGGTGCCAATAGTATTTCATGGGTGGCCCTTATCCTCCTTTTTTCAAAAATGCTAAAATACCCCTTATGAGATTAGTGTTAAATTAGTGATAATTAAAATTCTAATCCTAAAACCATCCCACTAATTATCCATCCCACTAATTAACCAACAACCCACTAATTAACTCACTAACCATTACTAATAGGGGTGTTCATGGTTCAGTTTGGTTCGGTTTCAAGCCAAACCAAAACCGAAACCAATACTATCGGTTTCTAAAAATTGAAACCAAACCAATCCATTAACCATTGGTTTTTGGTTCCAATGGTTCCATTCGTTTCGGTTTTTGGTTTTATTAACCAATAATTATGTCAAACCAAAAAAACAATTACACAAATTTACAGAAAAAAATAGTATTGGTTTACAAAAATTTACAGACAAAAAATAAATAAAAAGAATATCAAGAGTAGTTAAGGATTACTCTAAATCTAGAGATTAAAAGAAGATTTAACTAGTGGTAGGATATATAATGACATCTCAAATGAAAATTTAATCAATGATTTTTTTTTTCTTTCGATATTCGGTTAACCATTGGTTAATGGTTCGGTTTCTCTATCAAACCAAAATCGAAACCAATACTATTGGTTTTTCATTTTTTCTAAACCAAAACCAACCATTAGTTAATGGTTTGGTTAGGTTTGGTTTGGTTCGGTTTCTCGGTTAACCGGTAACCATGTTCAGCCCTAATTACTAATACCCTTCTATCTCACTCTTCTTCTCCAAAAACACAAACAAAATTCTGAAAATTTCTTTGTTCGACTAAGTTTTTATGTATCCCTAATTACTAATTTCTTTGCTTATGTAGCCCTAATTACTAATTAACCCTTTTTTCAAAAATGCTTGGTTTTTCGTATTTCGTTGATTTGTGAGTACAGTGATAAGTTCGGCTGATAACTCATCATTAGAGAACCAAGCAATGGGTTTATGGGAAATAACTTTCTATGTGCAATTTTAAAGAATCAGGATCTATTTCTCGCTCTCCAACACCAATCAATCCACTATCCTCTTCATCACCATCTTTTCCAAAAACCCTATATTGAGATGCTACATAATCAATACCAGGATTCAGCACCATATTTCTAGGGCATCGCTTAACACGAGGTGCCATTAATGTGTTTAATCGAGAACTTAGTCAAACAAAGAAATTTTCATAATTTTGTTTGTGTTTTTGGAGAACAAGATGAGAAGAAGAGTGAGAGAGAAGGGTTAATTAGTAATGGTTAGTGAGTTAATTAGTGGGTGGTTGGTTAATTAGTGGGATGGGTTAAATTAGTGGGATTGTTTTAGGATTAGAATTTAATTAATTGGAAGGGTAGTATTGTAATTTAAACTAGGCAGGGTATTATAGTAACTTAACAAGATTTAGGACAGCCCTTATAATTTTGTGTGGGGTGCCCGTTAAGAGTGTATGCCCCCAGAATTATTGGGTCTGCCCCAAATTAGGGTTCTTTTTTTAGTGTTCGCTATGAAATTTTGTTGGCACCAGGCCTAACAAATGTTTTAGGAAATAGTTGGGCCTGGTATTGGGACGTGAGAACCAGAGAAATGCTCACCGAATCAGCACTTAAAAGTAGAACCATCTTTTGGGGACTACCCAAAAAAGTTGGGGGACTACCCATCAGTTTTTGTGGAGGATATTAGAAGTAATATTTGGTCACCCCTTATAATTTTTGTTTCTAATACCCACTTTACCCTTGATGATAAATTTAGTTAGTGATTAATGATTAGTTAAAAAATGATTAGTGATTAGTTAAAAACTGATTAGTGATTAGTTAAAAACTGATTAGGGATTAGGGATTAGAGATTAGTGTTTTATAAGTTGGATTGTTTTGTTTTTAACATTTTTTTTTTTGAGAGATAAGAAGAAGAAGGAAATAGGAAGAACAAGAGTATGATGTTTTGGGTACTCATGGATACTTCAAATTTAGTTAATGGTGCTTGAATTGGCCAAAACATTCCTAAAAATGAACAATTTACAAATTGATTTTCGTTTGGTTTACAAAGTTCGGCTACAACATTTGAAGAACAGCTACCGAACTCATCTCAAGTGTAGTTCTAAGTTAATGTTTCTAAAAACACGTAGCCGAACTCGATTTAATGAAATTTTTAGTTTCAGAGAACAGTTGATTAGGAAAATTTTTATGACGTAAATCGAACTAAAAGTTCGGCTGGGAAAAAAATGAAAAGTTGCGACGTAACCGAACTCAATATATAGGTTTTCGAGAAAGTTCGGTTAGGAGAAAAAATTGCGACGAACCAACTTTTCTCCGAAAGAAAAAACCTCCATTAAAAGTTGAGTTCGGCTAGTTCGACAAAGTTTTTCACATAATTCCTAACCGAACTTCTCTCTGGAACTTACATTTTCAACTCATTTTAATGATTACTTCTCATTTTTGCAACCAAAAACGAATGACAAGTAATGGGTTTGTTATAATTTTGATTTTGATTTTGTTAATGATTTAAATTAAGCTATATATTGTGGTCGGTGGTGGTGGTGGCTCAAGGTGGTTGTCGGTGGTGGTGGTGAGCGGCGGGGGTGATGGGAGGAGGTGGTTATATATATAGGTGGTGATGGGAGGAGGTGGTAATATATATATATAGGTTAAGGGTAGGTTAGTCATTTCCACATTTTAGAACACCCCTTATCATTTTAGGGTGGACATTTGTAGCACTGGGTAGTCCCCCACCTTTTTTGGGTAGTCCCCAAAAGATGGTTCTAAAAGTACTCCCAATAAATCCAAATATATATGTGTTAAGCCGGGGTACATTTTTCTTAAAATAAAAATTCCCATCCAAAAAAAAAAACAACATTTCCCATTGGTAATTAATTCACTTGTAACGTGTGTTCATCACAAATTAGAAATGATGGCTAGGCTTGTCGTAAATCATCTTTCCAAGTTTTTCAATCAATGTGAATCTGTGATACACAAACAGGTGATGAACTAATTATACCAAATTATCATTTGTTTTTAATGTACCTAATTATTATTGTTTAAAAGCTTCAAGAGTAGAAATCCAATGAACTGCAATCTCAATTTGTCAGTTCCCACAATAATGATTTTTAATAGATTAGATATTATACTGTTACCTTTCTTAGCTTATATTTTGTGTTATTCTCATTAAGTCGTGTATTCTCAAGATACTTTCTGTATTATTTAAGCTTGAATGGAATGGAAAACCAGGCAAGGCAGTTTACCCTTTATCCAAGATGGTATCAACCTAAACTCGATCCATCGCTCCCTCTCCTCTTTCTAACCAAACTCAATGGCAGGTGACAAGAAACCAATACATCCAGCGTTTGCTGTTAACAACATCAAAACCCTTATTCCCATTCTCCTGGACATCAAACAGGATGAGTATTCTTCATGGGTATTTTTATTCGAACTTCATCTTCAAGCTCACAGCCTTCTCTTTCTTATTGACGGAACTGCAACACCTAAGGATCTTGATAACGATACCGTGACACAACTCGATGCTCTTTGTCGACAATGGATGTTCTCTACCATGGCCAAAGACCTGATGCTCACAGTTCTAAAATCAGGCAAGACTGCTAAAGAAATCTGGGATCATCTTAAGAAGCTCTTTCAAGACAATAAAGGAAGCCGAGCCGCAACCCTTGAAAGTAAGTTCGTTAATCTCAAATTCACTTATTGCACTAGTGTTGATGATTACTGTGATAAATTGAAATCGTTATCCGATCGATTATGTGACCTTGATTTCCCCATGGACGACAAGAGAATGGTTATCCAACTCGTCAATGGTCTTCCGGAGGAATACAATATTGTTGCCTCCTTTATTCAGCAATCTATGCCCATTTTTGATACTTCCAGATCCCAGCTAGGACCGGAAGAGATTTGTCGCTCTCAGCAAACCCTACCATTTCCTTCAACAGCGCTGGCTGCTGCTGCTATGAACCGCACCAATTAGCGTTCAAACGGATCCAACAACAATGGACGGCGTGGTCCTCGTCCTCCATCCAGCGGCAATGAGTCAACACATGGTGCAGCCACCCAACCACCTCTCCTGCTGACACCAACCATGTATAACACTGCTGGCTATCCTCGTTTTCCCAACTACTATCCTCCCTGGCAGCCATACTGGCCGGTACCACCCTGTATGTACCCCACAGCTCCCGCCTGGCAATCTCCCTCTTCAGCTCGTCGACCGCATAACAACAACAGCCTTCCACAACAGCAACGTATGAAACGTGGTAAGTCACCTGGAATGGGTCGCGGTCAAGCCTATTTCACTCCTACTACTGAAACTCTCCACCCAGAGTACATTGCCGAAGCGTATAGTTCCATGAGTCTCCAATTACCTAATGATGACTTCTACATGGACACCGGTGCCACTGCACATCTTACTGCAAATCAAGGTACGCTACATACGGTCTCAAACTCTAGTAATGTTCGTTCTATTCTAGTTGGCAATGGAAATAACATTCCAGTTACGGCTAGCGGTACCAAGTTTATACACCTTCCATCTCGTCTCCTTCAGCTGAAAGATACTCTTTGTTTGTAAGGTAAAATCTCTTCTACCTCAAACACAGAAATTTGTATGATGTCGTTGCCGGATCGATCGCTGCTTCAATCCTCACTTGGTTTGGTTAATGGAGAAAGATGGGGGGTTACCTGCAAAAAACCCTCCGATGCCTAAGTTAGCATGAGAATATTTTCGCAAGAGTTTTTAATGGGAAAGATTGCATACCTCATTTGTTATAAAACTCCCCATTTATACATGGCTAATTTCCGTTTACATCTTGAACTTTATGGAAGATACCAATTGCCATTAACTCGGCCCCCGCATGCCTCCATGCGATGCATCCACAAATAATAGTCCATGCATGCCTCCTGCAGAATCGCCCATGCAGGTATCAATTCCATAAATTTCCATCATTATGATTAATTAACCACATTGGGTGTGGATAGCCCATAGTGCAAAAGAAAAGGGTGTAAGCGGACGGGGCGCAAAATCATCCGGTAGGGGTGACCGCGTAAACATCGGGACTACGATTCAAGATGGACCGAAAATCACCGAATAACCACCACCAAAAAATCGTTACCGATTAGTCGCCGATTAATCGGCATATAATATTAATCGCTGGAGAAGATCGGCGATTAATTCAGCACAGCCGCCGCTTTTGTCCGCCGGCTTTATCCGCCGATGTAAATCCGTGACCTAACGGAATATTCCTGTATATCCCGACGTCGTTAGTAACGGCGTTAAAGTTAACAGAAGATGTTGACGACGTCTAACTTAAACGGAATATTCCAGGTATATCTTGTGATAAATCGTTAACGGCGTTAATTTGCGATTAATCGGGAATTAATCGCGCGTAATAGCGATTAATGTTGTGATTACCAGCTGGGTGTCTTTGCCGGACTTGTTCACGCCGGACCTGCAGCCGGTATTGGTCACGGACTTTGCCGTCGGACTCGGTCGCCGGACTTGGCGTTAATCGTGACGGACTTGATTTCCGGACTGGAAATTTGTGGAGTGGCGGTCCTAATGCGGAACTTTCTAGCCCAAGTTGGGGTTTTTTCTCATGGGCTTGTGAATTGAGTGTTTGTTAGCTAGGCCTAGCTTAGTTTGTTTCCCATGGGTTTGGACATGGGGGTTCTGAAGGCCAAAACTATCCCATTTCCTTGTGTAGAATATTAGGGGTACAAACACTCTTGTTGCCCCGGATATTATTAAAAACTTAGTGTTTGTTCGTAAGTTCACCACTGATAATCATGTTTCTGTCGAGTTTGACCCATCTGGTTTCTCTGTGAAGGATCTGATGTCGAAGAAGACTATCCTTCGATGTGACAACTCTGGAGAACTCTATCCTATCACCAAGCCTGTCGTCTATCCTCCTTATACATCCCTGCCTCAACCTATTTCTCTTGTCGTTTGTTCACCCGATGTTTGGCATAATCGTCTTGGCCATCCTGGCAAAGCCATCTTAGATGTTCTTAGCACCAAAAGTTTTATTTCATGTAATAAAAATTCTTTCTCTAAACTATTTCATTCATGTCAAGTTAGCAAACATGTTAGATTACCTTTTTCTGAATCTAATTCCCAAACTTGTGCTCCTTTTGATATTATTCATAGTGACTTGTGGACATGTCCTTTACATGTTGAAATGGGTTATCGTTATTACCTGAAATTATTGGATGATTTTACAAATTATCTATGGGTGTATCCTTTAAAGTTCAAATCTCAAGTTTACACCAAATTTTTGGAATTTCATTCCTTTGTTAAAACCCAATTTGAGCGTGATATCAAAAGTTTTCAATGTGATTTGGGTCGTGAGTTTGATAACTCCTCTTTCCATAATTTTGCTCATGCAAATGGTTTTGTTTTTAGATTCTCCTGTCCACAAACTTCCTCTCAAAATGGCAAAGCTGAGCGTATGATCCGTCGAGTCAACGACATTACTCGTACTCTTATGACCCCAATCTCTCCTCCACTACACCTCACAAACTTGCTCCTCGTTCTACTAAATGTGTTTTTCTTGGTTTTCCTTTCAATTATCGTGGTTATCGTTGTCTTGATCTCGCCACTCATAAAATCATCATATCTCGACATGTCACTTTTGACGAAACTTTTTTTCCTTTCACCACCTCCGCTCCCGCCAGTTGTGCAAATTCTGATTCTCCTCCCTCTCTCATCCACCATCCTATCTTACCCGTCAGCAACCCCATATGTCCCTTCCAACGATACCACCACCTCCTACACTCCTCCACACAGGCGTACATATGCAGCGCCTATAGCACCCACCTCTCCTTCCGCTACTACATCACTCGAACATCCTACTCCCTATACTCCTCCTCACAGGCGTACACCCACAGCGCCAACTTATCCCTCCGTTACTATATCCTCTACTCCATCTACCTCTCCAACTCTCACTTCAGTTCCTTCTTCTACTGTCACGACCCCACCTGTTCTGCTTCCTACTCGTCTAGTCACTAGGGCCTCTCGTGGTATATTTCGCCCCAATCACAAACTCGATCTCTATGTCCAGTCCAAATACAAAATCTCTCCATTACCCCGGTCTCACCTATATGCTCTTAGGGAACCTAACTGGAATGCGGCCATGCTAGATGAATATAATGCAATGTTGAAAACACACACTTGGGATATGGTTCCACGACCACGAGATGCACATGTTATTCAGTCGATGTGGCTTTTTCGCCACAAATTTCATGCCGACGGTTCACTACAGCGTCACAAGGATCGCCTAGTTGCGAATGGCAAATCCCAGCAGATTGGTGTGGACTGTTTTGAAACGTTTAGTCCGGTTGTCAAACCCGCTACTATTCGTATTGTGCTTACGATTGCGGCTTCTCGTTCTTAGCCTATACATCAGCTAGACGTCAAGAATGCTTTTCTACACGGGTATTTAACTGAGACAGTGTACATGCATCAGCGTCCGGGTTTTGTTAGTCCCGATCATCCTGATTACGTTTGTCGACTTCGTCGGTCTCTATATGGTCTAAAGCAGGCACCTCGTGCATGGTTTCAGCGTTTTTCCAAGTTTATTACAAATTGTGGTCTTAAGGGTAGTGTGTGTGATCCATCTCTCTTCGTCTACCAGTCTGGATCTGAGACATCATACTTACTCCTCTATGTTGATGATATTATTTTAACAGCCAACACTGATAAACTTCTTGGACATTTTATTACTTTGATTAAACGAGAGTTTTCCATGACTGACCTTGGACCACTGCATCAATTTTTGGGCATCTCTGTTCGTCGCACCCCTTCAGGACTCTACCTGTCTCAGTCTGTTTACATAAAGGATATTATTGCATGTGCATCCATGACACACTGCAATCCCGTGGCTACACCTGTTGAAACTCAATCGAAACTCAGTGCAACGTCTGGTCCTTTAATAGAGGATACTACTCTTTACCAAATCCTTGTTGGGGTGATTCAGTACCTCACTTTCACTAGACCGGACATCTCTTATGCGTTGTTCAACAAGTATGTTTGTTTATGCATGCTCCCAGGGAACCTCACATGCATGCCCTTAAGAGGATTCTTCGTTACCTTCAGGGTACCCTGGATCATGGTTTGTTTCTGTCTGCTACTGCTATTACTGGATTAACTGCATATTCTGATGCCGATTGGGCGGGTTGTCCGGATTCTTGTCGTTCCACTTCTGGATACTGCATCTTTTTGGGTGACAACCTAGTTTCCTGGTCTTCAAAGCGCCAAGCTACTGTCTCTCGCTCAAGTGCTGAAGCTGAATATCGGGGAGTGGCAAATGCAGTTGCAGAGACTACTTGGCTTCGGAATTTACTTCTCGAGCTCCACCTTCCTCTACGACGTGCCACTATTGTATATTGTGATAATGTCAGTGCAGTCTATATGTCTGGTGATCCTGTTCAGCATCAGCGCACCAAACATGTGGAAATTGACATACATTTTGTTCGTGATCGCGTTCGTATTGGTGAAATTCATGTTCTGCACATTAAGTCGTGTATTCTCAAGATTAGATATTATACTGTTACCTTTCTTAGCTTATATTTTGTGTTATTCTCATTAAATCGTGTATTCTCAAGATACTCTCTGTATTATTTAAGATTGAATGGAATGGAAAACCAGGCAAGGCAGTTTACCCTTTATCCAAGAATTTTAAATTTAAGTACAAAAATGTAAAATAATACAAAAATCAGTTTTAGAGCAAATAATTTGTGTAAAGAGAGTGACAAAAATTGGTTTCACTTTATCCAAAGAGAGTTGCCATTTTTTGTGTCATGAAATGCAACCCGTTCCAACACAAGTAAAATCTTGCTTCCGTCTTATATACACTGTTGTTGGCACCAGACCTGACGGATGATCAAATCGTGCCCATTTTTTGCCATACAGTTGGGATGACACTAATGGGTTGATAAAGATCGTAAAAATGTTGGGTCTGGTATTGGGACATGACAAGCAGACAAGTTTCTTTTTTACATCTGGAAGGGTTTCTTCTAGCTGACGAAGTTGAAAATTTCTCCTCTTTATCCTTTATCTGGTGTTGCAATGACAATGATGAGTCGGAATTTGAAGCTTCGGTGCCATCAGCAGCAGTAGTTTTGTATTTCTCCATGCCGCTTAGCAATTCTAGATATCATCAGCTTGTACGACGTGACTTGGTATCCACGTTTCTCAACTTAGAAGTAGCTTATTTAAAGTATTACTTCAATTTGGAAATAGTTTATTTTAGCGATTACTGGTAAAGTAAATTTCTTACCGGACTAGGATAGGTGCGCAGTATATATAAAGAAACAAGTTCTCTGTATATATACAAGTTATTAAGTTTTCTGCAGTTTTATCTGCAAATAGTGATTGCTTAGCGTTTTGAAGATCTAGTGATCTAAGTAAAACCGCGTGGTGCAAGACAAGAAGGCTATTACAAATTTAGTTTTGTGTGAATTGATAAGGATACGACGCCGAAATGTTTAAACGTTTTATTACCAAGAAAACTAAGCTTTTAAGAAATCTCGAGAACTTGAGAGGTGGTGGAAAAAAAGCCGTGCAAAAAACAAGATTAGAGCTGTACAAGCGACGCATTGAGAATTTGTATCTATCTTGGAGTTCTTCTGATGATGATATTAATAGAAGTCGGATTGACAGAAAGGTGTGGTTACATCTTCAACCTCACCGTAATCTAAAGATGCTGACAATATCTGGTTTCGGAGGTTCGGAGCTTCCACCAAGATTAACCCTCTACTTCCTTATACTACAACGAACGTACATCAATGTACAAAGCTTTCACCAGTAGTAGTCTTCAGTGGCGCAGCTAGGTTTTCAATATAGGGGGCTAAAAAAAAATTACAGTGAAGTACTAATAGTAACCAAGGTGGCCGAAGGCCGCTACAATTTTTCCTTTTTGGCAGGAATCACATAATTACTGGGCAATTGTGAGTTGATATCCCTATATCAAATGAACAACCTCATGCATGAACTTTGGAGTGGTGAAGAATAAAGATCATCATCAAATGAACAACAACAATGAAAAAGATAACGAAGAAATATCAACAACAATGGATTAGTTGTAAACGAAAAAAAAATTGGAATGCAAAAGAAGTAATACTCATTGAAAATGTTCTTTTCGTGGTGACAAATTGCAAAAGAAATGTCCATCAAGTTTTCAAAAGAGGTAAGGAAGGAGCCTATGAACATAATACTTTCCTATTTGTGGACTAAAAAACTAATAAACGTGATGGACTAAAGTAGTGGAAGTGGTGCACTAAATATTCTGCCCCCTTATACTGTCCTTCTTGGCCTCTCCTTTTTCTCCCTTCCTCTTACTCTGCAAATGAAGGTATAAAACCACCGATAGATTTTGGAAGGTGGACGGATATTTTTGTGCTTTGGTGGACTAACTAACTTGAACACGTGGACTAACTTAATGGACGTGGTGGACTAACTCGTAAAAAGAAAAATTCAAAGGGGGAAATTACTTACAACTCAAGGTTTTGTGAGAAAAAAGGGTCTACAGCGAGGGTTAGCCCCCCTTTGGTTCTTCCACTGCTAGTCTTTGTACACAGAAGGCTCTATGGCCATAAATCGCTTGCGCCTTTTAGTGTCTGCTTTAATGAGTCATCGCTCCTTCGAGAACTTATTTGTATGACAAAAAATGTCTCTCCTCTTCCCCAACAGTGTAACGGGAGGTGCCTCTGTTTTAGGTTGGTATTGACTCCACGAACACCAGTTGTTGTTTTTTTTGGTTTTTGACACAATCCACGGGGCCGCAAAGACCAGTTGGGGGATGCAATAGTGTGCTTGAGATTTGTTGATGGAAGTTCACGGCCTATGACTTCCATTGTTATGGGTGACAAGATTTGTGTCCGTGCTACGCACCGGGCATATTTTTTCTTTTAATTTGGTGTGCGCGGGGATTTGACCTTTTCCGTGGCGATGTAATTTTGATTTGGTGTGCGTAGGGCTTCGCCCCACCTCGTGACGATGTATTTTTGATTTGGTGTACACGGGTTTTCGCCTAGCCCGTGGCAATGCATGATTTGGTGTGTGCGGGAATTCGCCCCGCCCCGTGGGGATGTATTTTTGATTTAGTATGGCGGGGCAATACATTAAATAGGTTCAAAAAATAAAATATGTGCATTTTTTTTTCCTTTTAACTTGGTGTGCGCGGATCTTCGCCCCACCTCGTGGAAATGCATTTTTGATTTGGTGAGCGTGGGGCTTTGCCCTGCCCCGCCCCATGGAGATGTATTTCTAATTTGATGTGATGGAGAAAATACATTAAATAGGTGGGGGATATGCGGATTTTTTTTTTCTTTTCACAAAAAATATGAGGAATTTTTCCCCTTTATATACTAATTTGGAAAAAATAGTCCTAATACAGCAATTACTCGATTTCCAAATTGAATTTGGATTTCTATAAAATTCAGAGCATGGTAAGTTAGGTTTTCCTTTTAATTTCATAATTTAAAAATCAATCATGTGTGCCAAGTGTCCTCGCCTAAATATTGTCATTTTATAAATTCAAAATTGAATTTTGTTTACTTTTTTTAATCTTTTTCCTATTCTTTTTAAACCAATCATACGTTGCTAAGTGTCCTCACCAAATCGCTCGTTTCACAAAACTCAAAAAAGGCCTATTTCGACCAATAGGAAGCGAGGGTTTCCCCATCGTTCAATGTGGGAGCTTTATTTGTCTAGGCCTTTAAGTCTTTAGATACTGTCGAGCAAGAGTTGGGCTATTTAGATTCCCGTGAGTATTGCATTTCTTCTAATTTAAATGATCCAATTACAGTTTTTACCAGTGTTAATCATAACTTTTCTTATGAGTTTCACTACTGTGTTAGCAAGTTTTGCTTGAGCTTTATACTTGGAGTTAGTAATATAGCTAGTAGTATGATACGTGGGATGTTTCCAAAATGCTGAAGTTGTGATGCCAAATTTTCGTGTTCACTCCTATAAATGTAACAAACTTTAATTTTCTCTCTTTCAATAGATTTCTTTTCATTTTTCGCCATTGAGCAATCTATTTCTTTAGATATGTGACTTCTCTTTTGTAAGAAGAGTTCTGGGATGTCGGAGGAAACTTGAAAATAATAATTATGATGCGAAGAACTTGAAAGTTGAAACCGGAAACACTAATTTCAAATCCTAGTTGAAGATTTCACGAATGTCCATTTACTTGATCCATTTGAGAGAAATGAAACAAAAATGTTTGTTTTATCAATGGTTTATTGAAGACATGATAGTGGTGGGCTAGTAATTAATCTATCAGATATTTTCTTTAGTTCAAATTTTCTGAATGATGCATGTCAAGTTTAACAATGTTTTCCAAACTTTTTTTTTACATGAACATGCGATTTTATCTTGAGAGTTAAATAAATTGTAAGCAAACTTTAATGTTCAATGGAAGAGTCATTTAATCCAATACATGTACACATTTGAATATTACTAGCTCGATAAACTCATTTAATCCAACATTTGAATACTACTAACAAATTAGATAATCAGACTCGCCAGTCATACTCAGATGATTCAAAAAAAAAAAAATATATAGAAACGATCCACCAGAGTCGGAGATACTGATTCCATCTCTACCACATCGAAGGGATCGGGAGATTTGTGGATTTTGTCGAGGATAATGGTCCCCTCTATAGACCAAACCACAACCACTAGCCTACTGTGGTTTTTTTTTTTTCATAGTTTGCAAACTCCCCGTAATTAGTCATTTGAGATTTCATTTGACTGCCCACTAAAAGTTTTGGGATATTGGAGATTTATTTTATTTTATTTTATTTTTAAATTAAAGTTCCCGAGGAACACTGTATCAAAATTTGTTTTCCCTTTAGCCAAAGGACTAGCTATTCTTGTGCCATGATATAACAACTTAATAAGGTGTACAAGATTGAATGGTCCTTGTAGATACTCTTCCAATTCCGACACCCCCACACCCCCAGCATGCGCCGGCAGCAAGGATTTTACGGGACTTACTTCCCAAACCTGCCTATTTAATTACTCCATTGACCACAGTTATTGGTGACGCAACTGATGCGTTGTATATGTAATCTTCCAAAAAAAAAAAAGGTGTGATGTTTTGGGCAAAACTCAAATGAACTTGTCACAGCTTTTGTAGAGCAAGAGTTAGAGGTATAAATTGGGACGGGCCAGCACGATTATGGCACAACACAACACGTTAAAATTCGAGCACAACACGGCACATCACGGGAATAATACGTTTGTTTAATGTGATGTACTGTGCCAGACAAAATAGGCACACGGCACAGCACGCGGCACGTGTTAGCACGTGGCACATCACAGCACAGCACACGAAGAAAGCACGCCACGTCATGCGTAAAACACTACACAATACATCACATTTGATGCATATTTCACAAAAAAATCATTGTTTTAGCCAATTTCTGACATTTTATTTTCGTTATGCTAATTTATTTCTATAATAATATATGTACTAACTAAAATATCTCAAAAATATTTATTTTGAAGAACATAAAATAAGTGTGCTAGTACAAGACAACACGTTTATTTTTCTGACACAACACAACACGGCACGCCATTTAGCACATCACAGCCCAGCCCAGCCCAGCACGTGACTTCGTGGGTAGGGCTGTGCCGTGCTGGCACGTTTTACACCTCTAGCAAGAGTAGTGCATTGTTTTCATTTTCACTTTTGCAACAAGTGTAGATAACTTCCAACGTTATAAATAAATAAGAAAATTCTTAGTTCATCTCCGTTTCAAGACAAGTTTACTCTATAAGAAGAAAGGGCGGAGAGATGGGAGAAAAATTAAACAGAATCAATTAATTTTTTGTGACTAGAAAGAATGATGAATAAAAACTCTTACCAACCATATAAGAAAACCCGCAAGACAAGATGAAAAACAGTATCGAGGAAAAATACTTCTAGAGGATGCTTGTGTACAAACTAATTTCTTGATTTTCGACTTAATTAGGTTCTGATATGATATCCGACCACTTTATAACTTTTTATGAACTTTTTTTTCCTTTCTAACTTTGATTGACAGTTACATCTTGTTGGAACAATTGCTGAATTATGCCTGCACAAAAAAATAAAAACCAAATACGAAACAAATGTTATGGCTGAGTCGCGGACTAGGTCGCTTTCTTTAAGACGTTTCGCGGCTCTGCCCAAGATTGTGCAAGCAGTTCTTCAATGACGCGTCGTCCCCAGGATAAAACAGCCGAGATCAATCTCTTACACAATCACTCTTGCACGGTGAGAGGATGTGAAACTTCTACACTTCGTTCTTGCTCAGAAACTCTTTTAGAAAAAACCAAGGATGATCACACATTTGTTTTTCTCTCTCTCAAAATTCATTTTCTAAGATCAAGTAACTTAAAAGAAAAATCTCTCTCTATAGAAAAAAGGTTTTAACAACTCTTCAAATTCTTTTCATGAAAAAACTGATTTTTCATAGTCAAAGAATTAAATAGGATTAAATGAAATGAATTAATAAGTTGGCAATTAGCATCATTAACCAATTCAACAAAAAACGGTTTTTGACATTAAAAGAGAAATAAATTTATTCTTTAAAGGAAGAATAAATGTCACAATAAAGCCATTTAAATGAGACAATAATTTATTGGAAATTAATAATGTTTTTAAAACATATATTCCCAACAATCCCCCACTTATATTTTTCAAAACATTGAGCAAGAACATATAGAGTTGTGCATAAGCAAAGGTGTCTCGCGACTTGAACCTTTACATAGTGTTAATAGGCTCTCTTAAAATCTGACCATAGAGTGAACGTAAGTCTTGAACTCTAGGAGATAAAAAGATTACTTAACACACACGACTATACTAGTGTAAAGTCTAAAGCCAGCACATTACGGCCTTGTGCTTGTATCCCAGTTTAATGAATGATTTAGAGAACTGCCCATATTCTCATAGAAAGCGGCCACACTTTCACATTCATATAGGTTAGTTTATCAAGAGTACTCCTGAAAGTACCCCACTCTACATAGAGATATAAACATCATTAGAGTTTAAAAATTAAAAACTAAAAATTAAACTCAACCTCTACTCCCTTCAGGATATCATGCCATGGGATGAATTCTTTAAAAGCATGATTCTCACATCTCCATATTATCTATGACTTGGTGTCCCATTTGAACCTATATTTTGGGATCTCACTCCATAGGTAAGGGTTACCCTTTTGAACCTACTTTTGAGATCTTGAGTTATAGGTTGGTAACCGCATCATAAATAACTCAATCTTAATGATGCTATCATCTATGACTTCGTCTAGTCCCTTTGAACCTATTTCTAGGTTGGGTATCCATCACAGATGACTCAATCTAAATGGGCATCAACCTCATCCCTAAGATGTATTCACATCTTCTTATTAATCCTTTTGTCAAAGGACTAATGAAAACTCCTTACAGACATTATATAATCCATATTCTCATAAAATCAAATCTTATAGTTGTCGTTACGTTCTCAATTCGTGCAATAGCCGCGGTACTATCACACTGGATTAATATGTCTGTTCCTCTATCTATTAGAGGATCGAATTGCTTCATACCTTAAAGGATTCATCTGAAAGGATGTCCAATCAGCTTCGCAATACCCTTAAAAGATTGCGGTAACCATTTAGATAGTGTATTTTTAGGTATACGGTGTGTTTGAAACACCTCATAACCTTCTCAAAATTTTACCAATTTTCCATACTAGGATTGGTAAATCTGAATATAAAACCCCCACTACGGAAGTAATATATTAAACCCCCACTATACAAAAAATACTTATATATAGTCAATCACGTAGCAAAGAAACATACTGAGCTACCATACTCATGTCTAGTGCAATCACACATCATTAGCACTAAACCAAATGAGTGAAAACTAATTTACAATCAAACTATATATAATTTTATCCTTTTTAAAATTCTATTTTCATGGAAATGAAATAGATCAAAAGAAATAAATTAAAATTTATTTCAAAAACATACACCACCTTTACTCAAGTCTTTCATGTCAAATAATAAACTAAGCATGTTCTCAATTTCATTTTCATCCTTTAAGTTAGAATTAAAATTTCAAAAAATCACTTATGCATACAAAACAAAGAGTATTGTGCATTTCACTTTCATCAATTCTGAAATCATTCGAATGAACCAAGTCAACAATTATTTTTAATTGTTTTTAAATTTGTTTTCAGAGTACAAAAGTAACTTATCTAACTTAAATGATTTCTTTTACTGTAGAAACTACACAGTTTTCCATTCTTGGTTTACATAGATTCTCATCTTTAACTTACACAAAAAAAAAAAAATTCTACTTATGACTATAACAAATCATACATCATAGAAACAACATCAACAAAACATGCACGCAAGTTAATTTAGCGACATGAATGCAAGTGTGAACAATTTTCTGTTTGCTTCTAAAAATAATAGGCTCACGAATTTATTTTTCTAAAGATTAACTTTTTAAGAACAAAGTTACTTTCTATGAGAAGTTATCTTCAAAATTATAAGCAACAAAATATTCATGACTAAAATTTAGTCTCACCATATATGCTTTTCTATGCTCATTTTAGTGAATTACTTGTCACCTTCATTTTTCTAGTTCCTCTAATTTAAATCAAAGTTGGTAAAACATAGAGTATGGAACCCCCACTATTTTTGACTCAAACAAGAATTTCAAAACAATATCAAAAGACTCCAAAAATTGTGAAAAACTAATGAACCAACGATTTAAACCAAAATGTTTTGCACAATATAGAGAAACAATTCAAACAATTTTCTTGAAAGCAACATTGCCTAATTTACTAATCAAAAATCATTTTTGATATCAAGACAAGTTACTAGAAGCATCTTTATAAAATTCTCAAATACTTTATTTCATCCAATATCTTTGCAAGTTGCGTAAGATTTGAAAATGTACATGTTTTTATGAGTTAGGTAAGATTACATACATGTTACTCAAAAAATTCACCAAGTTTATAAGAAAATATAACATGCTCATATTCATCACTAACTCATTGATTTCTTAAAAGCATGACAAAAACTCATATTTCAAATATTCAAAATTCAATTCTTTCCTGTGTAATATTATATTCAAACATTTTATCCATAGCCTATCATTTGTAGTAGTGCAATGATCAAATTCAACAAATTTCTAATTTATATCTTGTTAATAACAAGAAAGGTGGAAATTAGAATTCTTTCTCATTTCGGAAGTATGAACATCTTTAACAAGATTGTTCTACCCAAAGTAAACTTTGAGATCATACCAATACCAAAAATCGTAGTGATGTGAGTATATCTCAACACCACTTTCTTTCAAATGATTTGGTTCAACTTTTGAACCATAACCTATCAAAACAAACATGGTGTAAAACACCAATAGATACCAACCTCTCACCATATCCATAATTCACATTTAACTTAGCTTGAAAAGCGTTGTTAATAACATTTGATATCCGTACAATTCCATGCAAGAATAGCAAATAAATTCATAATCAATATTATGTTCATTTTTTGGTGAGAGTTGATATTCACATTAGTTTTGACTAGGTTTCTAATTTTTTTGGTTTTAGGTTCGTATAAAATTCCATCTCATAAGTTCCAAACTTATATGAGTCACATGTTTATTGTCATACACATTAATTCTCAATATCTTGTTTCCCTAAAATTTATTCTAAGATTGAACAATCAATTTATTCAATTTAGAATGTCATTTTTGATCACTACAATAACTACAAATAGTTCACCAAACATACCTCAATTGCTTTTAAAGCTCATTTGGTTATAAACCATTGTCCATTCTTTGCGCACCAACAAAGAAACCAGCAACCCCATTGCTCCTCACATCAATTAATCTCCCGCAATTTTTATTTCATTGGAAAATAAAAACTTGCTCAAGCAAGTGAATTTTCACCTGTCAGAATCATGTATATGTGAGCATTTGAAACCAAAAAATAAGTAAGGTATGCACTTACATAATTACTTGAAAATCAACTAATATAGTACTCCAAGTTTCTCTCAAACGTCAAACAAAGATTCAAAGTTATATAGTTATAACATCATACATATACTTATAACTTTCTATTAAGCATGTTATCAAACATATGGGGTGCATTAGTTTGATTGCTATCAATGATAATATTTTTCATTACCAAAACAAGAGTATGAAGTATAAAATCAAAACATGATTTTTAATATAGTTTCTTACTTCTCCAATCTCAAGTATCACGTCTCTTATTTTGGACAAACATACACAACGATTCTGAAATTACCAAATCTCGCAAACTAAATATCCAAATGGAAAATTTCAAAAAGGATTTTGAAGATAAGTTCCTTATCTACAAGTTTCATATTATACATAAATCCAAAATATCAACACAAAGACCATAAAAACGAATTCAACAAGGACTAAATTTCTTCTCGTCAAAAAATTTCAGCAACGTTGTGCAGTTTTCTAAAATACTTTAAAAATATTTTAGGACTCCAAAAATTCTGAAAATTGACATGGATGATTCTCATGATGTATAATATATTCGTTTAAATTTTCAAGACCCAATTCGTCTTCGTTAAATAAATGCACATAAAACTCTATAACATATAAAAAACGTTCGTGTATGTTTACAATAATTTTCTATGCTAAAAATTCATGAAAATGTATCAACCATTTTACAATCCTAGTCCATAACATAAAATTAACTCTTAGGTATCAAGTTACCTAAAACCTCCAAGCATCATATAAAGTCGTTAAAGAAAAATTATACCGTTAATAATTCAATAAACAAAATTAACAATGATACTTATCGCGTTTCAGCAATCATTTTTCTTTCGATATGTATGGCATAAAAAGCGTCTTAAAATTGTTGGAACAATTGCTGAATTATGCCTGCACAAAAAAATAAAAACAAAACACGAAACAAATGTTATGGCTGAGTCGCGGACTAGATCGCTTTCTTTAAGACGTTTCGCGGCTCTGCCCAAGATTGGGAAAGCAGTTCTTCAATGACGCGTCGTCCCCAGGATAAAACAGCCGAGATCAATCTCTTACACAATCACTCTTGCACGGTGAGAGTATGTGAAACTTCTACACTTCGTTCTTGCTCAGAAACTCTTTTAGAAAAAACCAAGGATGATCACACACTTGTTTTTCTCTCTCTCAAAATTCATTTTCTAAGCTCAAGTAACTTAAAAGAAAAATCTCTCTCTATAGAAAAAAGGTTTTAACAACTCTTCAAATTCTTTTCATGAAAAAACTGATTTTTCATAGTCAAAGAATTAAATAGGATTAAATAAAATGAATTAATAAGTTGGCAATTAGCATCATTAACCAATTCAACAAAAGGTTTTTGACATTAAAAGCGAAATAAATTTATTCTTTAAAGGAAGAATAAATGTCACAATAAAGCCATTTAAATGAGACAATAATTTATTGGAAATTAATAATGTTTTTAAAACATATATTTCCAACACATCTATTTCTAGTATCCAAACAATCCAACTTGAAAGTCAAACCACGTGTGCTATGAGATGAGAACTCTCATTGACCAGATTTGATGAAATCAGGTGCTACTATGGGCAGTAAAGAGGTCCACTTTCACCCAAACTCATTCACACACTCATTCAATCGAAAAAATGTCCAACCAGTCGAGACTAAAACGCACATGATCAACCGCTTGGGAAAGAACTTGTACTGGGTGGCATATGATAAGCTTCCTGATAAAAAAGACAAATATATATATATATATATATATATATGGTGCAGGGTAAGGTTATAGGCATACTTGATTGGAGTTATCATCTCTGTGAATGTATATGTGATAACATATGTGGATCCATATCTTGATATTTATAACGCATATAAGTAATCAATAGTTTAAGAAAAGGTGGTGTGTATGTGGGCCAAAAAACAGTTGAGATTGTCCAAATTTTTGGACAATAGAGATTTTGTCTTGGCCCTCTAACGCTAACTATTTGTGTAAGCTAACCATATCTAACCTTGGGTCTAACGGACGACAGTGATTATGCCCCACTATCAACAGAAAAACTCATCTTAAAATTTATTATAATTACTTGTAAAGGGAAATCAGTTTCTCTTATTCTTAAAAATATTAAAAATCAATTAATCACTAATTAACCCTCCTAATTAGGCCCCCAATTTATATCATAAAACTAAAAGAGAAATCAGTTTCTCTTATTCTTCATCTTTCTCTCCTACCCTTTCTCTTCCCCACCACCACCACCATTAACGACTGTGATTATTTTTTTTACCCGATTCATCGCGTAATCGTCGCATGAAGCGGGTATCTTTTTAGTTCTTGGTTCTATAATGTAGCTGTGATCTTTAAGTCTCAAACAGTACGGAATACCATGTTGCCTTCAAGGTACTTTATTTGGTATTATTCAGTGAAAGTGTCAGTTGTAATCTTAAAACTACTGTTGTTTTTACTAGGTCAAAATCACATCACCGAGGAAATATTTCGTACGAGCTTGCTCAATGTGCCCATTATGTGGTTACTTTATGTGTTTCCTTAGTTTGTATTGTTTGTATTTCATGAAATGTTGATATACATACATTCTTAGCATCTCTGAGACACAATAATTTTCTTTGCACTGATGTTTTTTTTTTATTTTTTGTAGAGATCGATTATGCAGAGGTTAGAGTTGTCACAATAATCATCATCTCAAAGATGACGATTCTTTTGTTTTTATCCATTGTCCCTTAATGAAAGGTTCACGCTGTGTTTTATGCATATGAGCTTTGGTAAGAACTTACTCTGGCCGATCTTGCCAAAATTTTCTTTTTTTATGTTCTGTGGTATACCTACAGTTTTCCACATGGAGTTGAATAACTATTTCTTAACTGCAAGAGTTTTCTCACCTGCTAAGATTACTCTTCCAGTTCCACGTGCCACTCAAGAAAAATTGATGAGGTAACTGTTGGAGAAATTATGTATTAATTTGTAGCAAAGTAATTTTTCATTTGGAATGATATTCAAATGTGGGCCTTTTATTCATTTTGAAAAAACCAGTCGTACACAACAACAAATGTACATCTTATGATACCTGATTAAAACTGCAGCAAATGAGAATATTAATCAACTGCATCCATTGTTTGTAGGTGTAAGGACCCTCAAGTTCGTCAACGCTATTAGACCGGTCAAGTGTCGAATTAGCCGATAATAACCCGATTAGTTTAACACAAACAATAATTAATAGGAATTAATCTCACAACCCTCTAGATACGAAACTAGTACCGTTGAATAGATCTCGAAAAGTTATGCATAATAGACTACTCGAATGTTTCATTCGGATACTAGGCGAAGAAGATATCATCGGATGAGTATGAACGGAAGATTAGTTATTTTATAGTTTAGCCGCCTGGGTTGCTCTTATCGTTTTGTCGGGTTCCTTTAGAAATTCTGCTCGGCCTTATCAACCCAAAGCGAGAGGATAAACTCTCATTTATTTTCTTCTTTCTCTTTCTTCTTCCTCTTCTTCTTCTTCTTCTTATTCTTTCTTCTCCTCTGTTATTCCTCTTCTTCCCTCTGTCGATCTCATTTTCAATGGATTAAGCTTGAATCTCTCGAGAATAGTTCATATAAAGCTTATAGTCATTGAACATAAGAAGTAGGTGTTGGTTTCGTGTTTGTTTGAGCACGGATGAAGAGGATGGAGTTGCTGTTGTAGATCGAACATAGGAGTTCTAAAGTTAGGGATTGTGGTTATTTGAGAGGTGTTTTGGGTTGCTGTTAGATGAAGAACAATAGGGATGTAGTTGAATCAAAGTTCTGAGGTTGTTTTGATGATCGAATCAAAGAGTTAGGGTTTCTCAAATAATCAAATTAAACTACGGATTAGTGGTGTATAAGAAGAATTGAGGATTGGGTTTAGTTGATTGAGGAACATGGCGAAGTTAATTAGATGTTGGAGATGTTCTGGGGAAGAATTGAGGAATTAGGGTTCTTAATAGATTTCGAATTCAGGGTTGCAGTGGAGAAAGATGAGACTGATGTTGAATAATTAAAGGAAGAAGAAGACTTTCAGACTTGTATTTGAGGTAATTGTTCTTATCAATAATTTAGTTTGAGTTTATTATTGAGATATATGATTGTTGTTGAAGTTAAGAATTGGAATGATTATGGATAAAGGGGTATGGAACCGTGGTATGTGGTTTAGATTTATGTTGAATTACATGGATTGAGCTTTAAGGATTGGTGTTGGTACTAATGTTGATTGCATGGAGTTATAGTGAACTCAATTGAGTTAGTACTATGCCTGGTGTGATTGAATTGCTGGTGGTATTATTGAATGAGATACGCAGTTGAAGATTAGTGATGTTGGTAGTTTGAAATGGCAGTGTAAAGGGATGTTAGATTGATATGGCAGAAGTGTTATGAATCTGAAATGCTATGGTTAGACAATGTTGTGTTGGTAGTGATGATGGGTGAATTGCACTTAAGGTTTAAATGTATGTAGTGAACTGGTGTTGAGGGGTGTTGGTAAATTGCAGGAAGAATTGTCGAGCTGACTCGGTTAATCTGACTGAGTCGAATTGATCTTGTTAACCTGGGTCGAAACAGCTTGACTCACTGAGTCATTAACCAGCTGACCTAACCTTAACTGTTGACCCTTGACCGAGACTTGGACGTTGACCCTGACTTAGACGTTGACTGTTAGTTGACTTATTCTGACCAAACGTTGACTATTAGTTGATCAGTTAGATTAGGCCTTGGGTTAGTGGACTTTGGCTTAGGGCTAGTTTTACTAGTTTGATGATTTGGACCTCTTGTGGTCCAAATTAGCCTTTGACTCCTCCTACAAAGTTGTAGATATTCATAAGACTTAGATAATGAACTATATAATCAAGCTAATTGAATTAGTAGACGTTATATAAGTTAAAGATAGATAATTAAAAGATGTAGAATCATAATTGGATTTAGAACCATTAGTTAGATTTGTATGATTCCTGTGTGAGCCTTTCGGCTAGATTCTTAGACTTCTTGTATGATTAACAATTAGTCTATATTAACAACGACCAATTCAAATGATGGACCAGTGGATCGTGGATCTCTAGGTAGGCATGGATTGTCATCAAAAGAGGTGGGAATACTTTTAACTCTTTTGAAACCATTATTATTTATTTTACAAAATTTTATGTTTAACAAACTCATGCATTGTCTGTCTGTGCTTTTCATGCATTGTTTAGTTTGTATTATGATTGTTTTTTTGATTCTTTGAATCTTTCCATGAATTGGAAAGGACCTGTAATGTATGTCATTATGAATTGTTATACTTATGGGAAATGAGAATTTCCACTTGTGGTATATAGGATACGCTCCTTCACATTTATACCTACATGAATTCAGCTTTTATGCTTAAATTTGGTCATCATTAAAGGGTGATATCAATAGTTATTCAGTGTGGAACAACCCGCCATCAATATTATACATTGTTTGAAGAAGGAGTTTGTCCATATACATGTTTGTGTATTTCCAGTGACTTAGTCACTTTGATGTTTGGGAAAACATGTATTGTTTTCCAAATCTTGCTCATGATTTCTTTAAAGTTAAATGTTATTCCTGCTGGGCACCCCTTTTAGGGATGATGTGCTAACCCTTTCCCACTTTCATTTTCAGAGACAGATCAGAGTTACGCAGCGAAAGCTTCGAGGAGTTGACTCCGTTAATTAGTTATTTTCTTCTATGTTTATTATGTTGTTTATATTTGCAAAACAAATGACTATTGTATATGTATCCTCTGAGAGGAGTTCTTGTATATATATATATATTTTAGAGCGGGGATAGTTTTGGGTTAAGTTTTTATAGCATATTTCTTAATTGAATGCTTAAGTGTTTGATTTAGATTCGTAGTGCCTCTTTATATTAGTTAATCTCATGGATTAGTCAGCTGCTAGCTTAGAGGCCGCTACAGTAGGTCAAGCCACATTACCCAAAAACACTCGACTATACACCAACACAATTGATCTTAGAGGATGGAGATGATTAGGTACTGTCATAGTTGATTCAAGAGATATAATAGAGATAAATAGCTTTGGATCTGTAGTTTATATTTATTGAGATGTTTCACATTGTAAACTTAACCACGTGTAACCTACTTCAAGAGTATACTTGGTTGGAGATGTATACAAAAACCAGCTGAACCAAGTCACCAACTAAGTAATCTGAAGCTTACTTTTCGTAACCTATTCAATCCGTTTTTGAAATTATCCAATCTGTGTATTCACTATCATGTTAATCTTAAACTTATGACTTGAAAGGAAAATCTCTTTTCCGTTAATAATCATTGTTATCTACAACAGTTATGGGTCATGAGAAGAGCTCAGACTGTTTGTTGATGCATTTTGTGACTGACATCAAGAGAGGCAGAGTTGCTAGGAGTATAACTATGACAAAGATGCATTTGGAAAATCATCATAGAATAAAAAGAAATAAAAGAGTCCACAAGAGAATCCCAAAATATACGTGCTAACTATTTAATCTGAAATAAGATAAACAGACATCTCTAAAGTAGATATGAAATCAGACCTGCCAATGTAGCAACTTCATATCCAAGATGGGATCAAGTCATCAGGAACGTAAGATGACAAACTAAGTCTATGGAAGTGGAAATTTAACCTCATTGGATGCAACCATTATTGTCACTGTGCATTTCTACGATGTTAGAATACTTGACTTTAAAATCTTCTAGAGGATTCTAATATCTACTTTATGATTCATCTTTTTGATCGGGAAAAATCTTTTAGATTTAGCAAAATTCAATCATCAGCAACATAAAATTCAAAAATGCACGGCTTACATGTTTTTTTTTTTTTTTTTGTTCGGTAAAGAAAATTTTTTGATCGAAAAAAAAGAGGGTATAAGGTATACCTCATAAGATACAAGAAAAACAAAATAGAAAAGGAAAAAGAAAGCAAAGAAGTAACAGACTACCTCTTTGCACCAAACTTACAAATGATCAAAGTAAATTTTTGGCCAACATGTCATCAAATCAACATAAGATGGAGACTCTAAGTTTTTATAAATCAAGCACCAAGTGAACAGGATATACTTAATCTTCTTTTGAATAACAATCTCATTGTTTTCTTTTCCTGTAAAGACTCTAGAATTTCTTTCCAACCAAATACTCCAAACAATTTAACCATCTTTGAGATCATGCACCAAATTTGTAATCTATTGTGAGCAATTGTCCATAAAATAATTTCACTTTAGGTTGAACAATTGTTGTTTAGATGGTAGTTCTATATTCCAGAAAAACTCTATATACATTGAAAAGTGAATAAATCATCCCCTTTAGTGAAAAAATCATAGTGACAAACAAGTGGAGATGTCTTATCCGTTCTCTCACAAAATGATAATGAATATGAATATGCTTTGATCTTGAATGTTGAATAGATTGATGGCCTTGAAGTGATTCCAAATATTTGAAGCAAAACTCACAAAGATGAAGAAAGAGATGATTCAGAAAATGCTGTGAGTTGCATTTATTGCAAAAAGATATGCCATGGCCAAGTGTGCCTTTGAGATCAGAATACGCTTTAAAAAGAGATTGGGTTGGTCGATGCATAAACCGATCGACCTGATTGACTCGCATATGTGATATCAGGATGAGTCCCTATTGTAAACCACCAACCAGACTACGATAATCTATCTCTAGTTTGTAATCTAAAAGATCCAATGTGATCGATTTTGAGTTAAACAATTGTCCAAACCAAGAAAATAGAAATAATTTTCTTGTTGAAGTGTAGGCTTTAGGTGGAAATTTTTGCAATAAGATGAGAATGCCACCACTTGAACGTTCCATTCCAAATATTTAGGAAAATAAGAATGAAATAGAGATGATTAAGATCCCATGTTTTGCATCTTTGTCACGACCACCATTGTTCCAAAATTCCAATTAGACATCTCTTTGTTGTAGTTTCCACGACCAAAACCTCCTCCACGTCCGCGACCGAAATGTCCCTTCTAGAAGAACCAGCAAAGAAAGAAACTAATCTATCTCTAGTTTGTAATCTCCACGAAGAGTTGTGGAGACAAGTTCAAGATCGAAACTGTGAGCAATTGTCCATAGAAATAATTTCACTTTAGGTGGAAATTTTTCATGCTTTGAGATTTGAGAATAGGAGTTATCTGAGACTCCCAAAGAAGATAATATGTATTTTTGTCGAGAAAAGAATTATAAGTAGATTTGACATCATCATTCTGCAAACTATCTAGAGAATTATAAGTAGATTTGACAGTAAACTGACCTCTTGGCCCAATGGACCATTGAAGAACATCCTCCGTCTCCTTGTTGATTGTCACAGAAATTAAACATCTTTGTCAGTCTTCATATTCTCTTCTGACATTTGCATTCAATCTTCTAGGCACATTAAGATTCCAAGAAGCATCATCCTCCATATAGACCTCTGCCACCATTTTGTTTTTTCTCTTGAGATAGCATATAAATTTGGAAACTTCAAAAAAAGAGGGCTATCAAATAACCAACTGTCCATCCAAAACCTAGTATTGTTACCAGAATTGATCTTGAATTTCACATGATTTTTAAAGAATTGACTATTCTTCATAATTCCTTTCCAAACTGATCTCCCATAAGAAGTTTTTGGAAATTTAGAAAACCATTTCTTTTCTGTGCCATATTTTTCAGCTACTATCTGCCTCCATAAAACTTCTTTCTCCGTTGCAAACCTCCACTGCCATTTAGAGAGAAGAGTTTTTTCTTCTTTGAGACTGAGATCCAGCCTTCTTCTTTTTCACCTTCTCTGATAGTTGAAACTGATCTTGTAGAATCTGCACCTGTTTTGTTTGATGACCCTCTTAAAACTGAAACCCAATCTTGAACCTTGTTCTTCTGAATGCATCGATCTTCCTGCTGCAAACCTTGACGATCATAACCCACTGACTCCTTCCTGTTGCTGTGTGAAGACGAACCCCGAACCATCTTTGCTGCGAGAAACTAGGACATTATCTCTCCTCCTTCAGTCCAAAAATTGCACGACTTACATGTTAGTTTGATAAAAAGATACACCAAATCAAAAATGCACCACGATGAGGAGAAGCGAGCCCATGCGACACCAAATTAAAAATGTATCGGGACGGGGCGAGGCATAGTCGAGCCACACCAAATCAAAAATGTGCGGGGACGGGGTGAGGCGCAGCCGAGCCACATCTAATAAAAAATGCACAGAGATGGGGTGAGGCGTAACCTAGCCACACAAAATTAAAAATGCATGGGGACGGGACGAGGCCCCACGACATCAATCAAAAATGCACGATGGGGCAAGGCAAAGCCACGTTACCCCAAGTCAAAAATATGGCTAAAAAGAAAAAGAATACCCGGTAGTAACACGGACACAAAATCTAGTAGTGTTACGTGTTACAGTTGATATATCACAAAAACACAAACATTTTACTGTTTCTACTTGTCAAACATTTTACGTATTACGGCAACACGTTGCATACTTGTCAAATAAAAGCACTAGCACCGAACACACGGTAATGTAGTTGACTTGTTGTGGACATGTGGAGGTAAAATCAAAAGAAAAAATCAAAAAACTACTTTCCATCTCTGCCTATTGACTGTTATAGGATTACACTTGTTTCCTGGTGTACTTTTCCTTCCACTAGCATCGAAAATTTCGCAACCTTATTAAGAAAATATTAGAGCCGAAGATGCGTTTCATCTATTTGAAAAATCAATTCAAAGATGTATTTCAACGGAGAATAGATCAAAGCTTCATCTTCCTAGAACACATCTTGTTGGAGAAAAATGAGCTTTTAATAAAAATGGTTTGGTCTTGGTGTGGTTTGATCTAGTGACCTATGAGTCCAAGGATACTTGCTCATTTTATGAGTGAATGAATCTCTCTTTAGTCCCACATTGGGTATAATAGAGAAGGAGTTCCACTATATAACCATATTGCTATGGATATGTTAACAAACGAGGATGGAACGGGTGGGCTAAAAGATATTTGGACTAACCCATGTGTCATGCGTGTATATCACATACCAAGCCTTGTGTCTGCCAAGTTTTTCTTTAAGAGTTTTATTTATTGGAGGATTCCTTTTACGCCTATAAATACAACTCGAAAAATCTCTTTTAAAAACGCACAAGAAGCGACCATCTTTTTGTCTTCTTTTCTTCATCTATCTTCTTTCTTTTGTTTGTGCGGCGTTTTACTTTCCATCCACGTTGCTGAGTTCAAAAGAGGGTAACTTGTGTTGTGCTAACTCAAGTTATATCGGGCAGTCTTATCCTGGACACATCTTCGTTGTGAGGGGTTTAGCATTACTCAACTCGAGTATACCTGCGAACTAATGTGTTAAGGACAACTGTTGAACCTGTGATTCTGCCCTCGTCAAGTTATTTCGGTAGAGTTATTTTGGATTAGTTCTTTACATATTATTTTTTTATACATCTAACGTGTTGTTCATTGTTGCAAGGTCCCAACACATCTTTGCTTTTATTTGACAAGTATGCAACGTGTTGCCGTGTGTTAAAATAACATTGACTCAAACGATTACCAAATCAAAACCATATTCCAGTTTTGAATAACCTTGACTCAAACGATTTTTTTATTTATTTTTGGTTTAGCAATGTTATATATAAAGATTATTTATCTTGGTATATCTATTCTATTATCCCTTCTTTAAATTCCATCCCATTATTTTTCCATCCACATCTAAGTTTTCAACCCAGCTTTTAGCTTGTTTTCATTCATGGTGGTGAAGAATGCAAGGTCCCAACACATCTTTGCTTTTATTTGACAAGTATGCAACGTGTTGCCGTGTGTTAAAATAACATTGACTCAAACGATTACCAAATCAAAACCATATTCCAGTTTTGAATAACCTTGACTCAAACGATTTTTTTATTTATTTTTGGTTTAGCAATGTTATATATAAAGATGCTTTGGATCACTCGTATCTTGGTATATCTATAAAATTCTATTATCCCTGCTCTCTAAAATTCCATCCCATTATCCCTACTCTCTAAAATTCCATCCAAGCTTAATTCATGGATATCCAGTTTTCAACCCAGCTTTTAGCTCTTCTGGTTTTCCTTTTCTTTGTATTCATGGTGGTGAAGAATATTGGAAATGTATCAGGCTCAAAATTGCCTCCAGGTCCATGGAAACTACCTTTTATTGGGAATTTGCATAACATGCTAGCGTTAGGCCTAGAACCACACCGTGCGCTCAGAAATTTAGCCAACACATACGGACCGATTATGCACTTGCAACTCGGTGAAGTTCGTATGCTTGTTGTTTCATCCCCAAGTGTCGTCAAACAGATTATGAAGACCCACGACTTGAGTTTCGCAGAAAGACCGGAACTGTATTCTGGGAAGGTTATGTTATACGATCGTAGTAGTGTTATCTTCTCTCGCTATGGTGATTATTGGAGGGAAATGCGTAAGATTTACGTCTTGCATCTCTTAAGTGCTCAACATATCCCATTGATCCGGCCAATAACAGAAGAGGAGGTAAAGAATACAATCAAAAGCATTTCTTTGCAAGCTGGTGAATCTGTCAACCTCAGTAAACTAATGAATTCCTTGTTCAATACTATCACTTCAAGAGCAGCGTTCGGTGATAAATGCAAAGTTAACCAAAAATTCATTCAAATGGTGCGTGAATCACTTACTTTGGCAGGCGGCTTGGAAGATTTATTCCCTTCGTATAAATTGTTACATCGTTTAGATGGAAAAAGATCAAGATTGTTGAGATTACATCAAGAAGTCGACAAGTTTCTAGAGGGAGTTATCCAAGAACACAAAAAGAGTAGAATGGTTAAAAACGATGATGGTAAATCAGAGGAGGAGGATTTGGTAGATGTACTTCTTCGGGTTCAAGAGAGCGGTGAATTCTCATTAACAACAGAAAATATTAAAGCGGTCATATGGGTTCGTATAATTATATATATCACTATATATACATATATAGCTGGTTAAACATTTCGAGATTTGTAATTAATTGTTTTCTTTTCAAACAGGAAATCTTCGCCGGAGGAACAGATACTTCAACCATTACAATACTATGGGGAATGTCTGAGTTGCTAAAAAACCCTAGAGTAATGGAGAAAGTTCAAATTGAAGTAAGACGGGTCTTTGGTGGGATGAACCCAATCGATGAAACAGATATTAGTAAACTAGAATACTTAAAGCTAGTTATCAAAGAAACTCTGAGGCTACACCCTCCTGGTCCACTCACGATAAGGGAAAGCAGAGAGAGATGTGTCATCGATGGATATGATATACCGGCGAAAACCAAAATAATTGTCAATCTATGGGCTCTAGCAAGAGATCCAGAATACTGGAGTGCCCCCGACACGTTTGAACCAGAGAGGTTTGATGGTAGTTCAGTTGATTATAAGGGAAATAACTTTGAGTATCTTCCATTCGGAGCTGGTAGAAGGATGTGTCCGGGGATGTCATTCGCTATGGCTAATGTTGAACTAACACTTGCTCATTTACTATACCATTTTGATTGGAAGATCGTAGGAGAATTAAAAAACCCTGAAGAACTTGACATGACAGAGCTCTTTGGGGTATCGGTTGCTAGAAAAAATGATTTGCTTTTGATTCCCATCCCTTTTGTTTCTTATTGAGGCAGTTTTTTCTTTATGTAACTTGCAGTATTTCCTTTTCTTGCATCGCAGTATGCAGTCTGTAATCTGAGTCTGTGCTCATCATATGCATTCTGTTTTTCTGCTTCTAAATAAATAGTAATTGCTTTGCAACAAGCAATTAAGATATACAATTTGTGGCTTCCATTGGAAGCACTATTAAGGTCACGCATTCATTCCAAACAGGTTACCATCTAGTAGATTCATCGGTTACCCCACGGGACAGGTGCACAAATTTTTTGGGATCCACACATTCAGAAAAGTTGGGGAAAGAGTATGCAAGTGTTGAGGCAAGACTACAAACTAAAATAATCAGTAGGTCTGATTCAAATGTATGTCAACTAGTAATTAAAATTCATCACATAGTAAGGAAATTATACATCAAACTCAAAGGTATCACCTATTTGCCGCCCACACTTATCTTATTTGCCAGCGTCATTAATTACCACCCCATTTATTCTATTTATTATCACCCATATAATTCTCAATGAATCCTAAATACCACCTCTTAATTTTTTGTTTACACCCAATAACAAAACACTAAAACAAAACCACCCTGAATTTTAAATTATATTTGCTTCTCCATCTCCACCGCCAACCACCTTCTTCTTCTCCATCACCACCCACAGGCCACCATCTCCATTCGTTTTTTTTCTTTCCTTTTTCTACATTTTTATTCATTTTAGAGATGCCATAGGCCTATTCCTATGCACATGCCAAAAAAAATGGCGTTTGGCATACCAGGTGGCATGGCAAACCATTTGCTCCACTATGGGAAAACCACAGAGCGATCGAATTTCTAGCGAGCGATATTAACAATATCGCTGGCGATAATAATTATATCGCCAGCGCTATTAACTCTAGCACCAACGGCTAGTTCTTCATCGCTATAAATATGTAACTTTCAAACTCAAAATTTACCCCAAATTTTTTACACAAAAAATTTCTCTTCCTCTCAAAATATTCTCTATTTCTCAATCTAATTTATTTCTTATATTTTCTCCAAATGGCACAATTAACCCAACTTGATTCGGAAACGCAACTTGATTTTTCTGGAGTAGTGCTTGAAGGTGCCGTTGAGAAGATATGTGATAGATTTACAGAAATAAGTAAGAAGCAAAGAAGTCTCCAATTTTTGGATATCAACCAAGTCAAAACCGCAACTAAGAGAAGGAAAAGAAAGGTTAAAGGAAAAGAAAACCAAGGCAAAACAAATTCGAAGCCAAAGAAGAAGATAAACAAAGGAGACTCCGTTCATGAGCGCATTGATTGGAAATTTGGTGAAATGAAGAAGATTAACAAGATGAAGAATATTGTCCCAAATTTTTATTTTTAAAGTCCAGTTATATTTATTTTGGAACTTATATTGTCTAGTTTTTATGTCTTGTAAAGATTACTATTAAGAAATTTGAATTTGAAGTTTGGATTTTGAATTTGAAAATTTGAGTATTGTTGAAAATTAAGAACGCGTAATTGGGGGATATGAAAACTAATTGGGGGATATGAATTACTTCCCCCAACCAAAGGTGGTTGTTAAGGGGTGTTTTTTAGTGCGCAAATACAAAAACACCCTTTCATTAATTAAAAATCATTATGAAAAGACTGTAATGCCCTTTCCCTAAAAACATTAAAATCAAATAACCAAATTCATATATCCCCCAATTCCCATTTTAGGTACCGGCATAGTTAGGGTTAGGTTTTGAAAAAAAAAAATTCTTCATCTTCTTCCCCATCGTTCATTCTTCATCGACGATTAATCGTCGAATCAAAAATTTCTTCATCGATTAACCTACCATAACCATGCCTCCACGAAAGAAATCAAAATAAAAACGGAAAACCAAATCGATTGCTCAACAAACACATGAACAAAGAATCGAGAACATTGCTCAACAACTAGAAGAGGACGCAGCAGCGAGCTCGGATGATCAACCACTCATGGCTTCTCTGAGAAGGTAAGTGATTTTTGAACTCATTTATGATTGTTTTAATCGATTTGTAGCCATGGGTTTAGGTTAGAGTCGCCAACAATAGCTGAAACTTTCGAGTTACAGAGAGTACCGGCATAAGATCTAGGTTTGAATACCAAGCCGGTTTAGGTACCAGCATAGCATTTGTGTTGAATACCATGCCGGTTTGCATTCCTGAAACTGAATTTTTTATACCGGCATACAATTAGGGTGGAATACCATACCAGTTTGAATTTCTAAAACTTAAATTTTGTACCGGCATACGAATTGGGTTGAAGACTATTCCGGTAGTCAACTAAAAACACACAGGAACAATTTTTTGTACCGGAATTGTATCTAGGTTTCGTGAATGTCGGTACTTAAAAACAGGCATGAGTTAGTTCAATTCGGAAATGCCGGTAGTACACTTAAAACATACAGGAACATCACTGAAATTGTGCTCAATACCGGCACACAATTTAGGTTCCATAGGATGCCGGTACAACGATACCGACATGCTCGATATTTAAGATTTTATGCCGGAACATGTTACCGGCATTGGTTTGTTTAAGAGTTTGAATTCCGGTTCCTAAACTTCCATGACTTTTCTTATGTTTGTTTTGTTTTCTTATGTTATAGGTCAAAAGCACTACGGGAAAAAACAACGTTTACAACACAATCTAAGAGTTGTAGTACCCCTACGACAACTCCATTTCATGGGTTATGGAAGGGGGGTATTGTAGAAAGTCCAAGCTTTTCTACAATACTTGACTAAGAGTTGTAAATGGTGTTGTGATTCATGGTTCGACAATATTTTGCCAAAGTTGTGATTCTCTTTCGATTTTTTTTGAAAGCCTAACACAACTCTTGCTTGTGTTGTAGGACTATTTTACACAACAAAAGATGTGTATCGTAAAAATATGTTACACAACACTTGTATAAGTTGAAGGTCTATCTTAGACAACCTATGATGTGTATCATTGAAATATGTAACACAACACTTATATAAGTTGAAGGACTATCTTAGACAACCTAGGATGTGTATCATAGAAATATGTAACACAACACTTGTTACTATTATGAATAAGATTTGCACTACACTTGTTATAGTTGTAGAACTATGTTGGACAACACCTAGTTATGTCGTAAAGACATTCTTTCACAACCACTGGTTTGTGTAGTTGAAACATGGAACACAACTCTTATCAGAAGTTGTGTGCATAAAACTTTTTCGAAAAAAAATTTATAGCTGAAACCGAATTGCCGAAAGTATTTCACATTCACATTAAGCTTCCAGTGTAACACATTTACATTCATTCAAATGACCATTTATTTAAATTATAACGAAATGAAACCTGCATCCATAAATCCAAATGACCATTCAATGAAAAAATCGGTATTCATAATTCTCAGATTACAGATGATCAGTAACTTTAATTCCAAAACTAATTCTAACACGTAAAAACAATCTGCAGCTCCTCTATACTACCACAAGGAATGAGCAGATGAGAAATACAAAACTAGTAACTACTGGGTGTTCAGAAACTAGGACCAACTCATAGCAATGTAGAACAGAGCCAAGGAAAGGAAGAAAGATATTAGCAGGGAATATGTACGCCACAAGCCACCAACACTGAATGGTTTGTTACGATTTTGATTGGTACCTTAGTAAAAAGTCCTAATCCTCGGTAAACTTGATCTTCTTTGGAACAGCTTGGACACTACCCACCTGTAAAAACAAGGTCACACACATAAGAAAAAATGCGGCTAAAATGGAGAACTAAATATACTGGATCAAGGCAAAGCTTTGAATTGCATCTGAGCAAAGAATTGTATTTGGATATCCAAACTAGCATATATATTTTTGGTCTCAGATAATTAGCTTTGTATCATACCTAACTTAACACAGTTGATATACATAAAAGTAAAAGTATGTGAAAGTAAATCAAGGAAGACTATATAACTCATCAATTGAAAGCAAACCCAGAACATCGATTTTTCAGATCATCACAATGCTTCTTGTATGCAGTAGTTGGACACAGTAGGTTTCGTGACTTACTAGCAACAACACCAAATCAATGTTTGTATAACAATTTTGACGCAAAAAACGAAGTCCAGCAATTAAAACGAGATAATTAAGGTCATTAGAGGAGAGTCTAATTTACCTCAATTCACCATGAAAAGGAAAATAGAGTACTAGATCAGTGACCTATCAATCTATTAATCTTAATGAAAAGCAAAAGCAAAAGCAAAATGAGAAAGAAAACTAGCAGAGCGAAAAATGCGATTCTTACAATTTCTGGGCATTCGTAATCAATACCAGCAACATCTATCTTCAGTCGTCGCTTCTTGTCTCGCTTCATGATTCCCTCCACCAATTTTCTATGTAATTTCATGTACACAAATCATGATAAAGAGTTAAGAGTGACATGAAAATACAGTGTGAAGTCTGCTTTGTTTGGATATTAGTACTTGCGGTCAACAATATGTAGTTCAAAATTACAATACCTTGTTATGGTTGTTGCGTTCAATTTAAGTCCAGTTCAATGGTTTGTATCGGTGAGTTACACCATACCATCTATAAAAGAACACCACAAGATTGGCAGGCTTTCCAGTAACTCAAGAACATTATTGGTTCAACCCAAAGAAGGGCCTTGCTAATATAAGACTCAACAGATCATGATAATGCTGAAATACAAACTAAGACTCTTTCTTGGTGATAACACTTATGGGGTAACCAGATATGGCATGGGTGATGGTCATGAAAATAGGAAAACAAAGTTATGTGTGACAATACAATAAAACATTTCGATACTGCAAAAGTTTTATGACAACAACAATAACAACCGAATTCTGAGCTTCTTTTCTCATTTTCACCCATAAGATAGTTTTTCATGCTTACTAATATCGGTTGCATTAAGATGTCTAACGAAACAGGACCCAAGTCATGGGTTGAGCTCTCAATGTTTTAAATACTTCATCCAAGTAGAGCCAGTTTTCCTTATTTCCCACTCTCAATACAGAGGGAAAAATTCCAAGTAAATGGCAAACAATAGTAGTCTCTTATACTTTTGTCCAGTGACAGTTGCGAACAAGTAGAAGCAATACTATGAAGAATTTTAATTTGAATTGCAACAGGGACGCCTTAAAAATGAAAATCATTAGAATGAAAACTACAGCACCAAATATCATTAAACCAAGGGCAAGAATAAAATAAAACTCCATCATTTGTCAGGAATAATTAAAAAAAAAAAAAACCTTCTTCAGTAAAATATTTGGACAGGAAGCTGACTAGAGAGATGTTGCATTTCTCCACAACTGAATGAAATTGTCCCCGCAAAGCTTGAGTGTGTATCAACCTCCATGGAAAGATAATTTGGCCTTTGTTGATATCCAACTTACAAACAGGGCCAATGTGTTCGCTGAATACAAAACCCATAAGTCTGCGCATACTTCCTCAATGAGTTACTTCAACCTTCACACCTCTAAGGGCCTTCTTGATATGCAGTACAAAACCCTCAAGCGAAGACCCTAATCCAATGGGTTAGGATATTTGATCAAAAGCGTCTTGGTCCATGGATGCAAGTGGTTTCCCTTCCTTATCACATGGATGGTAACTCATAGACTTGGTCCATTTTCCTGTCATAAGTATCTTTGGTTCCTTGGCAGCATTGTAAACATATCCATCCACTTGAACACGAGATCCACTGCACAACCGAAAATTAAAGGCATTAATCAGATTGAAAGCAATTCGCAACACAATCAAAGTAAATGAACAAAATAAGGCGAGCTAGGCACCCTTGGAGCACGAGGCAGAAACTAGTCGCCTCGCCAATAAGACTCCCAAGGTAGAGAGCCACTGCCTTGAACTAGTTTTCTGGTCGCCTTGGGCGCACCTAGGTGCCTATTGCCTCACACAATGTAGTGCATAATGAAACAGAGAATGAAAGAGATTCGCAGAACGATACCCAAAACAACCAGGTGGTTGAAACTTGAAAACAACATAATCTCCAGTGGTCATGTTCGTCAAGGTTAACTCTCCCGATAAAGGAACCCACAATCGGCCAAATATAAGGTTTTTAGCTCTTATGTGAGGCGGATTAGCATCTAGGACTACACCATCTCTTTTAAGAGTAATACGAGTTCTGGGAAGCATATAACAATTTCAGAACTAAAGCCAACATATATTCGAGAGACGAACAAAGAAGATACAGATCAAGTTTTACCTGGTGCTAGGATAAATATCAAGTGAATTTCCCAACAATTTGGTCCTCAAGTTAGATGTAATATTATGTATAAAAATTTATGTGATGCAGAAAAATAAATTCATAGACAAACATTAACATGAGATGGAAGATGATCAATAAAGAATCAACATACAATATCAAAACAAGAGTTTATAAGCTTAACCTTCATGTGTAGAGGAACCACTCTCCACAATCCTTGTCATCTTTTTAACATCCTGATTGATCCACAGACTGTAGTTACACTGCCAAGAAATTCCAGAGACATGAGGAAAGTGAGCTCCCCATTGTCTGCATTCCAACACCATCTAGACTGAAGCACCGCCAATAACCATTTGTATCTTCTCATCTCAATAACCCTTGTCAGATTCAACAACACCATCAATTGTAACAGCATTTCAATACCACCATCTCAAAGGCATCAGATCTTGTATCATCCAACTCCACCAGATAATTCCATTTCACCAGATGCAAATCAATTTCAAGACCAAAAAATCTATGTTTCTCTATCTAATTTCAGCTCACAAACACTAGAATTCTTCATTTGCAGCTCACAAACACCAATCTCTTCTTTCCCTTTCATCAACGAAGTCACCACCACCTTCCATTTCATCGACGATGTCTTGTAACACCTTCAGCTGAATTCCGACAAAGTACCAAATAAGACCAATTAAGGCAGCACTCAGCATGAATTAACGAACTCATACACAAATTCGATTAGAACCCAATTCCAGTGATAAACATGAATAAATAGACAAAAGTAGCAGCTAAATAAAAATTCAGAAATGCAAATCTTAAGCAAAGGTAGTCCTAATTGATTAAGGTAAACGATTCAGAGTTGATGAAAAGAATTTTTGAATTCATCGAATGTGTGATTTGAGACGATTAAGGATAAATTAATGAATGGGCTTTGAATAGCTTGAGGTAAAGAAGAAGTTTATGATGTTAATTTGAGGATTCAGTTAGTAAGAAGAACTTTAATTGGGAAATTGAGAAATTAGGGTTTCTGTAAATTGTTTAGAGGTTCAACTAATGATAAGTAGGATGAAATTAGAGATGGGTTTTACCGGAACTGGAATTTGAGATTGAAGAACAGCTTGAAATTGGTAGTTAAGGTTTTGTAAGATTGTCCTGTGGAGTTTCGGAAGAAGAAATTGTTGATGATGTTGAGATTAATTGAACTCTGGAAGTTTGAGGAAAGATGGAGAAGAGGAAATTGATGGTGGTGATCGATTTCATGGTCTAGAACGATAATCAAAGTTCAATTATCAAAACGGGATTTGGGTACAATTAAAGGTACGATAAAAATTTCAATTAGGCAAGAATATCTTACAAAGAGAAAGAGAAAGCACAAATGTTGGTACCAAAATTTTCGATTCAAACCGGATTATCGTACCTTGAGGTTGGATTCAGTTAGGGTTTGAAGAACAAGAAAGAAGAAATTCGAGTTCACTAAATCGAGTCTGCTAAGGGTTAGTATCAGATTTGAGTTTTGATGATTATGCTGTGGAATCGAGTACCAGATGAGGAACTGCCGTTTAATTGGATCTGTATTTGTGGGTTTGGGTTTTCTTTCTGTTAGGAGGCGGAAGACGAGAGAAAGTGTAAGGGAGGAAGAGATGAGAGAAACGATTAGAAAAACTAAGGGAACCGAGAGAATTTTTTTTTTTAACGTTTTGTATAAAGGGAATTGGACGGTAATGATTTCATGATTTGCATTCATACGGATTATGAAAAATCTATGGATGGTTAAGATTTGATTAAAGATTGTCATGCGGATCAAGGAAAGTGTGCTTTCTCTTTGTGTTAATACGAACTCATGTTTTCGGTTTAATTATCAACCTTCGACATGAAAAAAATCCAAAAAAAATATTAATAAATTTAGGACATTGTTATCGACATTCTGATATAAAAAAATCCAAAAAATGTATAAGAATGAATCGGGAAAATGAAAAATGAATTTGATAATCGGTGTGTTTCTATGTATTCGATATTTGGTATAACGACATACAAACTATGAACCAATAGGCTCCGGGAGGGTTCTGACTTCGAACTAAGCATGATACATCATCGAAATCGATAAATATGAAGCTTAGGGTTGATTTGAGCTTCAGATTTGGTATAACGACATACATATTGTGAACCAAGAAGCTCTGGGAGGGTTCTGACTTCAAACTAAGCATGATACATCATCGAAATCGAGGTTGAAACATGGCTGGGAATGGACTACTATAAGTCAGAAACTTGGTAAGAACCTTAAATCCATCCATTTACAGGTACGATTCCTTCGAAATATTCTCCAAAACCTTAAACAAACCCTATTCTGGCATATTGTATGCATATCCTGGCACCGAGGTCGAAACATGGCCGTGAGTGGACCATTATAAGCCGAAAACTTGGTAAGAACGATGAATCCATCCATTTACATGTAACATTCCTATGGAATATTCCCCGAAACTTTAAACAAACCCTGTTTTGGCATATTGTATGCATAACCTGGCTCTGAGATCGAATAATGGCCGGGAGTAGACTAATATAAGTCGGAAACTTGGTAAGAACGGTGAATCCATCCTTTTACAAGTAAGATTCTTTCGGAATTTTCCCCAAAACTGTAAACAAACCCTATTTTGGTATACTGTATGCATAACCTGACTCTGAGATTGAAACCTGACCATGAGTGGACCATTATAAGCCTGAAAGTTGGTAAGAACGATGAATTCATCCATTTACAGGTAAGATTCCTTCATAATATTTCCTGAAACCTTAAACAAGCCCTATTCTGGCATATTGTCTGCATACCACAGCTACGAGGTTAAAACACGGCCATGAGTGGACTACTATAAGTCTGGAAACTTAAAAGAACAATGAATCCATCCATTTACATATAAGATTCCTTCAGAATGTTTCCTAAAACCTTAACCAAGGCCTATTCTGGCATATTTTATGCATACCATGGCTCTGAGATCGAAACTTGTCCAGGAGTGAACTACTATAAGTCGAAAATCTTGGTAAGAACGATGAATCCATCCATTTACACGTAATTTTTCTTCGGAATATTCCCCAAAGCTTGGTCAGAACAATGAATCCATCCATTTAAAAGATTACTAGAGTTAGCCCATAATTTCTCGTTCGGATGAACTGAAGACGAAATATATCAGAATTGAACATCATGGGTTCAAATATTACTAGAGTTAGACCTGTGAAAATGACCATATTACCCTTAATGGAAATAAGTGCAATAAATATTATGGAGACTGTGAAAAATGACCAGGCTACGCTTATCGAAAATAGGTAAAGTAAATATCACAAAATATGAAAATGACCATATTACCCTTGATGGAAATAAGTGCAATAAATATTATGGAGACTGCGAAAATGACCAGACTACCCTTATTGGAAATAGGTAAAGTAAATATTATAAAATGTGAAAATGACCATATTACCCTTAATGGAAATAAGTGCAATAAATATTATGGAGACTCTGAAAAATGACAAGACTACCCTTATCGGAAATAGGTAAAGTAAATATTTTAGAATGTGAAAATGACCATATTTACCCTTGATGGAAATAAGTGCAATAAACATTATGGAGACTGTGGAAATGACCAAACTACCCTTATCGGAAATAAGTAATTTTCGAGAAGGCTTATCATTGTTGTTGCTCAGTCACCGAGCATTATTTTTTTGGCATTACATTTTGTTTTAAAACACTTATGAAGGGTTGTCATAAAGTTAGTGTATTAAAGAACCACAAACTTGACAGAACCTGTGATAGTGTAGGATGGTTAGTGGTGTATATTTCCATGCCCGAGGCTCGGGATCGAATCCCCCCAACCTCATTTTTTCCAACATTATATATTTTTACTTCAACAACACTTATAAGTGTTGTTATAGGTTTCTATTTAAAAAAATCAAAAAAAATCAAAATTTGTGAACTGAAAGGATGGTTGATGAGCTAGACTTCCATGCAGTAGGCTCAGGATCGAAGCCCGCCAACCTCATTTTTTCCAACATTATATATTTATACTTCAACAACACTTATAAGTGTTGTTATAGGTTTCTATTTAAAAAAAATGAAAAAAACCAAAACTGGTGAAGTGAAAGGATGGTTGACGAGCTAGACTTCCATGCATTAGGTTCATGTTCGAATCTCCCCTCTAACATATTTTTCATTATCATATTTTTGTTGTTCTTCAACAATATTTGTGAGAGTTGTGATAGGCTAAGTCACTACACTTATAAAACAGAGTTGTTATAGCTAAATGTCGTCACAACTCTTTTTCTTAAAGAGTTGTCGTTTGTTTTCTTAGCGCAACCCCTTGGTCCTAAGTGTTGGTAGTGATGATATACGACAACGCTTACTTTGAAATCAGTCGTAAAAGATAGGACTTTCTACAATGTTTAGAAAAGCGTTGTAAAACACCAGTTGTAGATGTATATTTTTCCCATAGTGAAGCCAAAGAAGCGAAGAAAAATAAAGGTCATATTATCACTAAGAGAAGGAGGAAGGACGGTCTTGATACTCCTCAGTCCCTGCCTCCACGAGGGAAAGACGAAGGTCGCAAGAAGCGTTTGGGGTTTCAAACAAGAGGGTAAATTTGGGAGAGTGGTGGTGAACGTAGTGCACTTGTAATCCAGGAAGGTACTGGAATAGTTAAGGACGGTGAGCATGATGAAGGGGAAAGTGAGGAGGAAGATGATGAGGTTCATCCAAGTCAATTAGCAAGCCAAAGTGAAGTTGTTGGGACGAGTCAACAACCAACACAAGGCAAGGCGCAACCCAAAGTTAAAGTTAAAGGTTATCACATTCCTCACATTGATGACATGATACCCGATGCGATTATAGTAAAATTTGGGGTCAAGCTCCGGATCCGAAAGTACTCTTTGGATACAAGAACTCTTAGGCTCGTACTATCTTTCAAACCTATGTAAGCATTTTTTTTATTTTGTGCATGTGCATTGTTTTATCTTTTAGATCATCTCTTAATCATATTATCTCTTATTTGTAGGATCATACTAAGGCTGTGCGTGTTTTCCGAAACCAAGCCGCGGCTGAGTGGAAATTGTCGTTGGAGCATGAAGATGTCCAAACATTAGTAAAGAACTCTGGTATGTATTCTTTGGTTGAAAATTACGTGAATCCAGATATTGTGACCATCAATTGCTTCGTCGAAAGGTATCATGGTGAAACTGATACAATGCACTTCCCGTTTGGAGAGATGACCTTGATTCCTGAATATGCTCATGACATTCTAGGCTTGAATGTTATCGGCAAATCAATTTCAGAAGGAGTTGAGTCTCGGGACCTAGATTGGACGAAGTTGCACGATTAGACTAAAAATCTGTTTGGTTAGGACTTCAAAACTTCTTCAGATAGCTTTTATGTAGCATCGAACGGAAGTAAGACAAAGACATTCAAGATGACGATGCTTAAGAAGATGCTTGAAAATATAAAGGATATAAGTTTTAAGGATGGATGGGACCCTTCACAGATTCGTTATACAGCCTTTGCATACCTGTTATACATCTTGGGCACTAGGGCATTCCCTGACACTAATGGAAATAGGGTAAGTGCAAACTTTCTCCAGTACCTTGACCCGTTGGAAGGTGTCTATGGATATTCTTGGTGCACCGCGGTAATGGAACATTTGATGGAGGAGATGAGAAGGGATTCATTGGCTAAAACAAACCAATTTGTTGGGAATTTCACTCTACTCCAGGTACAAATTTCTTTAATCTATGTTCACATGTATTTTTTTAACTTATGCTCACATGTATATTGTTCACATTAGATTAGGTGTGGTGTTATGAACACTTCCCAACATTGTTCAAGGACTGCCAATTCTTGAAGATCAAAGACCTTCCTGAACCCGATACCCCTAGAGATCAGAGGTTCGAGTTTAACAGTAATCTGAAGCCTGGTAACAAAGGTCGAGTCATCGATATGAGATTGTCTCTGGATGCTATGAGGAAGGAAGACATTGTGTTCGACACTTATAAGGATATTAGAGGATACCGTCAAATTCCAAGAGATGTTGCATTTTACAAAGGACCTTTGTGCCACCCAAAAGGATACATCATGTCCGATCTATGCCGTGTGATGCCCCAACATGGATTTAAGAAATTATCTCATTTTTGGTCAGCCCCTGTTGAAAATTATCGTCTTTACTTTTCTCGGTGCAATTCAACTCCCAACAAGTTGCATGTAGTGTATGATCCAGAACAGGAACCAACACATTGGAGGGAAAGAGAGCCACGTCATTTGGTAGATATTAGTAAGTTGGAGATTGCGGAAAATGGTTATGAATTTGATGACAGCTACATGAGGGATTACCTGGAATGGTCACATCCTTATGTCATGCTCCCTCCCTCCGTCAAAACTCCACACAAAGAAAACCCTCCTGTTGAAATTCCTCCACCTCCACAACCTACGATGGCCCAACTTATTAAGACTTTCAGAATGGTGGTAAGTTTTATTAATTGCTTATAGTCATTAAATATAAACATAATCATATGTTAACATATATATTGATTATGTGTTTGATGTATTAAACTAGCGACGTCGACTTGGCACGGTTACGAAGATGTTAGGTTGCAAGCACAAGGACGGAGTGGTGTTATCTCTTCAAGAAATCAATGAACTCGAGGAAAATCTTCATAGAATTGAAGAAACCGACCCTACTATCAAAGCTATGTTTGGGAAAACAAGGAAGGCGCCGACCCAAAAGAAACAAAAGACCAATTTAGTGGAAGAGAATCGATGACAATTAGTGATGGTGGTTATTACGTCAAAAAAAATTTCAAACTTGTTTTGGTTTGTACTGTGGGTTAACTCTTTAGTTCTTTGGTTTATGTTGAACATGTTTAGATTTCTAGTTTGAAAGTGAAAATGTTTCGGCATAGTAGAGATCAGTTTTAGAAATACTGGTACACATACCGGCATATATGGAATGCTCAAAACACTGCCGGTACCTCGTCCCGGCATAGCAATTTTTGTGCCGAAATAATCAGTTTACATTATTTGGTTCTTGTATAGAAACTGACATGTACCGGCATGGTGGTGTTTGTTAATGCCCATGCCGGTATTCCAAATTTCCAAATACTCTTTAATATGTGACAGAAAACCGGCATAGTAAGATTCATTTTGATAATGCCGGTATTTAAAGTTTCCAAATACTCTTACAGAGTTGACATAAAACCGGCATAGTTGTATTGATTTCCTCAATGCCGGCACGCTGCTTAATTCATTTCAAATTCTCAAAATGTGGATGTGACCGGTTCGGAGTTTCACACACTGAGATTTTTACAGGGATTCTGGATCCATCTTCTCTACCTTATTACATGGCACCATGGCTAAGCTGGAGCCTCCTGAAGGATGTAATTTCTTAGATGGCATTGAGGTTCGTGTTTCATTTGGAAGCATGTGGAAACAGTCCCTATACGATCTTAGTGGAGGGCAACGATCTCTTCTTGCCCTTTCTCTCATTTTGGATTTGCTTCTCTTCAAACCAGTACCACTTTATATTCTTGACGAGGTATTGAGAATTTATCTTCCAGAACTCAAGTTTTGACAGACACCTAAAAGCTAAAATGGATAGGTTGGATATTCTTAGGCTTTTATCCTGCACTTTGTATGGATACTGATTTTCTTCAGTAATAGGTTGATGCTGCGCTTGATCTCGGTCATACCCAGAATATTGGAAAAATGATAAAAAAGTCATTTCCCGCATTTCCAGGTTTGACAGATCTTACTGTTTCATGCGTATGGTAATTGTTCAGTTTTTGTTCTGAATCTACTTGTTTTTGTTGTAATTCATTGTTGTATCCTTGAAAGAAGGGATGTTCAACAATGCCAATGTCATTTTCCGTACAAAATTCATCGAGGAATTTTATAGTATTCCGACGTATCCCGATGGAGCAGTTTGGAATTTGGTTGATCGGTGTATGTCACAATCTAACGAATCAATGAAAAGAAAATTGGATTAGTTCAAAACCGTCATTGTCAATAAGTAAAGTAAACTGCCGGGATTAAGCACCGGCATAAACGGTAATTGACTATACATGCCAGTATTAAAACCGATTGGAGAATTTCTAAGCCATTCCGGGATAAGGTTACGGCATAGTAAGTTAAAAGAAATAAATGCCGATATTTAAGTTCAAAATCTCATTAACTTTTGTATGTTTTTCATGTACAACCGACATTCTCGACATTTAAGTTTCCATGCTTCAAGATATCATATACCGTAAAGTCTGTCATGTACTCACATTTCCGGTTTGAATATTCCATAGAATATTCGGTGGTAGGTAAAAAGTATAAATTTGTACCGGCATGCAATCTTGGTTTAAATACCACGCCGGTATGTTCTTGAACAGTTGGGGATATTTTTTCCGGGCATACAAATTTGTATGAATACAATGCCGGTTATAGAGGTTCCGGCGTAGTATTCATTCAATGAGCATGCCGGTACTAAGCTTTTTCAGACAGAAATGGCGGTTTCAAAAACAAAAATCAATTTTTCGACCTCTTTGAAGCATTACCTGTGTGTTTGGGTTTCTTGTATGCTGAACATGTTTACTTACTTGAGTTGGTTCTTCACAAAACACTTCATGGTCACGAAAATCATGATTCAAAGGTGTTGGTTCATCATACAACAATTGTGAGTTGTTATCATTAACCGAAGATTGAAGATATGATTGTTGTTGTAATTGAGCTAAAGATTCAGTAGCTGCAAGTCTCTCATCACAATCATCTTCCATTTTCAAAAAAAAAAATTCTACTCAATTTTTTTTTCCATCCTTCTACTCTCAACTAACCCACAGAAATTCAAATAAACATAAATACACACTTATTATATCCCCCAAATCATTAATATTTTACTAATCATAATTAGCAACTAATCCTGATTAGTGAGGGTTAGATTAGGAATTAATAAATTAATTATATAAGGGGTAAACCATCTAGGATATTTGGATCCCTATTTTTTCATTTAGCTATATCCCCCAATTAGATTTCATATCCCCCAATTACACTTTCAAAATTAAGCTTAATTCTATTCGTAATTCAATCTTGAATTTTAATTAGAGTTAAAATATTAAAACTTTTAGGACTTGACAAATAAGTGGACAATTAAGAAATTTTAGGACTTGAAAAATAACTTTTACCACGTATAAATTGGACAATATTTGGGCAATCAACTTAAAATCTTGAAACAACTTCCATATTCGAAGTCTTGTTCGTATATGCGACAATATTCCGCACGACACCTTTGTTTAAGTTCCAAATAGGTTTCACCACTCCTTAGATTTGGACCTTCTTTCTGAAGTAAAACAAGATACTTAGTAACATCACGACTAATTATAGTGAAGCGATTACTCAACCTTGTAACATCACAATGGTTGGGGTTTATTGTTTGTTCTTTAAATCTCCTCAAAACCCTATCCCAGAAAAATAAATTGACGAGATTCTTCTGCGAATAAAGTCTCAATACAATCAACATAACTTCTGCAAATACATTCATCTTCCGCAATTGTAAATTTTGGTACTCTCGTCCTAATTCGAACTCTTTGATTTTCCGCATCATGTTGGTTTGTTATGAAATCATCCATGCTCGCATTATCAGCCATGCTCTATGAGGAATTAGAAGATCAGAAAAGAATTGGAGATTGAGAAATTCTAGAGAGATTTAGAAATTCTGGTTTGAGTTAAAATGGGATTGAAATCTGGTATTTATAGGGGGAAATGGTAGCCGTTGGATGAAGATCTGATAAGAGACTATCATAGAAGCGAGTGATAGCTTGATTGTCGCTGTCGAGTTAATGACCATCCAGAGATTAATTGACCATCGAGGGACCGAGACTCTATCGCTCGATGGAAACTCTGTCGTGTATGCCTATATGCAAGGAAAAACATATTGGCATATGAGTTTGGAAATTTGGCATACCCATAGTGGGTGCATATATGCCAAATATCATGTTTTGGCATGTGCATAGGAATAGGCCTTATAGAGATCTCCTTTCTCTGTCATTTTTATCAATTGTGTGTAAGAGATTATCCGTTTCCCATAGACGATTCTAGTGTGCATAATACATGGTTGCAAAACTATGCTCCATTATTTGGTAATGATTTTGTCTTCTTTGTTGTCGTTTATTATGGAAGACATTTAGTTGATTCTTATATATAATCCAAATGGTGGGAACTTTAAAGAACCAATGTAGATTACCAATTGATCATGGTTGAAACCCTAGAGAATTAAATTCTTGGCAAGTTAGAACTGTTCTTATACTGGAAGGTTACAAATGTTCTTATACGATCTTTGACCACTTGATTAACTTCGATATTAAATACTTTCATAATCTATTGGCATATACTAAGTAATATATGTTCAGAATTAATCAAAGTTATAACATAGATTTAGTGGCTTTTTAATAGAAAATGCGATTAGTGAAGAATGGTGGTAATAGTTTTTTCATAGGTGGTAATTAGGAAAAAATAGAACTGAAAAGTAAAATTATTTTAGAATTTGTGAGGGGGTGGAAAATACAACCGTGCTAGGTGACCAGATGAATAACAGCTAGTTAACAGTTGATTCTCATGTGGCAGCTGAAGTGGCCGAAATGGGTGATTACTCATCCAACCACATCACTAGAGACAAAGAAAAAAGTTCAGTGTACTTGCTCGTGCTTTCATGTTTGTTTTCTGTTTTTTTTTTTTTAATCCTTCCATTTGATTAGCTAACTATAAAGAAGGCCTCGTAAAAATCAGAAGTATGTAGCAATCGTAAAAATCTAGTGTTCCCTAATTGTATTTCAATCGTCATTTTTCAATTACAGAACAAAGATTGTTCTTACCTGAACAAATCATGGGTTAAGAAAAGTATTCCCTGGATTTTACTTCAATCATCAATCATCAAAAAATGTTTGAATAAATCAAGGATTAGGAATGTATGCCCTAGATTTAAAAATTTCGAACAAATCAAGGGTTAGAAAAATTATTCCCTACATTATTTTGTGAAAATCCGAGAAGTTTTATGTAATATCATACTGATGATATTATGATAATACTAATGATTCTCATGGTGAAGTATGACGAGGGAAAATAATTTCTTCTTCCCAGAAAAAAGAACAAGATGAGAGAACATAAGTCTGCGTACAAGGAGGAATTAAAACGAAAACGGTTTCACTTATTTTTATGATGACGTGGAAAATAGAGAAAACCAACTCATTCTGCTACATCAACTGCCACAAGAGATCATCAGTTACCTATAGTTGTATATCAGCTGGTCATATAGCATTTTCCTGGAAAATAGGAAAAATGTGGGTGGCAAATAAGTGAAACCAACTCAAAAGCATACAAAATATGCATTGATTAACAAATTGTAATCAAAATAACTAGCAAACCCCACCTCCTGACAAAACCGAGTGCGTCATTGTGGAGGAAAGCATAATGATATATACCTATATTTCACCATTTCAAGTTTCAACATCCTTGAGTTAGATACTAATGCTAGAGGTGTAACAATTAGTGATTCGGAAGATGCTACCAGGCTCAAAATTTGTAATTCTCAAGAACATGATATTGAAGAACCTGAAGTAGATAGATGTGGAGATCTAATGAAGAGTCTGAATATATGACGGACAATGAGGTCATGAATGTCGCAAAGGTAAAATTAGTTGACGAAGTTTCTCGGTGGAAACCAAAGAACAAAACGTGGAGAAACTTATGACGTTTAGTTCAATCCAAGGTCAATATAAAAATAATTACATACACATTAGAGTTTCCCAGTTACTCCAAATTAAACTAGGGTTGAAAAACTTGAAATTATCTTTATCACATGACCATAAGACCACCAATTGCTTAACCAAATCGGTATTTTCTTGCATACACTTATGCCATCCTAACCACACTATAATTAGGCTTGCACTTGTTGGTGATAAGTTTCTAATATCGCACGGAGCTAATCCACAACCTTTCCCTAACTAAGATAACCACTAGCACGAAGAAGAGAGAAATTAGGCGAAAAGTGATTACGCGATAAAGAGAAAGAAACACGAAGGGCAACCACCCGATGAATATAAAGCGACATTTACCAAGAAGAGCACGAAGTATCAACACAAGAAGAAAACGACATCTCCCAAAGCCCGCGAATAAGACAAACCGAACAAGATCAACTAATGAGAGATCTTGCATGATCCCCAAATGTCTTCTACTGATGTATTCACCTATAAAAGGATTCAAATGATAAAGATAAAGGGAGATTTGAGTCAAGTAAGACAGTTAAGAAACATTCATAAAAAAGAGAGAGAAGCCATTAAAGTTCACTCCAAGCTTCCTTTCTTCCATTATTGTATATATATCAACACCTTTGTAATCTTTGTAAGAACGTCACATATTTAATATAAGGTGTTTGAAGAAGATCATACCAGTTTCAAAGTGGTGAATAATCTCATTAATGTTTAAGTTCATTTTCATGACTTAGGCTTTGTGTTATTATCATCTCATTGGGTGTAGCTATCGGATTTTCGGTAGTTACATTTTGGTGCTAGAAACAGGGAGGATTTATCCTCACCTACCATTATAAAGAACCAAGCAGACTTTAGAAGGCGAGAATATTCTTGGTGGTAATGAGAAAGCAAAGAGGAGAGAGAAAGTTTAGAATAATTCTTATTTCCTTGTATTCTTATCATTCTTGTAAAATTCATAAAAGAAGCTAATAAAAACTTGGTGATTATTCTTGAAGTTTGGGTAAATCTTTGTGAAATCTTGTTAGGGTATATTTCAAGTAATCCTGAAATTATAGTCGGAATCACTTATAAGCTTTTTGTCTTACATCACTTGTAAGCTATATAACTGATCCCAAACGTTGGATAAGTCAAATGGTACCAGTCCTACTAATGTTGGTATGATCCTTTATCAACCATGAAGATTTGTTTCTTTTGGTATGTCCCAATTCGGCGAATGATTCGCGAATCCGTACGAATCCGTTGCATTCGGCCGAATTATCCAAAGACCGAACAGGTTACGCGCATTATATGGGGTTTCCGAATTATTCGTGACTAGGCGATTCAGACATGTGGCTCGGCGATTCGAACCCATTTAAGTGTTTTTTTGAGAGTTATTAAAAAGAAGTTGGTGGTGGGGATTGAACCCATGACCTTTTACTTGCTAATTAAGGCTCAAACCATTGAGCTATTTGATTGTTTTTGTCTATTCCTAATGTATTATCTATATAATACAATAAAATTGGTTTAAATCATTCTTTCAACTCCATAAAACCTTAAAAATATACTTTTTATTAATTTGATGTAACCCGAATTTTCCGTACCGAACTTATATTTCTAAAACGAATTATAGACGTACGTATCCGTTCCGAACTACCCTCCGAACAACGAACCATTGACCGACTTTTTGAACGAATCCGACCTATCCAAATCCGTAAAATTCCCGAACGTATGCCATCCCGAACTCCTCTCCGTACCCCGTATTGCTAACTAGGTTCCCGAGTAACAAACTTTGTTGTACCTCTAGCCAAAAGGCTAGCTATTTTTGTGCCATACAACAAGACGAGGAGATTTTAAACGGAAAATGCAACCGACAAGTGATAATAATGTGTGCAAGATTGACTCATCCAATTCCGACTTCCCCACACCCCCAGAAATGCCGACAGCAATGACACTCCAGGATCTACCTATTTATTTCATTAACCATTGTTATGGTGATGCAACTGATGCATTGTAAATGTAATCTTCCAAAAATGGTATAATGTATGATGATTTTGGGCACAACTCTAATGACCAGCTTGTCACAACTTTTGTACAGAAAGAGTAATGCACTGTCTTCATTTTCACCCCAACATATATACTCTATATCTACAAATAAATAAGATAAATCCTCATTCTTCTCCATTTCACGATGAGTTCACTGTATCATTTATTTACCTTGAGTAAGAGGCCTATTGCATCTAGTTTTATGCTATTTTTCTTACCTTAAGAAAATGGTTAAGACATGGGAGAAAACTTAAACAAAAATAATTACCGGTTGGTAGCTAGAAAAGATGATAAATACAAGCTATTATCAACTACAGGAGAAAAACCGCTGGAGAACTTGAAGAACAGTTTCAGTAGAAGTTGTACGAGATTCCATGGGCTCTTTAAATCAACATATCATCAATTGGCTTAATCAATCCTACTAGCATCCATTAACTTAAATTATAGAGGGAGAAATTGACTGGAAATGGAGATTGGATAAGTTGTATTTCAATCCATTTAATTGTTTCATGCGGATGAAATATTTTTTTCCTACTCAACTACAACAATGTAGGATGCATGAAAGTATTAAATAAAAATGTACAGTTGTTAGGCTTTGGTAAATCAACAACCTAAAAACTCAATACCATCATTCACTCCAGAATAAAAGTAGCACTGGTGGAGCTTACCCTCTCTCCTATTGGTTGGTGAGCATAATCTTGCGCTCTCATTGGTTAATTGAGAAACCATTCGTATTCATCGGATGAAATTTCGTTAGATATGGTACGTTGATCGACAATGCGCGGCGTAGATTGGGTGGATTGTTGGGACACAAGCGACAGACGACCCTCATTATTTAGAAAAATTGCTATAATGATTTCGTGTATTTATTGTGAAAATCCGAAAATAAATCATGTCTTTATGAGAAAGTGGTATCGTCACCAATGATCAGGCCTCATGGATCCAACTTTTGCTTTGTGTACAATTGGGACAATGGGAGAGACATGTGCTTTGATGTGACTGGTGTTTCACCCTTTACTGGAGGAGGGGTGCGTACCTTTGCTCCGGGTCAGTCCATAAAGAATGTTGTTGCTCGAAAGAACACCAAATATTTGGAGAACTGTACGTCACAAGGCTACGGTTTTGGGACACTTGCATTTACCACCTTAGGGGAACTTGGTGATGATACCACGGATTTTCTGAAGCGCTTGCGTAACTATATTGCTTGCTATGATGCTAATGTGCGGGTTGGAGATTTTCTCTTTCATAGATTAGGAGTGGTCATTCAAAAGGGGGTTGGAGCTCAGCTTGTTGCTAGGCTTCCAACTAATTTCTTACCGGATGTTTGTCCTTCTGAGTTGTAATTCCAAATTGGTTTTTAGGTTTTAGTTTCTAATTCAAGAAAACTACTATATTAATTTCGGATATTTATGATTACAATAAAAAAAATCAATTCAACATATTCTTATTCAAAAAAATCAATCCAAAAAGGGGTAGGTGCCAAGCTTGTTGCTAGGCTTCCTACTACCGACATGTAATTTAGGAATATTCTTATTCATTTAAAAAAAAATATAGAAAAATAATAATATTCAACATATTTGTAGATGCATTTTACTACAAACTACATCC